>MJHO01000158.1:0-15906 GCA_002076135.1 Xerophyta viscosa
AGTATTCAAACACTTGGTCAAAGAAGGCTTGCTTGCTCCAGTTCCTGCTCGACAGATTGCACCTCCATATCCGTTGTGGTATAATGTAAATGCATATGTGAGTTTCATGCGCTTTGTTCAAGGCACTCACTGAATTGTCACTTTCTTCGAGACAAGATATATGAACTGATAAATGCTGGAAAGATAAAGATTAATCCTGTGGATACGGCACCGACAGCGGCTGCAACCACCCCAAACAACATTGGTTCTACCAGTACTGCAGATGGAGGGATCAATGATATCAACGCAAGTTTGTTCCAAGACGAGTGACTGTTTTTAGCTTAGTTTCTTCTCTATTAAATCATTTAAACTATGTTTGGTTGTTCACAAGTCATTTATATGTATCTGAATTCCTACTTTGTTACATCTGATCTTTTCAACAGACTACTCTTGTTGAATGAATGCAACTTTGAATGAGCTTTATTTAAGCATAAAATTGCCTTATTTCGCTATTTACTATGAACTTCTACAATTGCACCAAATTTTGCAGAATCTAAAGAATAATGCATGCTCTGAATAACTTGAAACTTAGGCCACTTGTCTCTAAAAAGAGAAGAAAAGAAAATGCGCGAACATTTACTCCGCTGGCTTAAAATATCTCAGTGCAACTAGAAAAGTATTCATGTGACCCATGTTTACTTCTCGTCAAAACGATAATTTAAGTATGAGTAGCAAAGCACCTTAAAGTTTATATTTATCGAGTACCGGATGCTCATCACCAATGTTGGTATTTGCGGCAAAGATAAATACCATCTAAGGAATGTAAGAAAAAGAAGAAAAAGCGCAATATCCACTCCAACACTTTGAGTTATCTAGTAACTAGAAGTATTCATTGACCCATGTTTACTTTTACGTCAAACGATAAACTCTTAAGGTATGAGTATGAAAAGCATTTTAAGCCTTATTTTATCGAGTAACCGGATTCCTTCATCACAAATGTTGGTCTTCGCGTCAAAAGATAAAAAGGCCAGTTGACAAAAGCATATGACCAAGTTCTCAAATTTCAAGTTAAGCTAAGAACATGCATTCGAAAATTACATTCTGCAAAATTTAAACTTCACATAAATTCTTGCACATATTAAATATTGAAACGAGCAATTTTATTTTTTAAGCAAATTCATTCTGGGAGTTGCATTCTTCCAACTTAGAGATTTAGACAAATCAGAAAAGTATTAGGCATTTACCAAAGAAGATTACAAAGATACTATCATGACAAATTACAATAACGTAAGTAAACAGTCGACATGATTCGTTTGAAAGGAGACAAACTAGCAGTCAAATTCAAACTGGGGCAAATTTAAGAAAGTTGATCGCTGGGGCAAAATTTCATGCAAGAAAAGCATGCACGAGATAAACATACAAAAGTCAACAACTTACACTGGGGCAAATTTTGAAAGACACAGATCAGTAAAAGAAAAGAGCAGGCACTAATACACTCTCTCAATAAAGCCAATTTTGATCAAAGATTTTGACGATCATACCAGTACTCAAAACTAGGGCCAAATTTTGGAAAGAAAGTGAGATACATTCATCAGAATGCATATCGAAGCTGACAATTACAAACCAATAAAATAATAGTGCAAGGCAACAACTTGCGAGTTTGCAAATATTGATACCGGGGCAATGACTTTTGAAATAGTTGGATTGACCAAATTTTCACGCACATCACTGTTTTTAGCAGAACCATTTTCGGCATGACACCAACATTACTTTTTGCATAAATCTTTCAAAAATATCAACTTGCAGCAAAAATAATTTTTTCTCACACTTTTTTTTTTTTTTTAACTTCAAAATCTCATCCAACATAGCACAAACTTAACACTTTGTCATGATGTATAGCTCTTGTGACCACGAGATGCAAATTGGGTATTTATTTACATTTACAAACACCCCGAGATGCAAATCGGGTACATTTTTGCATTAACAAACACCCCGAGATGTCAATCTGGTACATTTTTTGCATTTATAAACACCCCGAGATGCAAATCGGGTACATTTTTGCATTTATAAACACCTCAGGATGCAAATCGGATATATTTTTACAATCCCCGAGATGTAAATCGGGTACATACTCGCAGTTACAACTCTCTGATATGCAAATCGGATACATCTTTGCATTTACAAACCCTGAGATGCAAATCGGGTATTTCTGCATTTACAAGCACTCCCGAGAAGCAAATCGGGTTTATCTTTCTACATTCCGAGAAGCAAATCGGATGTACCTTTGCACTTTCAAAATTTCGAAAAGCAAATCGAAAATTTCTTTGCACTCCCGAGAAGCAAATCGGAAATTTCTATGCACTCCCGAAAAGCAAATCGGATTTATCTTTCTACATTCCGAGAAGCAAATCGGATATACCTTTGCATTTTTCGAAAATTGAAAAGCAAAAAATCGAAAATATTCTTTCTTACATTCCGAGAAACAAATCGGATGTATCATTGCACTTCAAAAAAGCAAATCGAAGATTTCTTTGCACTCCCGATAAACAAATCGGGTTTATCTTTCTACATTCCGAGAAGCAAATCGGAAATGCCTTTGCACTCCCGAGAAGCAAATCGGGTTTATCTTTCTAAATTTCGAAAAGAAAATCGAAAATTTTCTTTGCACTTCCAGAAGCAAATCTGATTTATCTTTCTGACATTCCGAGAAGCAATCAGAAATTTCTTTGCACTCCCGAGAAGCAAATCGAGTTTATCTTTCTAAATTTCGAAAAGCAAATCGAAAATTTTTTTTGCACTTCCGAGAAGCAAATCAGGTTTATCTTTCTACATTCCGAGAGGCAAATCGAAAATTTATTTGCACTCTCGAAAAGCAAATCGGGTTTATCCTTCTATTCCAAGAAGCAAATTGAAAATTTCTTTACAATTTCAACCCAAAGAAGAAATTGGGATGTTCTCACATACTCCTGAGAAGCAAATCAGATTTATCTTTTCACTGTATCTTTTCGCAATCCGAGAAACAAATCGAAATTCCTTTGCAAACTCTGAAAACAAATCAAGTTCATCTCTGCATTCACAAACACTGAGAAGCAAATCATGTTTATATGTTTCACACTCCGAGAAGCAAATCGGATGTGTCTCAAGCAAACCATTATCGTCGGCGGTTATACTCAACTTTTCTCTCTCCGGACAAAATGAGATATCTTTTTTATCTTTGTTCGATCCTTCTCCGAAGAATGAAACAAAGAGGGGCAACTGTAGACACCTCATTTTGTCCGGGCAATTTTTCCGATTTTACTCGATAAACTCAATTAAGCTTAAAATCACAATTTGCACAAAATAAATTTATTTTGGCTTAATTTGAGACTATTTGGATGTAAAATAATGTTTAGAATTCAACTGGGACCATGCATGAACGAACAATTTTTGCGAGAACAAACTTTTACACCAAGAGGGGCTATATTTGCCAATTTTGAAAATCGAGGACCAATCTTTCGCAAAATTATAAGCAGCTGAAATCGCAAATTTTAGAAGATGGAGATTTTATTTGTAATACGACAAAGTTTTAAAGAATTAAATGAAGAAGAAGAAGCAGAAGAAGTGGAAGAACAACCGCCGCACCACTACCCCATGATCGCCACTCTCACTCATGTAACCACTACCCATGACTCCTCACCTTCAACCTCTGGCCAAGACCGCTATATAACAACCAAGGGAGGAGGCTCAAAGGAGGAAATCAGAGGGGAGAGCTCGGCCGAGAAAGAAAAAAAACGAGAGAGAACGAGAGAGAGAACGAGAGAGAACGAGGGAGAGCCAGTGAAAGTTATCAGAAGCTTCTCCGGTCATCTACGAAGACGCTGCCGCCGTCGTACGGCTTCGCCGCCGCCGCCGCCGCCGCCGTCGAAAAAGCTTAAAAAACCGAAATCAACGCATTCAAGGTACGCGTCCAAACACCAAAATTTTCATTCCATCATAGTCTCTATACCATATATATCACGTAACACCGACGTCGCTTCGCCGGCGGAAATTTAAAAACAAAAACGATAATCCGAAATAATTCTCAAATATCTCGGAATATACACGTCGAAATCGAATTTTGACACCACCATTGAATCCAGGACCCTCGCTATACCTTAAACGCATATACACTTCGACGTGGCCGGCGGCGATTTCGCCGCCGGCCATTATCGAGTCGGCCGCGAGCTCGCGCGGCCGCGAGCTCGCGGCCGACTGAAACTCGTTTTTAGAAGACGACCGGCTGAGCCGGTCGTCATTAAAAAAAAAAAAAAAAAAAAAAAAGAATCAGGCGCGGGGTTCAGCCCCCGCGCCATTAATGCATACCGGCTCGGTCGGTTTCAAACCGACCGAGCCTAATGTCTATCCGGTCGAGCTCGGGCTCGTCGGTTTCGTTCCGGCCGAGCCCAATTTTAATTAGACTGAGCCATTTTCATCCAGGTCGAGCCCAATCGAAATTTGACTGAGCCATTTTTCCAATTCTGATCGAATCCATTTCAATTCTGACCTAGCCATTTTGGTCCTAGGAACCTATTTAGTGGTCTAAATATATTTTTAATCAATTTTGATCACTTTTAATAGGATTTTAAAGCTATAATTTCATGATTTTCTGTCTATATAAAGATGGTTCTAAAAATAAAAAATTCATTAAATCTTCTAAAAATAAGGTTAAGAGTGAAGGCAGTTAACCGATCCTACCCTTATTGAATTATTTAAAATATAAAAAAAATAAAAAATGACAAATCTCAAATCTTTTTAAAATGAGGTTAGAGTGAGGCGGTTAACCGATCTCTACACCTCATTAAATTATTTAAATTATAAAAAAAATAATATAATAAAGATAAATCTTAAAATCTTTTAAAATAGGTTAGAGAGAGGCGGTTAACCGATCTCTGCGCCTTATTAAATTATTTAAAATATAAAAAGTAATAAATCTTAAAATATTTTAAAGAAAATGTTAGAGTGAGGCGGTTAACCGATCTCTACACCTTAATAAAAATTTTCAAAACATAAAAAATTAATAATATAATTATCATGAAATTCTGTTGGGTTAGGTGAGCGGTTAACCATCTCTACACCTTATCCAGCAAAAAAAAAAAAAAAAGAAAATTTAAATTAATTAAAAAATGGATTAGAGTGAGGTGCTATCCGAACTTACATCTTCAAAAAAATAAAAAATATAAAAATAAAAAATAAAATATTTTCACACTCAAAAATTAAGAATGAACGAAAACACGTGTAGTCGGTTAACATTTATTTCCTTACAATTTCTTAGCTTATCGCATATATGCATACATTTAATTCATAAATAAAAATGATAATCCCAATTTTAAAAATATAAGCCGTTTAATTGAGAGTACCCTCTTCGGAGGGGCGCTGTGGGGGTGTTCCGTCTTCCCCACACGTAACCGACAACGAACCCATGAATCTCAACATGCCTTATCCCGGTTTCCTAATTTTCCATAAAAATTAGGTGGCGACTCCAAACTTTCTTTTCCCCATCCGGAGGAAGGTCGTCAACACTCGCCAAGTCACCCGGAACAACGGGCGGCGGATCCGGTACACCCGGATCGGCGCCACGATCACGCCTTGGTCGTCCACGTGGCGGCATCCTGCAACCACACGACCACGAAATTTAACGATAAGGTCTAATCGCCTTACTCTCGTTTGCACACCCCAATTCATTTTATCAGGTTTTAGTTTATTACGAATCCTTGAGCTACACCGAGCTCTGATACCATAAAAGACCTCCTCACGCTGACGAGGACGGCCGTCGGCTAGTTCACCGGCGGCGGCCACGAGCTGCGAACCGCAGCTCGCGGCCTCAGTCTTCGTTCAACGAAGACGATGACCGGCTTAGCCGGTCATGCGATCAGCTAAGCTGGTCATCGCGTGAGATTAAATCTCGCGCGGACCCGGACTCGATCCGGGTCCGTTTTGCACGCATGTTCGTGCGGGGCGAAGCCCCGCATTAACTGGCTCAAGTCAAGACGCGTCTGGACTCGAGTCTATTGACCCAGGCCAGACCATTGGTTCCGGCCGAGCCCAATAAGGAGCCGAAAATCGATTCTAACTCGATTTAATTAAGTTTTGGCCCATTTTTTAGACAATTAACCAACTTTAACCCCCAATTTCAATCTAATCCCTCATAATTAAATTAATTACATATGTTTCATCTTAAAATTGCATGTTCATGACTACGACACGTAATTTAAGATACGATAATTCTCGTATTGTTATATTTATGCGTTATTTATGTTATATTCATGCATTAACGATATGAATAGGGAATGATAAGGTTAGAGTGAGGTGGTTATCCGATCTCTAAGTAAATATATTTTTATAAAATTAAGGTTAGAGTAAAGTGGTTATCCAATCTCTACACCTTAATTTAGTTTTAAAAAATAAAAACAAATAAATATATTTTTATAAAATTAAGGTTAGAGTGAGTGAAGTCATTTTTCAAAAATAAAATAAATAAGTATTTTCATCATAAAATTAATGTTAGATTGAGATAGTTATCCGATCTCTATACCTTAATTCATGTTTTTGAAAATAAAACAAATAAGTACATTTTTACCATAAAAATAAGATTAGAGAGAGGTGGTTATCCGATCTCTACGCCATATATTATTTTTCAAAAAATTAAAATAAATAAATACATTTTTATAAAATTAAGGTCGAAATGAGGTGTTTATGCGATCTCTACGCCTTAATTCATTTTTCAAAAATAAAATAAAACTACATTTTATCGTGACACTAAGATTAGAGGGAGGTGGCTATCCGAACTTTATATCTTAAAAAAAAAGACACTTCCACATAAAAAGGGCGATGAAGAGGAAACGGAAACGCGCTGAGCCCCAACCAAAATAAAAATAATCATAAAAATTACAATAAATATAAATCATAATACTTTTTATGATTAGTTAGGACGAGGTGGTAACCCGAATTCTACACCCAATAAGTAATTTGTGCTTGTATTACTGCTCGTGTAATGTCCAAGTATGCTGTTAATCAGTATAAGATAAGAATGAGTTGGTTACCCGATTTCTAAAAGATCTTATACTGATTGGTCAGTTATTGCGAGTCTAATTTTAATTAAAGTTAAACCACTTAATTATGAGTACCCTCATTTTGAGGGGCGTTGTGGGGGTGTCCTGTCTTCCCCACACGTAATCGACGAACGAGCTACAAAATCTCAAAGTGTCTTATCAGGTTTCCTAGATTTTCATTAAATATCTAGGTGGCGATTCCAAATCTTTTTCCTCCGCCTCACCGTAGGCAGGTCATTAACAGATGGCGACTCTGCTGGAGACCCGTCAGGCTCGTTGAATTAAGTGGTTTAAATTTATTTAAAGTTTAGAC
This sequence comes from Xerophyta viscosa, assembly GCA_002076135.1. Classification (NCBI taxonomy): domain Eukaryota; kingdom Viridiplantae; phylum Streptophyta; class Magnoliopsida; order Pandanales; family Velloziaceae; genus Xerophyta; species Xerophyta viscosa. The sequence goes on from MJHO01000158.1 coordinate 7,360, forward strand.
TCCTACGAAATTTGAAAATTTTGCAGTAGTATTGTTTTTTCTATACACTTTCTTTTTCTAAAATGTATATTATATTTGTTCTTGTTTCTATTTCTTCTGCTTAATTTTCAGTATATATATAGTCATTACGATCACATTTATTTTCGCATATGCATAACCTCAGATCTCGACCCAGCCTTAGTTCTGGGATAATATCGAAGCTCGTGTGCAATGCATACGGGTAGTCATAAAATCAGCCCACAACTTAGCCTATATTTTATCTGGGTAGTACCAAGACTAATATATTATGTGATCGAGCTCGTACTCGATCGGTGATTTTGTGTTCGAAAGCAGATGTAGGCTCGAAGAGAGGGTTTAGGGAGATATGACACTAGATATTTTACGTGGGAACCCTCGAACTCTGATCCGAGGTAAAAACCACGGGTCTCGCGTGACCAGCGAAAGAGAATTCACTAAGAGGGAAAAAGAGATATGAACTACAGGGTTTCTGCACCGAGCTTTATAAGAAGCTCGGTGGATTTCGCTCTGTCTATCTATTACAATGACTCTCTCTATGCTCTTGTCGAAAAAGTGGATCCCCCGTTACGGTACTGTAGATCGCTATTTATAGCCTGTAACGGTTTTCTCCCACTTGTGCCAGTTGTGCGTAAGTGGGCGATGGTTGTTATCCAGGCTGGTGACAGCTTGGCATGCATATTTGAATTTTTCGCCACATTTCTGTTGAGTCGTTGGCCACGTTGTCTTCAATCCAGCACTCAAGGTGAACGGTAAAGATGCCGAGGATGATCGTGTGGGGTTCTGTCGGTGCACCGACCTAAATGTGCACCGACCTCAACAAAGCACAAACGCTTGATATTCATCCGATCACGCCTAATGTCGGTCCTTATTTCTGACGCTATATCAGATGCCCTCCGACAGAGGAGGCATCGAACGTCGGCTCTTCTGTCGGAACCAATCCGCCGTGTGAGCGAACATCTGATCCCGACTTGATCACGCGTGACTTATAGCGGTTGATCCCTTTATAATTCAGAGTTGGTCGATCATACGGGTGTTGCAGCGAAACCTAGCGCATGTCGGTTCCATCCCGGCATGTGCGAGAGTGTCCTCTGACTGATTTGACTGACAAGACCGCCAACTAAGCTAAACCCTGACACGCGTTCCCGCAAATTTACCCTCTTAGATCTCTATTTTAGAGAGTCACCGCCAACTGAGTTACCATCACAGTTCTTTACAGTAAACTTCTGCTTCCTTCATACCCTTTGCGCTTATTGGCGAAATTCACCCCGAGCCTCCTTCTTACGTCGGTTGCATATTATCAATTGGTTTCGGTGTCTTTCTCATAGCTCGGTGCATATCGTCTGCGTCAGTCTAAAAGGTCTCTCTTACCAGGTTAGTCATGTCTTCCCCTTCTTCATCTCGTGCACCTGACACCCCTAGTAGGAAGGCCGGTGCCTCTCGTAAGGTTTCTCCTTTTTCCGAAGAAGTAAAATATTCGGTAACCAAAAATCAATTAGCAATTTGGTGTCAGAAGTTTAAGATAAGCAACGACGCATGCGCTAGGGTTCCATTGCCGAACGAGAGAATGACCGTCCGTAATGTCAGCGAAATAGCTGTAATGTATGAGCACATTCGCCTAGGTCTACAAATTCCTTTCAACAAGTTTTTTTATCAATCTGTTCACCACCTTCAAATTGGTCCCATGTTAGCTCGTCCCTAACGCATATAGGACCATAATAGGCTTTTTGCATATATGTCGGCGCAGTAATGCCAACCCCTCGATAGAAATATTCCGCCATTTCTTCGAGTGTCAAGAGTCAATCCATTCTCGGGGTTGGTATTATTTCCGCTCTAGGTTGAGAGGGTACGCCAAAAACTTAACCGGGCGAACGTCTTCAGTTCATGATTGGAAGCATCGGTGGTTTTTTGTCCGAACCGACCCTTCGTGGACATTTAACCGACCTTGGGGAGAACCCGACCCCGAAGCCTTGATATTTATCGATATTAATGATAACCCATCGCTTCGGCTAGATGCCCAAAAGTACATACGGAACAGCGAAAAGATCGATCTGTTGTGCCCTTCTGAGGGAATGTTGAGGGAGATTGCTGACTTCCTAAATGATCGGCGGGGTATGAACTCATGTCGGTTTCCTTCATTAGTTTAACGTTGTAGAGTTCTAACATTACGTTTTCTCCCCAAGTCAATCCCCTGAGGTCGCTGTAGAAGAGACTCAACAGGATATGGACGCGTTGTTGAAGAAAAGAGCCACAGCTAGGGAGACGAAGAAACAAGAAAGAAGGGCTAAGAAAGCCGCCGAGACGGTGACTAGATCAACCGAGGCTCAGGCCCCCGAGGCGTCTGACGCTATGGTTGGTCTACCCGCAACCGACACGGCCGCTATGCCTGAAGTGCCAATACCTCAGTCGCCTGCACCGACATCCGAGCTTCTAACTCCTTCTGCCACAATGCTTCCTGTAACGCGGCATCACCTCCCGGCTCCGCAAGCAAGGACAGAAAAGACCGACCTCGAGGAAGAGAGTTCGATCGTCCCAGGAGGAGACCGACATTTCAAGAGGAGCAACTATCATGGATTTAAGGTCAGACAAGCCCTTCACAACGAATTCCCTTGTTGTCCTGACCGTTACCTCCCCGACTAGAACTTGAAGTGGGGAGATACCGGCGTAGACAACGAGCAAGTCGCTCGGACTTTTCCTTTCTGGAAGGCCCTCTTCCCTCTTCGACCGAGACGAGGCGTCGCGGCACCACCGACGAAGGTTGCTGCCTCTGCCTTCGCGCGGTCAATGTTACTCGGATGAGGTTTTCCTCGACCTTCTTTAGATTTTCGTTCTCCTGTTGCCTTTGCCTTGTGCTTGACTTGATTTGTCAATTTTCTTAGACCGTCATAGCGGCATCTGATCTCTACCGATGTTAGCCTTGAAGAACTCCCAGCAGTTTCGGCAACTGGATGTCGGCTAGAGAGGGCTACAAGGCCGACATTCAGGACCTCAGAGCCAACTTGAAGAGGACGGAGGAGGAGCTTTCCACCGTGCAGGCCAATCTCGACCTTACCACTACTACCGCTCAGCAAGCTCACGTGCAGCACTGCTCCACTAACAAAGATCTAAAGGAGAAGTTGCAGGCTGAGATGACCAAATGCGAGACTTGGTCCCAAGTTGCGGCAGCTGAGGAAGTTTGGCTTGCCAACAGAGCAGGAGCTAGAGGTGGAGAGGAAGAAGATGACCGACCTTTCAAGAGCACTTGAAGGCCAAGGATCTGGAGGTGCAGAAGTCTGGAGGTTGGGTGGTTAGGGTGTTCTTGGAATCCGAAGCTTTTCGGATCAAGCATAATGAGTACGCCGTGGGATGGGTGGAAGACGCCATTAAGGAGTGCCGCCGTAAATGCAAGGAGCACCTGAAGACAAGGTCGGTGCCCTTTCTTGATGCCGTGCAGATCGCATCTCCGTCCAAGCTCGCCGCGCTCAAAGGTGGAAAGTGAAAGCGAAGGCTCTGACAGCGACGACATCGGTTCTGCTGAGGGAGCCGACATCACCGACGCCTCGACGAAAACTTTGGCTTGATGTACTTTACTTTTTTTTTAATGGACCGAGGCTACGCAGGGTTCTATCCTGTGAGCCATTTTGAATTTATTCAATAGAATGCTGTTTATCTTTCATTAAACTTCCTTTCTTTCAAATATCCTATGCCGGGCTACGTCACCCCCTGTTCTTTGGTCGGTGCCATCTTGTGGGACCGACCTAAGACTAAGGAGGGTTCGCCAACACTTAGAAAAAATTTCGGCCGTCACCCCCTGTTCTTTGGTCGGTGCCATCTTGTGGGACCGACCTAAGAATAAGGAAGCGTTCGTCAATACTTAGAAAAAATTTCAGTCGTTACCCCCTGTTCTTTGGTCGGTGCCATCTTGTGGGACCGACCTAAGAATAAGGCGGCGTTCGCCAACACTTAGAAAAAATTTTGGCCGTCACCCCCTGTTCTTTGGTCGGTGCCATCTTGTGGGACCGACCTAAGAATAAGGAGGCGTTCGCCAATACTTAGAAAAAATTTCGGCCGTCACCCCCTGTTCTTTGGTCGGTGCCATCTTGTGGGACCGACCTAAGAATAAGGAGGCGTTTGCCAATATTTAGAAAAAATTTCCGGCCTTCACCCTCTGTTCTTTGGTCGGAGCCATCTTGTAGGACCGACCTAAGAGTAAGGAGGCGTTTGCCACTATCCAGTAGAAGACTTTGTGCCAATTGAAAAAAACTTGCTTTTTATTGAACGTCAAAGTAACAGGCGTACATGACTTCGGTGTTAAGAGCGTAAAAGTGGAACGTCCGAGGCTCACTGATAAAAGCGCCTCAAATTGACAACGTTCCAAGCTCGTGGCACTTCCTCCCCTTGCATGCTAACTAGCTTGTAGGCACCTCTGCCAATGACTTCGACGATGGAGTAGGGTCTTTCCCAATTTGGCCTGAATTTGCTTATATGCTGCTGTACCTTACGGAGGACCAAGTCTCCGATTTTGAAGTCTCGTTTGCGCACCCTACTGTTATGATGCTGATAAGCCTTTCTCTTATAAGCTTCAGTTCTTATGATGGCTATTTCTCTGCGCTCGTCCAATAGGTCGAGGTTTTTTCGCAGCCTTTCTTCATTACTCGCCTCATCATAATGCTCCAATTTCCACCGGGATCACAGCCTCGGTGCCGTAAGTCAACGAGAAAGGTGTTTCTCCCGTCGCAGTTCGGTGCGTCGTCCTGTAAGCCCTAAGACAGTTGGAAGTACCTCTGCCTCTACCCACTTCGTGAAATAGTCGATTGCTACGACCAAGAATTTCCGCTGCCTCGTGGCCATAGGCAGTGGCCCAAGTATGTCAATCCCTCATTGCGCGAAGGGCCATGGCGCAGCCATCGTCGAGATAGGCTCTGCTGGAACATGATGATGATTAGCGTAGAGCTGACATCTTTCGCATTTTTTAACGAATCTTCAGCATCGGACATCACCGTGGCCAAAAATACCCCGGAAAACCTTTTGCGCCAGCGTATGTTCTCCGACATGGTTTGAACAGATGCCTTCGTGTATCTCTTCGAGGATCTTCTTCGCTGTGTCAGGGTTTATACACTTCAAGTAGGGGGCGGAGAACGATTTCCTGTACAGGTGGTCACCAATTATTACAAAGTGAGCCGCCCTCCGCCGCAACATCTCCGCTTCAGTTTTGTCGGTGGGGGTTGCCCTAGTCTGGAGATAGCTGACTATGGGAGTCATCTAGTCTTCGGCTCCCATCTCAAGCAACATGACCTCATTTTCTTTAGTGGCCGGTTTTCGTAATTCTTCAAAAAAAAATCGTGGCCGAGGCTCCTCGAGCTACCCCTGACGCCAACTTCGAGAGAGCGTCAGCTTCAGCATTTTCCTCCCGAGGTATATGTTCGACGTTAAAAAGATTGAACTGTTGCTGGAGGCGTCGGACCTTCTCCAAGTATTCTACCATGTCCGAGCTCCGGGTTGCGTAATCACCTCGCACCTGCTCGATCACCAGTTGAGAATCTGTGTATGCTATCAAGTGCTTGACATCGAGCTGTTTCGCCAACCGTGCCCCAGCAATCAGTGCTTCGTACTCTGACGCGTTGTTGGACGCAGGGAATTAGAATATGAGGGCGTACTCTAACCGAGCCCCTCCGGGACTCGTGAGTATTAAGCCTGCACCACATCCGTCTGACGTAGATGACCATCTGAGAATAAAGTCCACGCCAGCGTTTCTTCGGTGGTGGCTGACGCCGCTTGGATCTCAACTGGGACAATTGTTTCTACCAGGAAGTCCGCCAATACTTGACCCTTGATGGCTGTCCTTGGCTCGTAGTGTTTTTCGAACTCCGAGAGTTCCAGCGCCCCATTTTGTCAATCGCCTACACTTCTGGGCCGCAATATCTTGCTTTCAAGGTTTGGTCAATTAAAACAACAATTGTATGAGCCTGGAAATAGGGTCTCAGAGGCCGAGCTGTGGTAACCGGCGCTAGGGCTAGTTTCTCGGCCGAGGAATACCTAGATTCCATGTCTTTCAAGATTTTACTTACATAATACACTAGTCTCTGCACCCCTTCTGTTTCTTTGATTAACAACGAGCTTAACGCTGCCAGTGATATGGCTAGGTAAAGATAAAGGACTTCACATGGCGTCGGGCTTACTAACAGGGAAGGGGCGGCCAAGAAATCCTTCAGCTCCTTGAAGGCTCTCTTGCATTCATCATTCCAGTCAATTCGACCCTTTGCTTTTCTTAGAACTTTAACAAAAAGCTCCACATCGATCCCCCGACCTCGATATGAAACGCCCTAACGCCATAACGCGTACGGCCAGCCTCTGAGCTTCTTTAACGTTCTTGGGCTCGGCCATCTCCAGTATAGCGGTGACCTTGTCGGGGTTAGCTTCGATGCCTCTCGGCGTCACCAAGTAACCGAGAAATTTGCCTGAGCTTACCCCGAAAGCGCACTTATCTGGGTTGTGACGCATGTTGTACTTACATATTAGCTGAAAGGCAGCCTGAAGGTCGGTCGTGTGATCCTCCTTCTTCTTGCTCTTCACAGTATGTCATCTACGTATGCTTACCACCGTCTTCACAGCCAATGGAGCAAAAATTGATTTCCTTCCCATGCTGGAAGGTTTGCCCCTGCGTTCTTTAAACCAAAGGCCATAACGGTATAACAATATGTCCTAATCAGTAATAAAACTGGTCTTCTCCTCGTCGTCGGGTTGCTTTTCACTTGATTTTATCCAGAAAAATTACCATAAAGCTCGCAGCTCATGACCCGGCCGTTGCGTTCCACCAGATTGATCAATCCGAGATGGGGTAACATCCTCGGCACGCCTCATTGAGATCTGAGAAGTCTATACACATCCGCCACTTGCGCTCGCTTTCTTCACAAAGACGACGTTCGCTATCCACTCCGGATAACGTACTTCCCTTATAAAGCCTACTTCCAGCAACTTGTCGAGCTCGGCCTTGATCGCCCTGCTGCGTTAAGGCGCGAAACTTCTTTTCTTCTGCTTCACCGGCTTGTATGCCGGGTCTATGTTCAGCTCGTGGCAGATGACTTCTAGGTTTAACCCCGGCATCTCAGAAGGCTTCCATGCGAACAGATCCGAGTTATTCATTAAGCAGTTCGTCACATCTTCGAATACCTAACCCTCCAACGTCGAACCGACCTGGGTGCTTTTGGACACATCTTCCGCATTCAAGGGGATGGCCATAGTTGGTTCGGCTGGTCACTCAGGCTTTGTCTCATCCTCCCTGATATCGAACATGTCGATCGGGAGTGTTTCTTTCCTTCTGAGGCTATTCTTGTAGCAGCGCCTGGCGTCCTCTAGATTACCTCGTACCTCATCGATGCCGTGGGCAGTTTTAAACTTCGCCTTTTGGTGCGGGAGAGAGACTACCATCTGCAGCGCCTTGACGCCAGGTCGCCCCAAGATGACGTTATATGCTGATGGTATGTTCAGGACAAGGAAAGTCATTAGTACATTTTTTAATCTAGGGCTCGTCCTGCAGTGACAACAAGTCGATTGTCCCTTAAAGGGAGCAGGTCGGCCACCGAGACCATAGACGCTACTGTCAACAGACGTTAAAGCCTCTTCGTTGAGGCCCATTCTAATCAACGCATCATAAAACAAAATATTCAACGACGCACCTGTGTCTAGAAAAACTCTCCTGACCTCCCTGTTAGCCATTACCATGGTCACAATAAGAGCATCATCACTATGAACTGTGACTCACTCGCGACTTGCACGCTCTACGCACAAATCGGGCGTACACTGCTAGTCTATTTCGTGTCTATATCTGCTGGGGCTAAACCGTGAATCACCGATTGCGGTGGGGACCGTTGCCACTTCTTTGTTTGCTTTGATCACACACAAGGACCCCGGGATCCGACCACGCGTCGTGCGCTCATCCCACCGTCAACCTCGCATGTGATGCCACATTCAGCGTGTTATTGCATCTTGTTCTCTGAGTCTGGCGAGCGTTGCGCAACAATACGCGCTACTTGTATCATTTCATCCGACCGCCTCGCACGAGTTTCATCGTGTGGTCATAAGTCATCTAATCGAACGCTCCGAAGAGCGCTGCATCGAACATTCTTACTCCTTACGACAGACGGAACATAACCTCTATCGGTCGATGAAGTCTTGCAGCTCTCCATTGCGAGCCATCTCCTCGAACATATTGCGCAGCTGGAAGCACGTGTTCGTGGTGTGCCCATGTGTTCTGTGAAATGCACAGCATTTGGACCGATCCCTTCGATTTGTAGGCGTCTTCAGAGGCTTGGGCCAAGGCAACTCTCGACTCTGCTCGACGAAGGCTAATATCTCACTCTGAGGAGCGTTGAAGCGTGTATAGTCGGCGAACGTTAGCTCGAACCGCTTCTTGTTTTCGATGCACTTCTTGTCTCGACTTTCCTCATTCCCATTGTCTTCCCTCTGTCTTTTGTGACCTCGGTTGAGCTCGGCCTCCCTCTCTTCAGCTTCTATAGTCAGCTGTTGATCCACGATCGAAATGGTGCTTGACGT
>MJHO01000158.1:17017-80026 GCA_002076135.1 Xerophyta viscosa
CGTACTAGGATCGGCGATAGTGAATTGCACATCAAAGGGACCTTGTGGCAAATATCCCAAACACACTTCGAATGGAGTCTTGCCCGTAGATGAATGAACAGCCCGGTTAAATGCAAACTGAATATAAGGCAAACTTTCATCCCATGTAGAAGGGTGTTTAGAATTATACCCGCGCAACAAGTGTACAACGGTGCGGTTGACGACTTCGGTTTGTCCGTCTGTTTGGGGATGAAAGGCGGTGCTCCGGCGCAACTTAGTATCCATCATGGCCCAAAGAGACTTCCAAAAGTGACTTAGAAATCTGGTATCCCGATCTGAAATGATAGACGAAGGAAGGCCGAAGTTCTTCCAAACATTCGCAAAGAACAATCTCGCGGCTTCTTCTCCCGTCACCGTACGTTTGCATGGGATCAAGCATATCATCTTGCTAAATCTATCCACCACCACAAACAAGTAATCATATCCTTTCCTAGACCGGGGTAAACCACCAATGAAATCCATAGAAATACTCTCCCAAGGGCGAGTAGGAACCGGCAATGGCGTATACAATCCTTGCTTCCGATTCGTCGGCTTCGACGTATTGCACAACACACAACCACGAATGTATCTACTAACATCTTCTTTCATTTTCGGCCAAAAGACATACCTTCCCAGGTTTTGGAGAGTCTTTTCTACTCCGAAATGTCCAGCTATCTTCGATGTGTGGGCTTCCCGAATCCACAACAATCGATCCGCCGATTCAGGAATGTATAGTTGCTGATTTTTGTATAACAGTCCATCCCGCAAGCTATGTTGCTTCGGACTGCCCTGTTTTTGCTCCTCTTGCATCACCTTCTTGTAGTACATGTCCTCCTCATATAGAGCCTTGTAGTCCTCATGCACCCAAGGATGGATTTTGAGCACAACCGATGCGACTAGTGGAGGTTTCGGCGGCCTTGACAACATATCCGCAAGCTTGTTTTGAACTCCTCGCTTGTACTTGATCGCCAAGTTGAATTGTTGTAGATATGACATCCACTTCATGTGCCTTGCTTGCTGGAGTTTTGATTGTGTTTGTAGGAACTTCAATGGTTGGTGGTCCGTGTGCAAGATCGTCTCCTTTCCCAAAAGATAGTGCCGCCAATGCTTCACCGCTTGATGTAGAGCATAAAGTTCTTTGTCATAGATTGGATAGTTCAGCTGAGCACCTTGAAATAACTCCGAGTGATACGCCACGGGTCTTCCATCTTGCATAAGAACAGCCCCCATCGCATATGCCGAGGCATCCACTTCAAGCTCGAACGGGCGTTGAAGGTTCGGCAATGCCAATACGGGTGCTTCGGTGATGACCTTCTTCAAGGCCTTGAAGGCTTCTTCATGTTTCGGCCCCCAATGAAATTTTTGTCCAGATTTGGTGAGGCTATGTAGTGGTGCGGCAATAGATGAGAATCCCCGAATAAACTTCCGAACATATTGGCAAGCTCCGACGAAACTCCGCACTTCCGTCACATTCGTTGGACGCTTCCAATCTTGGATTGCTCGGATCTTTTGAGGATCAAGTTTCATCTTTCCTTCACCCACAACGAATCCAAGATAGACGAGGGATGTACGACCCACCTCGCACTTCTTAAGATTCAATTTCAGCTTGCTCTCTTCAAGAGCTGAAAACACCTTTCTAAGATGCTCAAATGCTCGGACCAAGTCCGGCTATGCACCAAAATATCGTCAAGATAAACTATAACGAAATCATCTATGAAAGGTCGCATTACCTCATTCATAAGCCTCATGAAAGTTGCTGGGGCGTTGCATAATCCGAATGGCATCACCAACCACTCGTACAACCCTTGTTTTGTCTTGAAAGCGGTCTTCCAAGTGTCCTCCGGTTGAACCCGAACTTGGTGATATCCCGACTTCAAGTCAAGTTTCGTAAAGAACTTTGAAGGTTGCAGCTGGTCCATCAAGTCTTCTATCCGGGGGAGTGGATATCGATTCTTCACCGTAATACGGTTCAATGCACGATAATCCACGCACATACGCCACCCGCCATCTTTCTTCGGAACCATAACAATCGGCGACCCGCAAGGGGATGAGCTCGGTTGGATCACACCTTGCTCAAGTAAATCCACCACTTGCTTCTTGATCTCATCACTTTCAAGCGGAGAATAACGATACATACTCAAGTTAGGAAGTGGCTCACCATCTATAAGTTGAATTCCATGCTCGATTGAACGCCGAGGTGGCAATCCTCGCGGCTCTTCGAATACTCCAGAAAATTTCTGCAGTAACTCCCGAACCTCCGCCTTTTGCTGCCCACCTAAGTCTCGAGACAACACTTCAACTTGTGCCTTTGGTTCCTCCACCTTCCTAAGCAAGAGCACCACATACCGATTGCTTAGATTCACCACTTTCTTGACTTGGCCAGTTGTACATACCTTGAAATCAGATTTTGGTTTGTTTGCTGAAATGAGGAATCTCCGCCCATTTTTCGTCAAACAATACCGTTGTTGTCGTCGATAGAATATCCCATCTCGATCCCAGATATAAGGACTCCCAAAAATGACTTGACATACATCGAGTGGCACGACTTCGCAAGTAACTTCGTCAATGAACTCCTTCGTTATAGCAAACTTGAATGTACATTGGCGATCGATGTTCAACTCCATGCCATCCTTTATCCATCCGATGGAATATGGTCGAGGATGAGGTTGCGTCTCCAAACCCAACTTCTGGACCAATCCCTCCGAGATCAAGTTCATTTGGCTTCCGGGATCAAAGATTGCTTCCACAACTTGTTGCTTGATTTGTATCGTCACAAAGAACAACGCCGCTCGCTCCTTGGCTCCGATTTGAGTTGCACTTTGATCTTGCTCAGATTTTTCACCACCTTGCTGTACTGTACGCCTTCCTACTGTATGAGTACGTTGCTCCTGAGTTGCCTCCCGAACAGCCCCTGCACTGCTGCTCTCGGCCAGAACAGAAACGGCTTTACTCCCGGTTGCTTCAACCCTCCTAGCTTCGGCCAGATTTGTTCTGTTTCTGTCCAGAACAGAATAGTTGCTGTTTTGAGCACTCTCCCGCACTACGCACCATAAGCATCAATGTAGGGTCGGCTGCCATCACTTGGTTCAGCTCGGTGTCCTCCGCATTCTCCGTAATCACAAGTGCTTTGCCCTTGCCTTGGTTCTTCCGAGGACGATGATTCTTCGGACGTAACTCCGGATGTAGTTTCCAACACTTCTCGGCCGAATGACCTTTGACGTCACAATGCGTACACGTCACATTCGTGGTCTTCTCCTTGCCTTGTTGACTACTCCGATTTTCAGCTTCCTTCTTCGAAGTTCCTCCGCTTTGCGTCTTCTTATTCGCAGCTTGTGTGCCCTTCTTCTTTTGATACTTCTTCGGGTGTAGAGTCCTCTCAAGAATAGTACCCTTTTGGCAAGCATCGTCTATGTCCTCCACATTGTACATCTTGAGGTGATCCCGAATATCATCTTGAAGGCCACTCAAGTACTTCCTCAATGTGTCATAGTCATCCAACGGGATTCCGAGAACAAGAGCACGCTTCATGAACTCCGTAGTGTACTCTTGCACCGTGTACTCGTAAGCTTGGCGAAAGTATTGCCAACGCCTCCACCGTTCTTCATAGAAGCCAACGGGATAAAATTGCTTTTTTACGAGCACCTTGAATGCATCCCATGTCAACCTACGAACATCATGAGTACGCATATATGCATTCCACCAAATTAGAGCATGCGAAACTAACTTCACCCGCACAAAGGTTATACGTTGCACATCATTAAACTCATACAACGCAAAATAAGTCTCTAATTGGTCTATCCATGCATCTAATTTATCACCATCTATCTCACCTCCATAAGCTGGAATATCAAACTTAGCTTCTACCTTGATAGCCCCCCATAGTGCCGGTCCATTGTCGTTTGTCATTTGCATCGAGCCACGAAATTCTCCTCCTCCATAGGCTCCTTTCCCGGTCTCCTAAAGGTCGAGGACTCTCCATGCAACTGAAAAACATCGGATCGAACACCTTGTGGGCGACCAAGTTCGGCCATGTTCAGCTCTTCTTGTGCTGAAATTTTCTGCTCATCCACAAGACTAACTCTGGCGCTTCACCTTGGGACCTTGGCTCCGTAGTGTCACCTCCAATCATCCCGGACTTCATACATGTCTTCAACAACTTGGTGAGTTCGGCCACCTGCTGTTCCAGCCCACTCAACCTCGTCTCCATCGAAGAATCTCCATGCACGGACGTCGCTTGATCGGAACTACTCTACGTCACCTTGTTCGGCTCCCTTGGTCTCCTTTCCATCTCGCAACTTCACCATCTTGATGATCTTCACCATCCAACGTCCAGCTCTTCAAAAATTCCGATCTAGCTCTGATACCACTTGATCCACGATCGAAATGGTGCTTGACGTGAAGCACTTGACCCGATCTACCAAGATCTTTAATCGGATCGAAGATCTAACGGTTGGATGAAAATCTATATCAAGAGATTTGAGGTAGAAGAAGATGTTGGAGAAAACTTGGTTATCTTTATTGATAATGCTGTAAAAGATTACAAAAAGGAGGCCATGGCATTAGTGGTAATTCTCCTCACTAATGACACATGGCTCCTCTAGATAAAACACTCTAATTACAAGTAATTAGTAAAAAGACACCTAATTAGACTCTAGAACACTTGCCTAAACTAGGATAAGATGCTCATTGAGGATTTAACCCAGGTTAGGATCGAGCGCAAGAGGGCTGGACCGAGTGCGCGCAGGCTGGCCGCGCCTGGGCGCCTGCTGGGCCGCGCCCGGGCGCTGCAGGGGCGCCCGCTGCGCGCGCCCGCGCGCCCGGCGCTGCAGGCGCCCGCTGCGCGCGCCCGCGCGCCCGGGCACCCCGAAGCAACATCATTCGGCGCCGGGCCTTCTAATTCCATTCCAAATCCACCTGGATCAGCTGTATCTTCTCGTATGCCTTCGTCAGCGTCTTGGGCGTGTTTGTATGAAAATCATACAGCAGCTGCTTGTGTCTGACACCCCTCTTCAGCGCCATTAGCGCAAATTTCGGGTTGACATCTTGCATAGTTTGCTGCTCTTCACAAAACCTTTTGAAAAAAGACTTCAGGGTCTCACCTTCCTTCTGGATTATATTGAGGAGGCTCTCAGCGTCTTTAGGGAAATCCGAGCTCGCAAAGAAACGAGTCTGGAACGCGTCCACGAGCTCGGCCTAACTACTTATTGACCCTGACCTCAACCCGGTGAACCAGGTTTGAGCAGGGCCTTCTAAAGTCATTGGAAACGCCTGACAGTAGGCCGCCTCGTCGTAGCCTGTGAAGCACATAGCAGTCATGAAGCATGAGATATGAGCTTTTGGCGCCGTGCTCCCATTGTACTTTGAGATTTTCGGTGCTTTGTAATTGGTCGGCAGAGGCACCTCCAGAATTGCTGGTGCGAAGGGTGAATTTGGATCCACGCCGAACGAACAGTTCTTTACCAACGTTGTATCCTCTTTCTCCTTTCGCGGCTTCGCGCCGCGCCTTGAGATGACCTCGCCCTCGCTATCATCATTGGACTCACCCGACAAAATTGTTTCAGGATGACCTGCATCCCTTGGCCTTCCGCGTACCCGCGCCTAGGCCGTGCCTGTGATGCGCCAGTGCCGCGCCCATGCCTCGCCCTTGCCGCGTCCATGCCGCGCCTTGGCAGAACCTTGGCCACACCTTTACCGCGCCTTGGCAGCGCCTTGGCCACGCCTTGCCATGCCTTTGCCGCGCCTTGGCAGCACTTTGGCCACGCCTTGCCATGCACCCAAGTCATGTCCTCTATGTCTTCCTTGACCCAAGATCCTCCTAGATCAAGCCTCCCTACCGTACGTTCCATTGCTCCGCAATGGCTCACACTAGAACCCCAAATGCGGGCAAGTCTTACCCTTGCCCTTGCTGCTTGTTGCCTCCACGCTGGACTCCTTGGCCCGAACCATCAAAGATAGTGTCGGATCCGCCTCTTGCATGGATAAGGGTGCTTTTTCCGTGTCCGCATCGACGGTTGTCATCAACGTCTTCTTGCCCTTGTCCATACCTCCGGCCTTCTCCTTTGGAGCCAACTCCGGGTGCAACTTCCAACACATCTTCTTGATGTGGCCTTTCTTCCCACAGTGGCCGAACTCGATGTCCTTCTTCTTGGACTCATCCGCTGTCCCGTCACTTGCGCTATCCTCGGCCGAGTCATTCCTGCCCGTGCCCTTGCCTGCGCTCCCGCCAGCGGCTTGCTTGCCCTTGCTTCGCCCGCGCGCTCGGTTGAGCTTCTCGAACACCATAGCTTTCTTGCAAGCATCCCCTACATAAAAAATAGGGTAAAGATCTACCACCGCACGAAACTCCTCATGCAGCCCCGCAAGGTACTTGCGTAGAACCTCACGATCCTCCAATGGTACGCCTAGGGCCAGCGCGCGTCTCCGGAACCTGGTAGTGTAGTCCTGCACGCTCTGGTCATCGGTTTGCCTAACATAAAGCCACTTCCTCCACCGTTCTTCATCGTACCTGACCGGATAGATTTGTTCCTTCAAGAGCACCTTGAAGGCGGTCCAAGTGACTCCTCCCGCTCCCCGCGTCCTTAGGTGTGAGTTCCACCAAACCAACGCATGCGACGCAAGTTTGAGTCTTGCGAAGCCTATACGTTGCGCATCGTCATAGCCATACAATGAAAAGTATGACTCTAGCTGGTCAATCCAGCCATCTAACTTCTCTCCATTAATTTCACCGTCATACACCGGAAGCTCCAACTTGGTATCAATCCGAATTGGGGAGAGACCATTCGCCCATCCTTGCTCCGACCGTGCCCCTATGGATGTCTCGGGCTCCTCCCGAGCAACCTTCCGTTCAGTGACTTGACCTTGCTCATGCGCAAGTATTTGGCTAATATATTCCCCATGCTCCCCCACGGTCGCTCGGACCGCTGCCTCCGGTCGCGCCATAGGTGCTACGGTAGGCTGAGGTTGCATGGACCCTCCTTCGACTTGCGCTTCGAGCATCCTTTCCAAGAGCCCCGCCAACCGATCCAAACGCTCCTCCAAGCGTCCCATCCGGTCTTCTCGTGACTTCTCTCGGCTGGATTGCCCTTGTACGCGCGCCGAGTCCTCCGAGCGCTGAATATCTTCCTCTTCACCTCCTTGCGGTGCCGTGACCGTGCCAAGCCTTGTGACAGCCATTCCTCGATCTTCCACGCTCCTAAGCTCTGATACCACTTGATCCGTAGGTGTCCACGGTCGTTCACAAGCCGAGGGAATGCCTAGGATATTATTTAGGATCTAGGGAAGCCGAGAGTGAGAGAGAGTTCTTTTGTGGTATGAGTTGGCCAATACCGCCAGTCCCTCGTGTTGCCTATGCCAATGCTTGGTTACAACACAATTCCACCCCCTTTAGCCACAACCGGCCAAGTGGTCTATAAATAGGCTTGGACACACCCAAGCACCCCTTTGCCACAAACCGGTCAAAGGGCATTTAACTAATAGCAATGAATACAAGTAGTGGGAAGACAAATGGTCATTAACTTGTGGCCCCTTGGATTTCCCGGCTCCTGCTGGACATCCCTTGGCATTACCATGCGCCCGCTGGCCTTCCGCGTGCCACCGACGCCCGCTGGCCTTCCGCGCCCGCTAGACCTTCCGCACACCCGCCCCCGCTGGACCTTCCGTGCGCCCGCGCCCGCTGGACCTTCCGCGCGCCCGACGCTCGCTGGACTTCCGCATACGTCCGCATCCCTGGCCTTCCGCGTAGCCGCGCCTAGGCCGTGCCTGTGATGCGCCAGTGCCCGCGCCCATGCCGCGCCCTTGCCGCGTCCACCGGCCTTGGCAGAATCTTGGCCACACCTTTGCCGCGCCTATGCCGCGCCTTGGCAGCGCCTTGGCCACTCCTTGCCATGCCTTTGCCGCGCCTTGACAGCACTTTGGCCACGCCTTGCCATGCACCCAAGTCATGTCCTCTATGTCTTCCTTGACCCAAGATCCTCCTGGATCATGCGTTCCCCACAGACGGCGCTAATTGATCAAGCTCGTACTCGATCGGTGATTGTGTGTTCGAAAGCATATGTAGGCTCGAAGAGAGGGTTTAGGGAGATATGACACCAGATATTTTACGTGGGAACCCTCGAACTCTGATCCGAGGTAAAACCACGGGTCGCGCATGACCAGCGAAAGAGAATTCACTAAGAGGGAAAAAGAGATATGAACTACAGGGTTTCTGCACCGAGCTTTATAAGAAGCTCGGTGGATTTCGCTCTATCTCTCTATTACAATGACTATCTCTATGCTCTTGTCGAAAAAGTGGATCCCCCGTTACGGTACTGTAGATTGCTATTTATAGCCCGTAACGGTTTTCTCCCACTTGCGCCAGTTGTGCGCAAGTGGGCGAAGGTTGTTATCCAGGCTGGTGACAGCTTGGCATGCATATTTGAATTTCCCGTCAGATTTCTGTTGAGCCGTTGGCCACGTGTCTTCAATCCAGCACTCAAGGTGAACGGTAAAGATGCCGAGGATGATCGTGGGGGGTTTTCGGTGCACCGACCTAAATGTGCACTGACCTCAACAAAGCACAGACGCTTGATATTCATCCGATCACGCCTAATGTCGGTCCTTATTTCTGACGCTATATCACTATGTATGTCGGTAACATGTGAAAATCCAGCAATGACGGGCTATTAGTTTGACCTCTGGTGCAATAGTGGAACTCATGTGCAATGCACATGGGCATCCTTAAAACCCAGTCATATAAGTGATCCTATAGCTGCATAGCCTCATGTATCAGCACACACTGCAATATCAAAGCGAAAATGCAAGACGCAGATATTAGGCTTCCTGATGCGAACAAACGGATTTTTACTCCCTTTCTCTGTCACCACTTAATAATAAGGACGACTGCATGTACCATCCATTTTTTTTAACCCCTTTATAATTATTGTACATACAATACTTTATATGCATTTATCTACTCGGATATCTTTATAATTATCTTTCTACCCAGTCATTGAGATATGTATATACTGCACACATCTCATACTCTGAATACTAATCCCAACAACCTAGCATGCAATGACTACTTGCATATTATGCTGTACAGAATTCTTAGTTGACTATCAATTAGCCCGAGTTTGCCTTCGTATATATTCTTCTAACTTCTCTTCGATATCACATTCGCATTCCATATCCATATGCTTAGTCAGAGCTTTGTAAAAAAATCAATACTTCAGGCAGATGAATAATGTGTACATATATACATGTGATATTATATACGCATATATATGCAGATACTTATATATATAAATAAGTCATTCTTTCCATGTGATCTAACTTTTCTCCTTAGCATTCGCCATACATATTCCAGTGTTGTACATATAATTGCACCAACACAGAAGATTGATCTTATAACTTCAACATTAGCCTAAATATTTTCTTGACGCCCTATTGTAGATACTCTTTTTCTGACAAATAACAATATTTCGCATCAACTCTCAGCGATATTTTTATTGTATCTTTATAATTATTTTTTTGACCCAGTCATTTACTGCCTATATTTTTTCATGATCTATGTAAATACCGTATATATTTCTACATATTTTCGTAATTAAAATAACACCATTTTTTTTATTGCAACAAACCTTATGATGTGATTTCTATTATAAGTTCTTTTTTTTTAAAAAAATTTTTTTTAAGTCATGAGTGGATACTTTACAACGCATATGTCACTTGCTTATATATAACAAAAAACACGACAAAAAGCACAAAAATGTACTACGAATTGCGTAGGGTATACATGTCGCATTCACATAACTTTAAATATTCATATGGTTGTACATAAATATAAACACGATCACACCAATAAAGAAAATTAATCCTACAATTTCAACATTGATTTAAATAATCTTTTTGCACTTCTATTTTTTTTTTTTTTTTTTTTGACGATTCACATACATTTTTGATCCTTCTCTCAACGATTTTTTTTGTACATCTTATAATTATTTGTCCATGCTCACGATCAGATTTGCGGCAAACAAATCTTTCCCACCAGCAGCACCAGCATCGCTTTCCACAAACTTTGCCAACATTTCTTTAAGATACATGTATATACCATGTACATATCCTTACCATAATAAACGAGATTCCCTCTTGTCAATCTTTCTTTCCATATTATATTCGCATTCTCAATTTTTTTTTTGCATTACGACACTCTTATGATGAGTTTGTGACATCACTTTTTCTTAAGAATGGTTCACACCAGTCAGAATACTACATAGACGAATGGCAGCCTTAAAGACATTTAAGTTCGTATCTCAGAACAAAAGAATGGTGGAGTCATAGCCAGTGGAGGTTGAAAATTTAGCATCAAGCATGCAGCAACCAGCAATATCCACAACTAGGATGTGCCTTAATACATTAGAGGGAATCATGACACCATCGAAGAACATGTCAGTAACCTCCAATGCACAATATGTGTCCCAAATATATTTAGAGGTTTCAAATGCAGAAGTAGTTATCCTCGTCGAAATTGCACAACACAGGAGTACGAGTTCTACTATGTCACGGCTTTTGTGAAAAATATATCGAGAAAGGAGAAGAACAAATCCAACACAGTCACGAACCTGTCTAACAATGGACAAATTGGGGAGCAACGATCGGATGCCTTAAGGAGGGAAAAGTACGAAGATAAGCATATTATGGAAAACCAAACATCTGAAAAACTTCCTTTAATGACACATTCTGAATTTTATATGATCATGAGACGACGTCCTCCCCAACAATAAAACAAACATCGATGCGTTCACTATAGATTCGCATTTGGCACAACACCAAGCTGTAATTGCAATACCACCACTGCGGAAAGAGAGTATGAGGACTCAGAGTCGAATGTCACACCCCTCAGCAATACTCAGCCCATTAATGTTCCTCGTGGCCCTAGCTATGGCCCTTCATAACCAAGGAAGGGAAGATGTTAAATCCTTACGCTTGTTGCCACCATTTTGCTCAGTCACGAGAGATCTTTTGTCTAGTCTAATACTCGTCTCTGTATATATTAACTGGGTCATGTTTAGCTATTGTCTTTTCAACAGATTACTCTGGATTGGAAGGCAAGTTTTTGGCAATGTACTTTGAGTAGCCTTTTCTTTCAAGTAATGAAATGACCTTTTCTTTCCAATGACATAAACTTTCTCTACTACTATCTTCCCTATGATAATAAGATAAACTTTGCAGAAATAACTCGAATGATGCATATTCTTAGTTAAATTAATAAAAGGAATATCCAGCAAAAAAAAAAAAAAGAAAAAGAAAAAGAAAAAGTCATGTTCCCCACTATACATATACACATCAAGAAGAAGAAAACTCAATATCGCTTGTATTCTAGAACAGATGCCAATGATCAACTGAGAAACCACTTTGACGCACACAAGACCAAGAAAGAATGGATGCCAAAAGTGACACAAATTTTCATTTCTCCAAACAATAGACGAAGAAGGTTCATGTGGACAAACAACAGATATGGGATCACATTATAAGAGATGTACGAGCAGCTACGATTCTATACTAAATGATAGAGATGAATTGGGATGAACAACAGCCTCCTATGGTGCCTTCACGCGCCTAGGTGATGGACAAATAGCCTTCTATGGTGCCTTCATGCGCCTAGATGATGGGCAAGTAGCCTTTTAGGTGCCTTCATGCGCCTGAAAAATGGACGAGTGGCCTCTGTGATGCCTTCATGCGTCCAGAACAAGGCCAATATACCCCAGAATTTCAGATTATTACAGGCTCATTGACATAGCCTCCATTTAAATTAAAAAAAAAAAGAAAAGAAAAGAAAGAAAAAGAAGAAGAAGAAGAAAGGAAGGGGACCAAAAGGCGACGAAAAATATCAACAAGAATGAATTGTAATGTGAAATACATATACGTCGATCCCAACTGTTAAGAAGATGCCATATAAAATCTGTCTTCGACGGCTGAAGCTACTGCATCTGACAATATTTGGAGAAGAATCTAATCAAGAGACACACATTCTACCTGAATTCAACTACGACTGACCACGAAAAGCTCGGTAAGCAAATGGACCATCTGACGTATTCAAAGAAGAACAACTTACATGGATACCCGACCACCAGAGTAGCATGAGCCTTTCAAGCATCACTAAGCGAATCTGATCGGACACGTATATGTATTGTGGGGAATTCAAAAGGAGACCGCTAGGATGAAAATCCGAAAGGACGTCCTAGGCAAAACTGGTTAGGGCTTATCAAATTGCTGATATTTTTACTTATTAATTAATTTAGGAATATGCATATGAAAATGTTATTCTCTGCAAAATTCATGTGACTCCCCTTTTGTTATCAAACTCCAAATAATAACGAAATTTTCCCATAAACTTCATACAAAACACTAGCCAATAGCCATACTTCAGTCAACTAGATAAAGCTCCACATTTAAAAAAGCCACTATATTTTCTGACCCAAATAAGGAAAATTTTGAAAAGAAAAAGGTTTTACTTCTAAGTATATACTTCTAACTATAGAGGTTCAAAATGAGGACTTTCCTCACAACGAAAAGAAACGAACTAATTTGTCTAGAAAATATATGCTGTAATGAGTAATGGACGAAACAAAGACCTCACATGGTGAAAGCAAAATGAGCAAAAGAAGGAAAAGAGCAATCCCCACAAGGAGGGCCATAACATGGCAAATGTGTACGACACAATTTGATATCCATGAGAAATAACAAGATGAAGAAGCGTTGGATGATCCGCACGCCTTCAAGCCTCACAACTAGGCTATGCAATGTTCGGATGCTCGTAATAAGATCTGGGAAGAGAGCAAGCAAAAATGTTAACAAGTTCTTAGTGGAAAGGATGTTCGGCCAGCAGTCCTTACACCCGTGCCTTTTACTCCAAAACCACTACAAAAACTCCTAGTGCTCCACACAAGCCGTGGCCTACTAGGTAAAATGCTTGGACAGCCCCCAAGCCCCTTTGCCTCTCCGGTCAAAGGAAGTTACAAGCATTGATACATATCATAAAGAGAGAAATAAAGACAACAATAACTGGATGAAACCGACGCCTCTTGGACTATCCCACTACCGTGCCTCTTGGCCTAGCCACGGTCCCTTGGTCTAGCCATGTCCCTGCCACTTGGCCTGGACGCGCCCTTTCACCTGGCCTGCCTCGCACCCGCGCGCCTCTGGTCTGCCTCGCGCCCGCGCCGCTGGTCTGCCTTGCGCCCGCCCGCAGCCCCGCGCCCGCACTTGACTCCTGGCCACCCGCGCCCCACACGCGGCCTGCACCACTTAACCTTCCACGCGCCCATCCGCGCGCCCGCACTGGTCAGGTCCACCCATGCCCGTGCTCGGCCAAGTCATGCAACCATCTTTGTTGTCTTCGCCTTGACCCAAGAGCCTCCTGGATCAAGCCTCCCCACCATATGTATCATTGCTCCGCAATGAGTCACCTAGAACTCCAAATGAGGAAAAGCCTTCCGGCCTTCCTCCAAAGTAAACCATTTGGACCTAGAGGGCAAGCTCCCCTTTAGTCCAACCCGGAACCTCAGCTGCTCCACTCCTTGTAGTGATGACCTTCCGCTCCACAATGCTGTCCTTGGTCAAGGGATCCTCTCGGCCCAAGTCCAATTCATCCATAGAAGGCAATGTTAAGGGTTGATCTTCATCTAACATAGAGGGCTCGAACAACTTGAGCTTGTCCGCGTTCACAACAGAATATATGCTCATGAATGGTGGCAAATCCAGTTGGAATGCATTGTCACCATGCTTCTTGAGTATCTTGAACGGACCATAACGCAAAGCCTTGAGCTTGCGTCCTTCCCCTTGAAACGCTCCTTGCCGAGGTGCAACCACACTTGGTCCCCCACTTGGAACGTGCATGGAACCCGAGCTCGGTCATGCCGTGCCTTGTACTTCTCTTGAGTCCTCTTGAGCCGTGCCTCCACCTCCCCATGCACCTTGCGTATATGCTCCAGAAACTTGCGCTTGCTTGCTCGCTTGTCTCCTTCAATGTATCATGCTCGGGTTGGCTAGAGAATACCAGATCAAAAGGGCCCTGAGGCGTATACCCAAGGCATACCTCAAATGGAGCCTGCGCCGTGGAGCCGTGGATGGCTCGGTTGAATGCAAACTCAATGTAAGGCAAGCTATCGTCCCATGACTTCGGATGTTTGGCATTGTACCATCTCAACAAATGTACCAAGGTGCGGTTAACCACCTCGGTCTGGCCGTCTGTTTGAGGATGGAATGCCGTGCTTCGGTTGAGCTTGGTGTCCATCAAGCTCCACAATGTCTTCCAGAACCTCCCAAGGAAGCGGCTATCCCTATCCGAGATGATGGATGAGGGCAAGCCGAAATGTCTCCACACGTGCTCAAAGAATAGCCTCGCCGTCTCCTCGCCCGTGATTGATTTCTTGCATGGCACCAAGCAGATCATCTTGCTAAACCTGTCAACCACAACAAAAATATAATCATGACCTTTCTAGTGCTCGGCAAGCCTCCCATGAAGTCCATGGACACACTCTCCCATGGCCGGCTAGGAACGGGTAGTGGCATGTAGAGTCCCGTCTTCCTGTTCGCCGGTTTGGACACACAACAAAGGGTGCAACCCCTTACAAATTTCTCTACATCCGCGCGCATGCGTGGCCAATAGAGATATCTCTCCAAATTCTTCAACGTCTTCTCCACGCCGAAATGTCCAGCCACCTTGGACGTATGCGCCTCCCGAATCCACCCTATTCGGTCAGCTCCTTGTGGTACACACAAACGGTCACCACGGTACAGTAGGCCTTGACGCCACACCAATGGATGCCCATATAACCCTGCGCGCCCCGCGGCCGAAGCCCTCCTAGCCACAGCGCCCTCTGCGCCCGCGCCTGTGCCCTGCGCCTGCGCCGCGCCTGCGCTGCGCCCGCACTCGCGCCTGCGCCTGGGTTGCCATCCGCGCCCGTCACGCCTTGGCTGATCCAGCCCTTGAAATCTTCATCCTTCGCATACAGCGGCCCATACTCCTCATGAGCCATAGGAAGCACCTGCATTACCACCCCGCATAAAAGCGCCGACGCACCCGTCGGTGGCGGCCTTGATAGCATGTCGGCCAACTTGTTCGTCACCCCTTCTTGTACTTGATAACAAGGTTGAACTGTTGTAGGTATGCCATCCACTTCATATGCCGTGCTTGCTGTAGCTTGGATTGCGTTTGCAAGTATTGCAACGGCCTATGATCCGTATGCAACACCGTCTCCTTCCCCAAAATGTAGTGCCTCCAATGCTTCACCGCTTGATGTAAGGCGTACAACTCCTTGTCATACGTCGGATAGTTTTGTTGTGCGCCTTGGAATGACTCGCTGTGGTAAGCCACTGGTCTACCATCTTGGAAAAGGACCGCCCCCATGGCATGGCCCGAGGCATCGCATTCCAACTCAAATGGGCGTTGGAGGTTGGGCAATGCGAGCACCGGGGCCGTAGTAATCTTCCGCTTCAGCAACTTGAACGCCTCTTCATGTGCATCCGTCCACACGAACCTTGCGCTCGCCTTGGTCAATCCATGTAATGGGGCCGCCACTTGTGAGAAGTGCCTAATGAACTTGCGGACGTATTGGCACGCCCCTACGAAGCTCCGCACCTCCGTCACGTTTCGAGGCCTTAGCCACTCCAATATTGATCCAGGAGGCTCTTGGGTCAAGGCAAAGACAACAAAGATGGTGGCATGACTTGGCCAAGCACGGGCATGGGTGGACCTGATCAGTGCGGGCGCGCGGATGTGCGGGCGGAAGGCTAAGTGGTGCAGGCCGTGTGCGGGGCGGGGCGCGAGCGCAAGGCTGCGGGCGCGGGCGCAAGGCTGCGGGCGCAAGGCTGCGGGCGCGGGCGCCAGGCAGGCCAGATGAAAGGGCGCGTCCAGGCCAAGAGGCTGGGGCGTGGCTAGACCAAGGGACCGTGCTAGGCCAAAGGGACGGTAGTGGGATAGTCCAAGAGGCGTCGGTTTCATCTAATTTTGTTGTCTTTATTTCTCTCTTTACTATGTATCAATGCTTGTAACTTCCTTGACCGGGTAGGCAAAGGGCTTGGGACTGTCCAAGCGATTGTACTTAGGAGCCCACGGCTTGTGTGAGCACTAAGGAGTGTGTAGTGGTTTTTGGAGGAAAGCACGGGTGTGAGGGCTTGCTGGCCGAACATCTTTCCACTAAGCACTTGTTATACTTTTTGCTTGCTCTCTTCCTAGATCTTATTATAGTCATCCGAGCATTGCATAGCCTGGTGTGAGGCTTGTAGGCGTGCGGATCCCTACATCCGAGCATTGCATCCCTACATCCGCGCGCATGCGTGGCCAATAGAGATATCTCTCCAAGTTCTTCAACGTCTTCTCCACGCCGAAATGTCCAGCCACCTTGGACGTATGCGCCTCCCGAATCCACCCAATTCGGTCAGCTCCTTGTGGTACACACAAACGGTCACCACGGTACAGTAGGCCTTGACGCCACACCAATGGATGCCCGTACAACCCTGCGCGCCCCGCGGCCGAAGTCCTCCTAGCCAGAGCGCCCTCGGCGCCCGCGCTAGAACATCGTTTATTAACCGCATGAACGTGGGCCGGGGCATACACAACCCAAAGGGCATCACCATCCACTCAAAGAGCCCTTGCTTGGTCTTGAACGCCGTCTTCCACGTATCCTCCTCGGTCACCCTTACTTGATGATATCCAGACTTGAGGTCCAGCTTGTGAAGAACTTGGCGGATTGGAGTTGGTCGATCAAATCTTCTATCCGGCAATGGGTACCTATTCTTTACCGTGATCTTGTTCAAGGTCTAGTCCACGCACATTCTCCATCCCCGTTCCTTCTTTGGCACTCATGACAATTGGGAGCCGCACGGTGAGCTGCTCGGCTTGATCACCCCTTGCTCCATGAGCTCTTGTACTTGGCGTTGATTTTCCTCACTCTCCAACAGCGAGTGGCGGTATAGGCACGCGTTGGGTAAGCGGCGCGCCTTCCACCAATGTGATGCCATGCTCCACGTCTCGGCGCGGGGGTAGCCCGCGCGGCTCCTGGAACAGCACTCCATACCTTCGGATGAGCGCCACCACCTCTTGCCTTTGCTCCTTGGCTAGGTGTCCCGAGACCACCTCTTCCAAGGCCTGCCCTGGCCGGGCCTCCCGAACCATCAGCATCCATGCGCGCCCGCCCGCATTCACCATGCGCTTGGCTTGCGCGACCGTGGCAAGTTGTGTCGCCTCGGCGCCCGAGGTCCCCTCTAGCACGTACCTCTCATTATCCTTCATGAGCACGTACTGTTGTGCCCTCCTGTAGTAAACAGCATCCCTATCCCAAAGATAGGGGTTACCCAAAATAACTTGGCAAATGTCCAAGGGTACTACCTCACATAATACCTCGTCGATGAACTTCGCCGTCACCGCAAATTTGAACTTGCACTGTTTGGTGATTTTCAGCTCCGTGTCCTTCTTGAGCCACCCCAAGGCATAAGGCCTAGGGTGCGGAGTAGTCACCAATCCCAACTTCTGCACTAGGCTTCGGAAATCAGGTTCTTTTGGCTCCCGGGATCAATGATGGCCTCCACTAGGCTTTGCTTCACTTGGATCCGAAGTTGGAAGAGCTCCTCACGTTCCCTTGCACCTATGCACGGCTCCTGCACCGCCTTGCCCTTGCTGTCCACGGCCTCCTTGCTGGCTCCCTTGGCGCGCACCATCAATGCTAGTGTCGGGTCCGCCTCGTGCATGGCCAGTGGCGCGCCCTCCGCGCCCGCGTCCGCGGTCGCTACCAACGTCGCCTTGCCCTTCTCAGCACCTTTCTTCTTAGGGGCCAGCTCGGGATGTAGCTTCCAGCAACTCTTCTTGATGTGGCCCTTCTTCTTGCAATGGTCACATATCGTGTCCTTGTGCTTGGCCGCATCTGCAGCCCCTCTTGGGCCGCGCCCTGCTTGCCTTTGCCCTTGCCCTTGCCCTTGACCGCGCCCGCGCCTTGCTTGCCCTTGCCTCGCCCGCGCGTACGGTTGAGCTTTTCGAACACCATGGCCTTCTTGCAAGCATCCCCTACATCAACTATAGGGTATAGATCCACCTCCGCCCGGAGGTCTTCATGCAATCCCGCGAGGTACTTGCGTAGCACCTCACGGTCCTCAAATCAACGCCGAGGGCCAAGCACGCCTTCGGAACTCCGTGGTATACTCCTGTACACCTTGCTCGTTGCCTTGCGCAAGTACAGCCACTTCCTCCATCGCTCCTCGTCGTACCCACCGGTAGAATTGCTCCCTCAAGAGCGTCTTGAACGTGGCCCAAGTGACCCCGCGCCCCTCGTGCGTAGGTGTGAATTCCACCACACCAATGCATGGGAAGCAAGCTTAAGCCTTGCAAACCCTATGCGCTGAGCATCATCATGCCCATATAGAGAGAAATAGGACTCCAACTGATCTATCCATCCGTCCAGCTTCTCCCCATCAACCTCGCCTTCGAAGACCGGAAGCTCCAACTTCGCATCAACCCGAATAGGGGCTAGGCCAACCGCCCACCCTTGTTCCGACCGTGCGCCCACGGATACCTCAGGCTCCTCCCGAGCCACCTCCCGTCTCAAGGCTTGGCTTTCTACTTGTACGTGTCGATGAGAGGGTTCGGCATGCTCCCTCACGGCCTCCATGACCGTTGCCCCCGCGCGCGCCATGGGCGCCACGGTAGGCTGAGGTTGCACGCTCGCTCCCTGGATCTGTCCCGCCAGCATCCGCTCCACCAGTCCCCTCAACTGAGCCAGGCCCTCTCCTAGAAGCCTTATCTGCTCTCCCTGGGTCCCCTCATGGCCGGACTGCTCTTGCATGGACGGAGATCCCTCCGAGCGCCTAGTCTCCTCTTCATCGTCTTGCGGTGCCGTGACAGTCCCTTGCCTTGTCACCGCCATCTCTTGCACTTTAACCCGTCCAAAGCTCTGATACCAACTTGATCCGCACGCCTACAAGCCTCACAACAAGGCTATGCAATGCTCGGATGCTCGTAATAAGATCTAGGAAGAGAGCAAGCAAAAATGTTAACAAGTTCTTAGTGGAAAGGATGTTCGGCCAGCAGCCCTTACACCCGTGCCTTTTACTCCAAAACCACTACAAAAACTCCTAGTGCTCCACACAAGCCGTGGCCTACTAGGTAAAATGCTTGGACAGCCCCCAAGCCCCTTTGCCTCCCCGGTCAAAGGAAGTTACAAGCATTGATACATATCATAAAGAGAGAAATAAAGACAACAATAACTGGATGAAACCGACGCCTCTTGGACTATCCCACTACCGTGCCTCTTGGCCTAGCCACGGTCCCTTGGTCTAGCCATGTCCCTGCCCCTTGGCCTGGACGCGCCCTTTCACCTGGCCTGCCTCGCGCCCGCGCGCCGCTGGTCTGCCTTGCGCCCGCGCCCGCAGCCCCGCGCCCGCACTTGACTCCTGGCCACCCGCTCCCACACGCGGCCTGCACCACTTAATCTTCCACGCGCCCATCCGCGCGCCCACACTGGTCAGGTCCACCCATGCCCGTGCTCGGCCAAGTCATGCAACCTTCTTTGTTGTCTTCGCCTTGACCCAAGAGCCTCCTGGATCATTGGAAGATCAAACTATGGCAATATTGAAGAAAGTAACCAACAACGTCTTCTCCTACTTCTAAACTGGGGCAAGCATTTTGCTAAGAAGTTGACATGCAGACAAATAGATGAAAGAAAGGATGCACAAGTAACATGCTGGGGAAAACTTTTAGTGGATGACAGTTTATTCGTGATCCCATATAAGTTGAAAGAAAGAAGCAGTATATTGGATAGGCTACCAACATTGGGAACTGTATGGTGCACAGAGGCCATACGATTCTAGCAACATTGAAGAAAGAGCTAAACATTTCTTGAAAGACGTTAAGTATGGATGATGTTATCAACAAAGGAATTGGCTCTTGATGTATTACGAAAGTAGCGGTATCACAGAAGGCAATAAATTATACAACTTGGATAGTGAAAGCATATCTCAACTGGAGTAACTCTCAGGACAAAATTTTATAACTTTCAAACTATGGCAACCGTGGTGGCGATAATATTATCAAAGCCAAACCGAAGCTTTATCACTAGAGAAAAGTTTCTGCTTCAAAATGCATACTTCCAGTTGTAGATGTTCAGACCAAGAATCTTCCTCGAAATGGAAAGATAAGATCCAAGTTGTCTAAAGATTCACGTGCCTCGACGAGTATTAGATCGAATACCGACTCACGTAGTGGAAGCATTCTGCAAACTTGGCAAGCAACCTACACAATATGGCACATACTGGGGCAAATGTTACAGTTAAAGTTTTACTATATGAGAAACTCATTCTGATGATCAACTGGGCCAATTTTTTCAGATAAATTTTGGACATTCAAATTAGGGCAATTTCTCGTTCAAATCAAGTCGTATAAATCAAGATCCCATGCCCGGAGCAATATTGACCAAGACGACGACTTACTCCGAATGAGCTAGCAACCCTCTACGAAAGTAAGAAGATTAAAGATGAACAGCCTATTCATCACAGAAGACATATACAGTAGAGACTAACGCTATAAGCAATGGACGACAAAAATAATGGATGAACCTGAGAGATGTCTAAAACTCATCGTAAAGAGTAGCCATTATGCAAACATTCCACAAAATAAAATGTGCCCACTATCCAGGAAACTCCTACATTCTCTGACTTCTTAACACGTAATCTGACGCGTGATATTCTTTCATCATCAAAATTTATACTTCTACGATCTATTCAGATTAATATGACACATGACATTCGTTCATTGTAACTCTCCAGCAAACATAAATACGCATTCTCCTTTTCAACAGATGACGATAACTTCTCCGCAACTACCAATGACATGCTTCTCAAACAAACAAATACTCTTCAAATACACATCATTTACAACATCCTCACTATCTTTAGAACATGATTTATCTCGAGTTAGCAAAATTGCCTCATATCATGTGAATTGTCAGTAATAGTCATCACAAATGATTCACGATAGTTATTGCTTTATATGAACAATGAGAAATGTTAATACGACCATCACATAGCACGACCCAAGGAGGCCGTTGCTTCACGAGGCATGATCTATAGGATCATTACCTACTATAATACGACAGCACAACCCAAGGAGGCCGTCGCTTCACGAGGTATGATCCATAGGATCGTTACCACGATAATACGACAAAGCACGACCCAAGGAGGTCGTTGCTTCACAATGTATGATCCATAGGATCATTACCTACAATAATACGACTGAGCACGACCCAAGGAGGCCGTTGCTTTAGGTATGATCCATAGGATCATTACCTACGATAGTACGACAAACACGACCCAAGGGTCGTTGTCTACGAGGCATGATACACGGCGTTCAGGACCTTATATATCAGAGCATAGTCTACAGCGTCCCTTGCTTTATAATCTTAACACATTGTCCACGGTGACCATTTCTTCATAATCCTATGGCATGGTCCACGACGGCCATTCCTTCATAACCCAAAAGCATGAGCCACGACGTTCATGATCTTATCAGAACATGGTCCACGGCGACCATTTTTTCATAACCCTAAAGTATGATCCACGGCGTTCATAACCTTATCTTATGTATCAAAGCATGGTCTACGGCGACCATTCCTTCATAACCCCAAGGCATGATCCGTGGCGTTCATAGCCTTATTAACGTATTAGAGCATGGTCCACGTCAACCATTCCTTCATAACCCTAAGGCATGATCCACGACGTTCATGACCCTACCTCATATGTCTAGGCATGGTCCATGGTGACCATTGCTTCATAACCCAAATCCACAATATTCATAACATTAAATATGACCTTATCTCACATATCGATGCTGGGTCCACGGGGCCATCGCTTCCTATACCGTTAGAAGATGGTCTACGTGGCTACTTCCTTTCCATAATATATCAAGGTATGGTCCATGGGACCATTGCCTTATGAGTCTTAAGGTATGCTCCATAGGGTCGCTGCCTTTTTATAACTTGTTGAGGGCATGGTCCATGGGGCCATTACTTTATCATTCTCTGGAACGGTCCTTGGGATCGCTACCTCTTTAAGGAGAATTGGAGCGTAGTCGACAAGGCTATTGCTTTATAACTCTCAGGGAACGGTTAATGTGACCGTTACCTTTTCAGCTACTTTTCAGCATGGTCCATGGAACTATTGGTTTATAACTTTCAGGTGACGGACAATACGGCCGCTACCTTCTTGAAACTTCTCTATGATATACCGCGGCGTGGTCCATGGGGCCATTGTCCAAAAACTCTTAAAGAACGGTCCGCTGGCTTTTCATAACTTATTTGGCGCATGGTCCATGGGTCCATTGTTTTATAACTCTTAGGGAACGATCCATGGGATCGCTACCTTTTCCGGCCCACGGAAGCCAAGTCCGGTTTCACTTCTCCGACGCTGCAAACATCCTCATCTCACCGAACAAAATATGGTATCTTTTTTCGTTGCCTAATTCTTTTGACACCCCATTTTGTCCGGCCCAGCTCGCAGTCGACAATGTCCCACAAGTCACGTTACAGCTCGATTAACCTTATCAGCCAGTTTAAGCTCAAATTAAATCTGATTTGCGTAATTAATTTAATTTGACATATTTCTGAAAATTAGATGGAAACGAGCGATTTAAGACATAACGGGTCACATATAAATAAGACAAAATTACTAGAGCCAAAATTTATACATGAGGGGCCATTTCTGCTAAAACACAAAATGCAGATATCAAGTTTTGCAAAATATTTCGTGTCCTTTTTTGTAAATCTGCAAACTAGTGGATCTCTTCTGTAATACACAGAAAAATAATATATAGGGGCAAAATGATGAGCAAGCCGCCGGCAGCCCCTATCCTTCACATCCACCTCTCATCACATCCCATCATTGTCTCCCCTAATATGCCTATAAATGGAAAGGAGCCGGTGGTGCAAGGGGGAGCTCACGCCGCCGGCGAGCACAGCCGCACAAGAGAGAGAGAGAGAAAAAACAAAGAGAGTGAGAGCCGAGAGAGACAGTGAGAGAAGGAGAGAGAATTCCTGGTCACCTCTATCCCACCCCACCACCCTCTCCTCATTATGTGACACCTCAGCAACAGCTCACTGTCACCGTCGTGTCCAAGCGCCGGGGAAACACAAAATCGCCCGATCACGGGTTGCACCCAATCACAACAACACGTCGACTCACCTCGAAACCCAAGGTAATCCTTCAAAAACCATCTCCTCATTGTCTCCTCATTACGTAGACCACATTACGCCGCCGTGGCTTCGCCGGCGGCGAGCCACGGCGGCCGGAAAATAAAATAAAAATAAATAACATAAAGCTGCACCACACTATATCTCATCAAAGAGACCACAAAATGAAATTTCAACCACACCATCGAACTCAGGACCCATGAAAATATTAGAAACACCTATTACAGTGTCAAAATCCGGTGATCGCCGAAACGCGCCGAAAAGTCGCAAACTCGATAACTCGAAAACGAAGTTCCGAAATCAAATTTTGACGTCGCCAATTCGTTCGGAACGGTGAAATACCCCTAGAGAGACATCCTCACGCTGATGAGGACGGCCGCCGGCTAGTTCGCCGACAGCGGCCTCAGTCTTCGTTCAACGAAGACGATGCCGGCTTAGTCGGTCACGCGACCGGCTAAGCCGGTCATTGCGCGAGATTAAATCTCGCGCGGACCCGGACTGGATTCGGGTCCGTTTTGCACGTGTGTTTGCGCAGGGCAAAGCCCCGCGTGAACTGGCTCGAGTCTAGACGCGTCTGGACTCGAGTCTGATTGACCCATGGCGGACCAATTGGTCCGGCCGAGCCCAATAAGGAGCCCAAAATCGATTCTAACTCGATTTAATTAAGTTTTGGCCCATTTTTTTAGACAATTAACCAACTTTAACCCCCAATTTCAATCTAATCCCTCATAATTAAATTAATTACATATGTTTCATCTTAAAATTGCATGTTCATGACTACGACACGTAATTTAAGATACGATAATTCTCGTGATTGTTATATTATGCTTATTTATGTTATATTCATGCATTAACGATATGAATAGGGAATGATAAGGTTAGAGTGAGGTGGTTTTCCGACCTCTACACCTTAATTTATTTTTCAAAAATAAAAATAAATAAATATATTTTTATAAAATTAAGGTTAGAGTGAAGTGGTTATCCAATCTCTACACCTTAAGTTAGTTTTCAAAAATAAAAATAAATAAATATATTTTTATAAAATTAAGGTTAGAGTGAGTGAAGTCATTTTTCAAAAATAAAATAAATAAGTATTTTTATCATAAAATTAATGTTAGATTGAGGTAGTTATCCTATCTCTATATGTTAATTCATTTTTTTGAAAATAAAACAAATAAGTACAGTTTTACCATAAAAATAAGATTAGAGAGAGGTGGTTATTCGATCTCTACGCCATATATTATTTTTCAAAAAAGTAAAATAAATAAGTACATTTTTATAAAATTAAGGTCGAAATGAGGTGTTTATGCGATCTATATGCCTTAATTTATTTTTCAAAAATAAAATAAAACTACATTTTATCATGACACTAAGATTAGAGGGAGATGGCTATCCGAACTCTATATCTTAAAAAACAAAAATACACTTCCACGTAGAAAGGGCGATGAAGAGGAAACGGAAACGCGCTGAGCCCCGAACAAAATAAAAATAATCATAAAAATTATAATAAATATAAATCATAATACTTTTTAAGTTACGACGAGGTGGTCACCCGAATCCTACACCTTATAAGTAATTTGTGCTTGTATTACTGCTCGTGTAATGTCCAAGTATGCTATTAATCAGTATAAGATAAGAATGAGGCGGCTACCCGATTTCTAAAAAATCTTATACTAATTGGTCAGTTATTGCGAGTCTAATTTTAATTAAAGTTAAACCACTTAATTATGAGTACCCTCATTTGAGGGGCGTTGTGGGGTGTTCTGTCTTCCCCATACGTAATCGACGAACGAGCTACAAAATCTCAAAGTGTCTTATCAAGTTTCCTAGATTTCCAATAAATATCTAGGTGGCGACTCCAAATCTTTTTCCCCCGCCTCACCGCAGGCAGGTCGTCAACAACTGCCGAGTTTCTTAGGTCGCTAGCTCAGGAAAATCGCTTGCTCGTGGTGGAGAATCAGAGACTTCAAGAGAGATTACAGGCTTTAAAAATAGGCACCGCGACACTCTCCTGGTGGGTGCTTGTTGCGAGATTGCCTCCTTGCGTTCATACACCATGTCATTAGAGAGGGAGTTGAGAGAGACGCACGAGCGACTGGATCGTGTTTTACGGGGTTCGGCGACTCCGGATTATAGTCCGTTGACTCCTGTACACGACCCGGTTAAACCGGGTGATTTCTATTAGCTTGAAGGAGGCTCTAGCTCGAAGGATTCTCATGCGTCGAAGGATGACGATGCGTATTCGGGGGGTTCTTGAGTGTTTTTGTACTTCGGGCGAGGGTATCTAAGTGTCGGGGTACTCCGTGCGAGAGTATCTAAGCTCGTGAGCCTTCTTTAGCTTCATGTTCTGCTGTACGTCTTCGTTACCATAGGTAACGGTGTTATGCGGTGCAGCTCGAGCACGCGGCTAGAGGATTGCCTAATGATGGCTTGTGCTGTGGTACGGCCAGCACCAGATAGGGCAATTAATGGTTAGTAGACTTAGGTGCCTGGAGTACTGCTTTTTCGCAATGTTTATCTTGTCGTGTAATCCAACTTTCCATTATTCAAATGAAATAAGCATCGATTTTGTCGGTCGTTTGTCTCGTAAAAATATGTGTTCTTATCAGACGGGCCTTTGCGTCCCCCCAGCCAGCGGTAACGGAGTGCATTCCGATACTGGATGTCGTTCCGTTTTTGCATGTCTGGAATTGAAGAAGCGGCCTTTCGAGGTCCGACGCTCTTATCAGACGGGCCTTTGTGTCCCCCCTTAGCCAGCGGTAACGGAGTGTGTTCCGACACGGGATGTCATTCCGTTTTCGCGTGGCTGGAGTTGAAGGAGCGACCTTTCGAGGTCCAACGCTCTTATCAGACGCGCCTTTGCGTCCCCCCAGCCAGCGGTAACGGAGTGCGTTCCAACACGGGATGTCGTTCCGTTTTCGCGTGGCTGGAGTTGAAGGAGCGGCCTTTCGAGGTCCGATGCTCTTATAAGACGGGCCTTTGTGTCCGCCCCAGCCAGCGGTAACAGAGTGCGTTCCGACACGGGATGTCATTCCGTTTTCGCGTGGCTTGAGTTGAAGTATCGGTCTTTCGAGGTACTCATTCGAGAAGATTAATTCGGGAGACAAGAAGTACTTTTTCTTGATGGCAAATATGTACAAGTCACTAGTGGTAAGCACGAAGATTTAGTACACTCCAAGTTCTTGTTATATCATTTCCCTCCATGTCTTGTAGCGCGTAAGCTCCTTTTGCCAAGTACCTCGGAGATCTTGTAAGGTCCTTCCCATGCTGGCCCGAGCTTTCCAGGTTGTTGTTGTATCTTTCTCATAACCAGCTGTCCTTCTTGGAAGGATCTCGATCTCACGCGGCTGTTATAGTAGTGGGATATCCGTTGTTTGTACGCCTGTGCTCGGATGAGGGCTTTCTCTCATTTCTCGTCGAGTAAGTCGAGATTATTGAGAAGGCGGTCCTCGTTGGATGTGTCGTCGCTGTAATCAACATGAAGAGTGGGATTGTCTTGTTCTACGGGAATCACAGCTTCAGTTCCGTAGGTAAGGGCGAAGGGTGTTTCTCCAGTCGTTGTTCGGTGGGTGGTTCGATATGCCCATAGGACCGTGGGGAGTACGTCGGGCCAATTTGCAAGATTGTTCGATTCGCGTTCTCCACTTGTCCGTTGGCTTGCGGATGGTAGATGGAGGCGAACCTTTGTTTGATATGGAGTGTTTGACATAGCTTCTTCAATTCCGGACTCGTAAATTGACTACCGTTATCCGATATGAGGTATTTTGGTATCCCAAGTGGCACACGATTGACTGCTTAAAGAATTTGGTGACTGATGCCCCAGTGATCATGGCCAATGGTTCGGCTTTGATCCACTTCGTGAAGTAGTCAATTACTACGATTATAAATCGTCTCTGTCTCGAGGCAGGGGGAGTGGCCCTACGAGGTCCATGCCCCATTGTAGGAACGGCCACGGTGATACGACGTTGGATATAGGCTCGGCAGGGACGTGAATGATCTTCACGTGTTCTTGGCATCGTATGCACGAAAGAACGAACTTCTCAGCGTCTGTCATAACGGTGGGCCAATAATAGCCTTGTCGAAAGATTTTCTGAGTGAGGGTTCGTGCTCCTACATGATTAGAGCACATCCCCTCGTGTATGTCTCGGAGGATAGTCTTGGCGGCCTTCTCGTCTACACATTTAAGATACGGGGTTGAGAAGGCGATGCGATAGAGCTGACCGTTTATGAGAGTGAAATGGGCTGCTCTTCTGACGACCGCCTCAGCGAGTTTCCTATCCGTGGGGAGCTCCTGTTTCCCCAAGTAGTTTTTGATGTCAGAAAACCAACTACCGGATTGGGTTGTGGAACATACCTCTATTTCGTCAATCGCCAGGGCGCGAAGTTCTTCACGGAAGACAGCACCGAGTTGTTCATCTGCCGTCGCCGAGGCCAGTCCTGCCAATGCGTCGGCAATGTGGTTCTATTCTCGAGGAATATAAAGAACCTCGAATTGTTCGAGATCGGATATCAGATGATTGATCTTACGGAGATACGCCGCCATAGTATCATCGCGTGCTTCGTATTCTCCGGATATCTGATTTGCGACGAGCTGCGAGTCAGTATAGACTTTTAGCCGTCTCCGAGTTGTTTGAAGAGGCAGATCCCAGCTATGGTTGCTTCATACTCTGATGTGTTGTTGGTTGCAGGGAAGTTCAATTTCAGAGCGTATTCCAGCCTGGCACCATCCGGACTGCACAGGACTATGCCTGCTCCATTGCTGGTTGCATTGGAGGATCCGTTTGTATGCAGCGTCAGTAGTTTTTCGTGGGGACTGTCTTCGACGTGTGTCGGCGGAGCTCCACTTTGAGCGGCGTGGTCATTTCAGCGATGAAGTCCTCTAAGGCGTGTGAGCCTTGATCGCCGGGCGTGGCTGGAACAGGATATCGAATTCCTTCAATTTCATGGACCATTTGGCTATACGACCTGATGCCCCTGATCTCGCATAACCTGTGCCAGTGGGGTATTCATTAAGATGTGGATGGGATGCCCCTGGAAGTACGGTCTCAATCGTCTTGAGCAAAGAATGAGCGTGTAGGCTAGTTTCTCTAGCATGGACTAGTTGAGCTCCGAGCTGCGGAGAAGCTTGCTGTAGTAAAAAATAGGATTTTGGATTTTATCCTGTTCGCGGACGAGACCGCACTGGCAGCAGACTCCGAAACAGAGAGATATAGATACAGCGGCTCTCCAGGTTCAGCGATGACCATGACTAGAGGTAGTGTGAGGAAGAGCTTGAGCTCCTCGAATGCTTTGTCGTGTTCGGAGTCCACAAGAATCTTGTGTTCTTTTTGAGGATATTATAGAAGAGTTTGTAACGGTCATCGGAACAGGATATGAAGCGTCCGAGAGCCGTGATCCAGCCTGTTAATCGCTGCACTTCCGTTATGTTTTTCGGGGAGGCATGTCGATGATAGCTTTCAGTTTGTCCGGGTTTTCTTCCACTACGTGAGGCGTGACCACATAGCCAAGGAATTTTCCGGAAGAGACTCCGAAGGAGCATTTTTCCGGATTGAGGCGCATTCCGTAGCGCCTCATTATGTCAAATGCTTCCTGTAGGTGCTGGGAGTGATCTTCCCGATTTTTACTTTTGACGAGAAGATCATCCACATAGGCTTCCATCGTGTTTCCTAGGAGTGGTTTACAATCAGTGTCTACGAACCTTTGGAAGGTTGCCCCTGCGTTTATTAATCCGAACGGCATAACCATGTAACAGAACGTTCCTATATCAGTGATGAACTTGTCTTCTCTTCATCTCCGGGATGTATCTTGATTTGATTATAATCGGAAGACGCATCCATAAAGCTTAGCATTTCGTGTCCTGCAGTCGAATCTACCAACTTATCTATTTGTGAAAGCTGGTAGCAATCTTTTGGGCAAGCTTTATTGAGATCGGTGAAGTCGATACACATTCTCCATTTACCGTTGGATTTTTTAATTAGTACGACATTTGAAAGCCATTCGGGGTATTGAACTTCCTTAATGAAGCCGGCACTTAGAAGCTTTTCGACTTCATCTTTTATTGCTTTGGCTCTTTCGAGGGCAAAAAATCGTTTCTTCTGTTTGACCGGCTTGGCGTCGGGCCTAACGCTGAGCATATGTGTGATAACACTTGGGTCGATTCCTTGCATATCGGACGGAGTCCATGCGAATATGCCCGCGTTGTTTTAAAGGCACACTTTTAGTATCTCGTGCTCTTCGGGGTTAAGGGTGGAGCCGAGGAATAGCACCCTTCCATCGTCAGAGTCTCGTCGTGCTGGGATTGTAACAGTTGGTTCCGCGGGTGAGACGCTGGTTCTTCTTGTCTCGTTTGGATCTCTAAGGTAAAGGGGGCCTTCGACGGGCAACGTTTCCCTTCTTCAGGGAGTCATGGTGGAGCCGTTGAGCAGTGTGTTGGTCGCCCCGTAGTGTGTAGATTCGGCTTTTGTTCTAAACTTCATTTTTAGATGCGGAATCGAGATGGCAGCTTTGAATTTCCACATCCTTGGCCTTCCGAAGATTACATTGTACACCAAGAAAATTTGCATAACCACAAACATGACTGTTGCCGTTCTTAGTCGAGGCGCCTCGCCGACTGTGACACGGAGGTCGATGGCCCCTAGTGGTGTCGTAGAAAAGCCATTGAATCCGACTAATTCAGAGTAGACTGTCGTAGTTCAGATTCTGGAATCCCCATTTTGGCGAAGCAATCGTAGAACATGTTGTCCACCTTACTTTCCGTATCAATCATCACACTGTGTACTCTCATGGAGTTGATAATCATGGATGTTACCAGGCGTAGGCGTGTAGAGTTATCACGCCGTCGAAGTCGTTGTCGTCGAAGATTATAGGTTCAGAGCCTTCTAGGTCTATTAGAGTATCTCGTGTCTGAAGAAGATAACAGTCTCCATTTCGTCGTTTCCTCCCTCGGGAGGTTTCTCCGTCAATTTCTCCAGATATGAAATTGATCTCACCGTAATGTATTGTTGCGTCGGTTCCGGCTGTCTTTCGGGCGTCGGTAGCGGCGGGCGTTGCGGAGGATCGTCTCGCCTTGGAGCCTGGTTACCTCTTCCTGGGAGAAATTCTCGGAGTTCGCCTCGTCTTATTTTCTCCTCCAGGTAGTCGCGAAGTTGGCGACAGTCTTCGGTGAAGTGTCCGTGTGATTCATGAAAGTCGCAGTACTTCCCCTCATTTCTTTTCTTTGGTGGAGTTTTGATAGGAGGTGGCCTTGCCACTTGTTCTTTGGTCTCTAGTACGTGCAGGATTTCTTTTCATGGAGCGGACAAAGGGGTATACTCCGTCAATCTGGTGTTATATACTGGCTTTTGGCTAACTTGGGGGGCCCTGCCATCGTTCGGATTCTTTCTCTTTTTATGGGCGTCGTGATTGGAGCTATCTTGCGCCCTTCCTCCTCCCGAAGAGGTGCCTTGTCCTGAGCTAGTAACGACGTGAGAAGGTTTCGTTACGGTGTGCTTCCCCTTGATGGTTCCACGGCTTATTAGCACCTCCTCTGCTGAGGCGCAATCCCGTAGCCTTTTAAGGGCTTCTTCCGCGGTCTTGGGAGTATTACGGTGGAATTCGTAGGCTAGTTGCTGTTCTGCGATGCCAATCTTCAAGGCTGTTACAATGAGGTCGTTGCTTGTTATCCCCAACTTGATTTGCTCTTCGGTGAATCGATTGTAGTAGCTCATCAAGGTTTCGTTGGGCTCTTATTTAATGTTCATTATGGAATCGGGGCTCTTTTGAAAGTTAGTGCTGGAGAAAAATCATTAGACAATCATATCTACGAACTTATACCAGTTTTTTATGCATTTCAGGGGTAGTTGGTTGAACCAACTTAAAGCGTGACCTTCGAACAATGTTGGGAGGACGTTGCAATATAGCATCTCGTCGCACGAGTATGCCTTCATCACCCGAACGAAGTGACGGATGTAGTGTGTCGGATCCGTAGTGCCGTCGTATCGGTTGATTTTTGGCGCGGTATAGCCCACGGGGTACGGGGATGCCACTATTTCCTCTGAAAATGGTGAGAATCGGTCGACTCCCGTAAACGAGCTATTGAAACATTTTTTGATAGCCGAAAGAGCGGGGAGAGCCGGGATGGCTTCCCGTTGTCGCGTATGTCGTAGTTCTTGAAGTCTTCTTTCTTTTGACCTCCAAGAGCTTATTTCATCGCCGTGCTCATCCTAACTTGACTATGCGGAGAGTCACCGTTCTGGGTGTGATTCCGTCGTCTCGGATCTTGAGCAGGAGGGTCTGCTTGGCTTCTTCTAGGGGGATCTCTTACAGAATGCTGGTGTTGAGGCGGTAACCGTTGAGCAGCTGGGCCCATCGATCAAGCGGGCTCTTGTCGTGGTGGAGGGTTAGCAGGTCCGAGTCTGTCGAAAGCAGACTCCCTCCTGCTATTTTCCGTTGTTGCACCATGGCGTGCTGGGTCTCGTCCTGACTGACGGCTTTGAGCTTGTTGTGCCGCGGCGTCGGTTATGTTCTCGTAACGTCGCTAGTACGGTTTCCTGTATTACTTGTTGGACCAACGGGTTGGTCAGGATTTCGAGCTGTGCGGCTTGATAGGCGTCCAAAGATTGAGATGGGTG
This sequence comes from Xerophyta viscosa, assembly GCA_002076135.1. Taxonomy (NCBI): domain Eukaryota; kingdom Viridiplantae; phylum Streptophyta; class Magnoliopsida; order Pandanales; family Velloziaceae; genus Xerophyta; species Xerophyta viscosa. The sequence continues at coordinate 48,855 of MJHO01000158.1, forward strand.
CGTCTCGCGGACACGAGAGGGTCCCGCGCCTTCAGGCATTTGTATCGGCGGAGAAGGGAGTTGAGTCAGAGTCGACGAGTCGGTGTTTGGACGCGCTCGGAGGTTGACTGACGAGCTGGTTGGCTTCGAGTGTTCACCATGTCAAACGAATCGGAAAGATCTACGGTGTATAGTGTGTGATTCCCACAGACAGCGCCAGATGATGCTGATGGATTTCTCCTCACCAGGATTGGAATGGCATACACTACACAGATCTTCTCTGGGTGGTTCAAATTACGGAGAGGAGTTCGTGTCAACGGGGTGAAGGACAGGTCGCGGTCAGGCGTGTAGATTAACGAGATCCTTTTTAACGTGGAAAACCCTTAATCAAGGGTGAAAAAACCACGGAGAGGAACGGAGTCCCCAAAGATTCACTATGTATTTTTGTCTTTGATACAAGTATTGTACTGTGTATGCTTAGCTGACCCTCATTTTTAGGGTTACAAGTGGGGATTTTATACAGAGATTAAGAGGGTATTACGGTAGTTAATTATCCGTAAAATCACTGTAGCACTCCACGTGTCCTTTACTGGGGGTATTACTGTCATCGAGCTTCACCGGACACATAGCACGGTGTGCTATTCGTTCATGAAACGGCGTGCTATTCGTGCTTCTGGGCTGTATGGCGATCTCTCGTCGTTGACGTCGTAGTCCGTCCGCGAACGGGTAGGTACCTCGTGGTTTCTTATTCGGAGTCACTCTCGTACCTTTAACGGGAAGCAATCCGTTTGAGCTGGTATTTAGACCGTATCAGGTATACTCATAGAAGGTATACTTTTAGGATGGGCTAGGGTGTAGCATTCACCTAGTGTACATGTAGCCCTATACTTGTATAATTAGTGTTATTTTGTAAATGGAAGTATTAACCTACACTTGGTGTATTTTGTATTTTTGGAAATGCTTTTAAAGTGTAAACTTGAAAAATGTTCGATTTAGGCTTTAAAAGTATAAACTTGTGTAAAAAATGGTTTTATATAGAAATGCGGATTTCGTACCAAAGTGTTGTTTGATCCTCGTATTTGTTTCTATTGATACTAGCATGTGTATCTATGATGTTGTAAATATTTTCAAACAAGAAATTTTTGTTTGAATGGTTTTGATGAAAATGGCTCATTGAGTTCTTATTTTTCCGTATTTTCGGTTAAAACGAATTTAGGCCACGATTCGTTGTCACGTAAGTATTTTGGACGAGTGGGAGCACGTGTGCATGTATTTAAAGTGGATATGCGAGGGCGCACGGCGCGGTCTCTCACAGTCCAGTGGAGATACGGAATTCGAGACAGTGAGTAGTGAGCCAATGCAAATCTATTTCTGAAATTTCTGATATTTTCGGTCGACCGATATGTCCTGCGGTCGACCGATAAATTAAATTTACCTTTCCGCTAGTTCATATGAACTATCGCTCTACCGAAAGTTTGGGTCGGTCGACCGATAATAGCCTCTGGAATAAGAATCATTTTAAATGAGTTTTGATTTCGATTTTTGGGTGTTTATTTGGATTTAGTGGACATATCTAAAGTATGTGGCACTTCCCAAATGTTCGTAAAAATAAAGATTGAGCCGGAATTTACGAATTCGTGTCTTAAATTTTAAAGAAAAAAATGTTTTTGATGTTTCGGACTCTAGGTTGCCATTGATTTTCTTGTATCAATGGAGGAGATTGATGCATTAGAATATGTAGCAAGCTTTGACGGACCCCGCGGTGAAGTCCGCCTCCTACTTGGACGGCACCCGTGCTCGGAAGTCCAAGACACGACTCAAACTTCTTAAATTGCTTTAAAGTGTTTCATAAGCATTTCAAACTCGTTTAAAGCCATAAAATTATGCTTTGACCCACTGGAGCTCCGTTTGTTTCCGCTGCTGATTTTGGGCTCCCGGCGGATCGTCCCCGACCCTCCGCGTCGCGGCCACGCCCCGGGGGCGCGGGTCACGACAGACTTTGGTATCAGAGCTTGGTGTAGCTTAATGCTATAGAAACTAAAACTTGTTAATGTGACGCCCCATTTCCGAAGGTCGGAAATTTAGGTGGAAATATACAAATGATACGGTGTTATGAGCTAGTACTTCTGAAATACAATACATAAATTTCAAACTATTTAAATACACAACGGAAGAACTAAAATACAAATTACATTTTCTTTATTTCCCCAACTAACTTCTGAACCGCGAATCTCGCTCTACGATCGTCGCCGGTCCTCACAACAACCTGCGGGGAAGGTAGTATCGTGAGTATATAAAATATACTCAGTGAGTGACCCACCCTGGCAACCGCACAAGACAACGGCCAGGGCTGCAGTCACACACCAAACAAACAACACAAGCAAGCACAAGTGCAATATCAAACTCGTATGCATACTCGAATACCTCACACTAGGACATACATGCATACACATACAAGTTTGCATCCAAACATAACTCACACGCCAACATTCCTCAACGCGTACATCATTCATGCGTATCAAATCCGAATAAAACCAACGCGGGACAAACATAACCAACAAATATGCTCACAAAATAAGTAGCAAGCTTAACAACTATAAGCTAACGGCTACTATATAACAAACAAGTCCTCAACAACCAAGAAGCATACTTGGCATATAATAAACATCAACAACATCAAAAGAATGTAAGGTAATCGATCACCCAAAACCCAATCCGGTTATCTCGTTATCTTTCTTAAGTCAGCGTGGACCAAACTACCAAACCAGTTAGTCCTCTCATGTTTTATAACGCAACACAACCCTTTTTTCAGACACGGTGCACGTCGCGTCCCGCAGTACCCTACAGCAGGGGAGATCCCTTTTGCCCCTAAGGGAGTTACTTGATCTACCGGCCTTTCCGGAATTGCCGATTCAAGCCTCACCTGGTCTCGTAGCCGCCACCCTGGCCTCAGGCTGGCCTTAACTACGCCCACCGGTCTCTCTCTCTCTCGAGACAACAAATCTGGGACTCCGGCGCCCACATCTTCCCATTTCGATCCCGGTCGATATCCTCTTGACTCACGGGAGAGCGAACCTATGCAGTCCAACGAAAGAGTCCCACAACAGAAACATATTCACTTTTCAAATCTCATTAGTGCTCACGTTGTCGATGTCTCAAATCAAGAGCAAGTGTAAGACATACAACGGTTTACATGCTAATAACATATATCCAAATCCTCATATCACATAAATGAAAAGAGAGTATTTCTGAAACATGCCAAAACCAAATAACATATCCACATAAATCTTATTATCGCTCACGTTGTCGATGTCCACAATCACAAACAAGTGAAAGACATACAACGGTTTCCACGCTAAAAACATAATAAGAACCACATCAAACTGGCATGTTTTCATTCTCATATAAACATCATGCTAACCATCTAAGCATGCTCACAGATCATGTATCACATAATATAGGGTCAACCACCCCACATAAATCTCACAACACATACATGCATGCTAGAATTCACATAATTCCATCACAATCCGCATGTTTTACATCACAAGCATTTCAAACAACCGAAAGTAAAACCCTCTCACGGGTACATACCAAAACATCAAAACGAAGATCAAGTGCGAACCTCTTTAAACATGTTCAACTGAAGCCTATCCCTAGTCGACAACTCCGAACTCACAAGGGGAAGTGAAAGAACACACACACAAGTGAGACGACGCACTTCATAACAATCCGCTCTAATGGTATTGCTAGAGCAATCGGCTAGCATACCGTCTAAGTAGATCAAACACGCGGACAACACAAGTCAAAGGTCACATCGCACCTCTACCACAATACAACGAGCGCAGGCGGCGCACACACACACACGCCGGGTAGGGGCAAGTACACACAGGCTATACAACGGGCGTGTCACACACACACACAGACGGAATCTACCAATGGTAGCAATCCAGCAGACGTGCTTTAATACTCTTCTAAATAACAACTAAGTCAAAGTCACTACAATAGGTATAACTAAAGCGCAGGCGGCGCTCGAAGTCACTAAGTCAAGGCCACGCATTCTACATGTCAAAGTAAAACTTTACTACGTAAATTAAACATGGCAGTCATGCCCTATTACACAGTCAAACCAAAGGAAAGTCGGTAAGTCAATAACATGATAAACATAACATATATGTCAAGCCGACAAGCTAATAGATGCCACATCTACCTAGATGTCTGAACAAATCATAATTAGGCCGGATGTCATTACTACCAAAGTACTGGTTCAACCACAAGCTAAGGTACTCATTCGAACAAGTTATCATAACGTATGTCAATACCAGTAAGTCATTAGTTCATTCACATACTATAGTACTCACACATCAACTCGTGCTAGCATACACAATATATGCATCAACAACACATAATAAAATCAACAAATTCCACAAGCAAGTGAGACCGCGGGTTCACTCCCGGTCTTACCAAACGGAGACCCGACGGACGACGTGAATCCCCAAGTGCTCAACCAATAAACAAGTCCTTCTACGCATTTACAAAGCCGAGGCGCAGCGACGAAACATCCGAGTTCGCCGGAGAAGCTCGTCGGAGACGGTCGGAGGCGACTCCAGAGGCGGCGACGGTGGTCGGAGCAGTCAGACGTCTAAGGGGGAAGCGGCGACCCAGGGTGACGACGGCCGGAGCAACAACGGCGACGGGTGGCGGCGCGGCCGAATAGAAGCAGAGAGGACGGAGAGGAGATCCGGCGGTTGCGGCGTCCAATCCACGGCGAGGAGGCTCGTCGGTGACCCAGGCGACGGGAAGGAGTCACGACGAACGTCGGCGAGGGTCGGCGACAGGCGATTCCAACGGCGGCCAACAGCTAGGGTTCGGCGCGGGCGAGGAGATCAAACGCGAGAGAGAGGGAGATGATGAACCAGAGGAGGGAGGGAGGAGGCTCAGGGGGGTCGCGACAACGGCGGGGACCGGCGATCGCACGGGCGGCGGCGATCTGCGGCGCGTGAGGCATGCGCGAGAGATCGCGGGAGCGAGAGGGTGAGAGACGCGAGAGAGGGCGAGAGATGGCGATCGGCTGAGGGAGAGGGTGCGGGCGCGGGACTTGGGCGAGCCAAATGGCTCGTCCGGGTCCATTGGGCTCGGCTGGGCCGAGCCACATGGCTCGGTTAGCCGGGTCCAACCCTAAATGAGCCCAAATCAAGGCCAAAACACACCAAATCAATTTACAATCAATCCTAATACAAACCAAGCACTCAGAAACCAATAAATCCCTCGAACAAATTCGAAACAAAACCAAATCAAGCTCCGAATAAATCCTATTTAAAAACAAATATTAATATTACGAAAATCCGAAACCTTACATTCCTCCCCACTTAAGGGATTTGGTCCTCCAAATCCAACCAACACGTCCTAAGCACAAAGCCAACACACAACGGAAGAAAACTCGTCAAAACCAAAACACAAGTACCCAAAGACAGCAAGAGTACTCGGAATTGATTTCACGCCAGAAATCACCGAAAATTTCGGCAGAGTCTCCTATGTATTCTCTAGGGTCCCAAAACCTAAATTACATCTAACGAGCTACCTGCTCAGAAACATCCACAAAAGAAATAAAAATAGGGCCACACGCCCAACAACACAGATACAAAGGGCTACCTGCCCACCAGAAACAGAAATAAAGGGCTACCTGCCCACCAGAAACATAAACAAGGGCTACCTGCCCACCAAAGAAAAGGATAACTCACCTCAACCAGGTTTTTATCCCTCCACAAATCTTTCCAAAGTGTCTAACCAAACACCTGCTCCAAACAAATCTCAGAAACAATTTTAAAGTAGCATTTTCAATCCGTTAAGCAAACGAGAATTTCAAACGAAATCGTAACTCAACCATTTCATACCGAACAAATCCAACTTTTTAAACCAAGTTTTACAAACGATACAAAGAGACATCGGAAAGGTTAGTCCTTAACCCATTCCGATCAACAAGTCACGGCATAAATCACTACAAAACTCATACAAGCCCAAGAAACTTGGAAATTCAAAGTAGATGATCGTAACACTTATGAAATGGTTCAAACAACAACATTTAAGAATGATTCCCAGTTTCGAACTGAAATTTTCAAATAACCAATTCCTTTCAAAAACTTAATCTCTTCGAACGAACTCTTTAAAATCCTTCTTAAGTAAAAGAAAGATAAATCATTTCCAAAAGAATATATATCCAAACAAGTTCGAGCAAAGGTTCCTTGACAAACGTCTGTGCGAGAGACAAACTTTATCACCAGGATTCCCGTATATGCTCACAGAACCATCGCAACCAATCTCTCGCATTGGTTAGCGCCGTTCTATGGGCATCTACAGCTCAAGCTAAATCAAACTGAAACAAATAGTTTCCAAACAAATCTATTAAGCAACATTAATCCGAAAATATTTTCTTTAACGAGAACAACCAAAATGTGCGTAGAACTTTTCATAAAATCCCACTTACGAAGTGATCCAATCTCAACATAATCTATACCCACAACGCATTCAGAGGTCTTTCAGACTTAAGGCGTCCACGTATCTCTTGTAAGACAGTGTCGTCCCGCTGTGCTATACTTAGCCCCAAAAGCAGTTCTAACTCGACCCAATATCAATATGTGGCGAAAGAGTACCTCCTGGCTTACGCTCCGGATTGCGCAACCTAGGTGGCTAACTACTCCGCCAAGTCCCATTCCGACATAAATAATCCTACGAGACGAGTTAGAGATCTTCCTGCTAAGTGCGTCAGCTACGACAGTTGCCTTCCCTAGACGATAGAGGATATGACACTTAAAGTCTTTCAAGAACTCAATCCATCGTGTCAAGCAAAGGTTCAACTCCTTCTAAAGAAAATTACACTATAGGCTCCACATTACAATTTCATTAAAAATCCACAAGTTAGAACTTGAATCAAATCCGAATACATCAAACTCATGAATACCATATTGTCGAAATCTTCAAAATACCAAGCTCATACCCATTAAGTAGAAGCAACAAAATGCAACAAATCAATGTTATGCAAGCATTCTCACGAGAACAATTTCGGAGAACATCATGCCCTCAACCACCAACATCCAAACACAAACCGAAATCACACACGCAGCGCATGACTCCATTCAACAGCAAAACCCAATGCCATATATCACCTTTAGAGAAACTCAATACACCTTTGTAGAAACTCAACACAAAGGAAATAGGTTTGTAGCGAAATTCATTTAGAGTTGTGTTTAGAAAACAAGGATCGTGCCATAGTAAGGACTTTCCGGTTCAAGACGAACTCCGCAAGGGAGGCGGTCTCATCCCAAACCATAACTTAACTTGCTAAGGATTCTAATCTCCCTCATTGATACAATAGCCTCCGTAACAATCTAAGATCCGAACTCTCTCAAAAATCGTAAAACTTGTTCAAAATCATTTTATCAAATACCGGCTCAATATACATTTTTCTAAAACCTTCGAAGAAACCAAACCTCTTAAGTCATACACTTAAGCATTTTCGAAACATCAAAATCCCTTTCAAATGCCACTTAAAACAAAATCAATCAGAACACATAATCGGAACAAGTCAAGTATAATCAACAAAGTCATTCCAATGCACACAACAAACACGGTAAGAGGTAAGACCACAACCGAAATACCTCAAACCACAAACATGCAACCACAACAATCCGACCTCCACGAGGTCCACAACTAGCAAACACGGGCAAGGTGCAAGCAACACCTCCCCACTTAAGAAACGACCTTAATCAACAAAACTACGAGCGAGCAATCAACCTACAAGCAACGCATGCCTACCGCGAGGTTACGATGCCTATCTCTCCACACATTCCCATACCCATGAAATCTATCAATTGGAAGTACTAAGTCATAACCATGCTCTGATACCATCTGTGACGCCCCGTTTCCGGGGGTCGAAAATTTAGGTGGAAATATACAAATGATACGGGTGTTATGAGCTAGTACTTCCGAAATACAATACATAAATTTCAAACTATTTAAATACACAGCGGAAAACTAAAATACATTTTACATTTTCTTTATTCCCCAACTAACTTCTGAACCCCGAATCTCGCTCTACGATCGTCGGCGGTCCTCGCAACAACCTGCGGGAAAGTAGTACCGTGAGTATATAAAATATACTCAGTGAGTGACCCACCCCGGCAACCCCACAACACAACGGCCAGGGCTGCAGTCACACACCAAACAAACAACACAAGCAAGCACAAGTGTAATATCAAACTCGTATGCATACTCGAATACCTCACACTAGGGCATACATGCATACATATACAAGTTTGCACCCAAAAATAACTCACACGCCAACATTCCTCAATGCATACATCATTCAGGCGTATCAAATCCGAATAAAACCAACGAGGGACAACCATAACCAACAAATATGCTCACAAAACAAGTAGCAAGCTTAACAACTATAAGCTACCGGCTACTATATAACAAGCAAGTCATCAACAACCAAGAAGCATGCTTGGCATATAATAAACATCAACAACATCATAAGAATGTAAGGTAATCGATCACCCAAAACCCAATCCGGTTATGTCGTTATCTTTCTTAAGTCAGCGTGGACTAAACTACCAAACCAGTTAGTCCTCTCATGTTTTATAATGCAACACAACCCTTTAGTACCGCAGCACCAAGGATCTGGGTCAGACACGGTGCACGTCGCGTCCCCCAGTATCCTACAGCGGGGGCGATCCCTTTTGGCCCTAAGGGAGTTACTTGATCTACCGGCCTTTTCGGAATTGTCGATTCAAGCCTCACCTGGTCTCGTAGCCGCCATCCTGGCCTCGGGCTGGCCTTAACTACGCCCACCGGTCTCTCTCTCTCTCGACAATAAATCTAGGACTCCGGCGCCCACATCGTCCCATTTCGATCCCGGTCGATATCCTCTCGACTCATGGGAGAGCGAACCTAGGCGATGCAGTCCAACGAAAGAGTCCCACAATAGAAACATATTCACTTTTTAAATCTCATTAGCACTTACGTTGTCGATGTCTCAAATCAAAAGTAAGTGTAAGACATACAACGGTTTCCACGCTAATAACATATATCCAAATCCTGATATCACATAAATGAAGAGAGAGTATTTCCGAAACATGCCAAAGCCAAATAACATATCCACATAAATCTCATTAGCGCTCACGTTGTCGATGTCCACAATCACAAACAAGTGAAAGACAGACAACGGTTTCCACGCTAAAAATATAATAAGCACCACATCAAACTGGCATGTTTTCATTCTCATATAAACATCATGCTAAGATCATGTATCACATAATATAGGGTCAACCACACCACATAAATCTCACAACACATACATGCTAGAATTCACATAATTCCATCACAATCCGCATGCTTTCCATCACAAGCAATTCAAACAACCGAAAGTAAAACCCTCTCACGGGTACATTCCAAAACATCAAAATGAAGATCAAGTGCGAACCCCTTTAAACATGTTCAACTGAAGCCTATCCCTAGTCGGCAACTCCGAACTCACAAGGTAAAGTGAAAGAACATACACACAAGGGAGACGACACACTTCATAACAATCCGCTCTACTAATGGTATTGCTAGAGCAATCGGCTCGCATACCGTCTAAGTAGGTCAAACACGCGGACAACACAAGTCAAAGGTCACATTGCACCTTTACCACAATACAACGAGCGTAGGCGGCGCACACACACACACGCGCCGGGTAGGGGCAAGTACACACAGGCTATACAACGGGCGTGTCACACACACACACAGACGGAATCTACCAATGGTAGCAATCCAACAGTCATGCTTTAATACTTTTCTAAATAACAACTAACTCAAAGTCACTACAATAGGTATAACTAAAGCGCAGGCCGCGCTCGAAGTCACTAAGTCAATGCCCACGCATTCTACATGTCAAAGTAAAACTTTACTACGTAAATTAAACATGGAAGTCATGCCCTATTACACAGTCAAACCAAAGGAAAGTCGGTAAGTCAATAACATGATAAACATAACATATATGTCAAGCTGACAAGCTAATAGATGGCACATCTACCTAGATGTCCGAACAAATCATAATTAGGCCGGATGTCATTACTACCAAAGTACTGGTTCAACCACAAGCTAAGGTACTCATTCGAACAAGTTATCATAACGTATGTCAATACCACTAAGTCATTGGTTCATTCACATACTATAGTACTCACACATCAACTCGTGCTAGCATACACAATATATGCATCAACAACACATAATAAAATCAACAAATTCCACATGCAAGTGAGACCGCGGGTTCACTCACCTTCGTCCCGGTCTTACCAAACGGAGACCCGACGGACGACGTGAATCCCCAAGTGCTCAACCAATAAACAAGTCCTTCTACGCATTTACAAAGCCGAGGCGCAGCGACGAAACATCCGAGTTTGCCGGAGAAGCTCGCCGGAGATGGTCGGCGGCGACTCCAGAGGTCTAAGGGGGAAGCGGCGACCCAGTGTGACGACGGCGACGGGTGGCAGCGCGGCCGAACAAAAGCAGAGAGGACGGAGAGGAGATCCGACAGTTGCGGCGTCCAATCGACGGCGAGGAGGCTCGTCGGTGACCCAGGCGAGGGTCGGCGACGGCGATTCCAACGGCGGCCAACAGCTAGGTTCGACGCGGGTGAGGAGATCAAACGCGAGAGAGAGGGAGATGATGAACCAGTGGAGGGAGGGAGGAGGCTCAGGGGGGTCGCGACAACGACGGGGAACGGCGATCGGCGGCGCGCGAGGCGTGCGCGAGAGATCGCGGGAGCGAATAGGTGAGAGACGCGAGAGAGGGCGAGAGATGGCGATCAGGCGAGGGAGAGGGTGCGGGCGCGGGACTTGGGCGAGCCAAATGGCTCATCCGGGTCCATTGGGCTCGGCTGGGCCGAGCCACATGGCTCGGTCGGCCGGGTCCAACCCCAAATGGGCCCAAATCAAGCCCCAAACACACCAAATCAATTTACAATCAATCCTAATACAAACCAAGCACTCAGAAACCAATAAATCCCTCGAACAAATTCGAAACAAAACCAAATCAAGCTCTGAATAAATCCGATTTAAAAACAAATATTAATATTACGAAAATCCGAAACCTTACAGTTAATAAATTGGGTGTGTTAACGAGTGTTAGGGAGATTAGTGTAAATCGTTAATCTCGAGTCGTCGTGGTTACAGGATGGCACCACGTAGACGGTAGGCTCGTGGCGCCAATCCGGAGGTGCCGGGTCCGCCACCGGCCAATACGAATTTGGTGCGCCTGATCTGGGAGGCTGTTGTGGCTGCTCTGGAGGAGCATGGTGCTCCGCCGGCCGTACCTCCCCAGGTTGAAAAGCCAACTCACGGTCCGGTACTTGTCGAGGTAGCGACCGTTTCGGGGAAGATCAGTGGAGGGAGGATTACCTAGACCACCTATCCTGTTTCCAGAAGATGAAGCCGCCTAAGTTTGAGGGTTGGGCCGATACAGATAAGGCTGACGATTGGATTCTGGACATGGAGAAGAGCTTTGAGACGTTGATGTGCCCAGATGAATTCCGAGTGGCGTTAGGCACCTATACCTTTATCGGAGCCGCCGAGAGATGGTGGAGGAGTGTTAAAGGACAATTTTGTCAGTTTGGTAGTTGGATTTATTTCTTGATTCTGTTCAACCGCCAGTACATACCCCAATCAGTGAGGAGGCAGAAAGAAGAAGAATTTGAACAACTGCGAGAGGGTGATATGTCAGTGTGGGAGTACCATGCGAAGTTCATATCCTTGTCCCGACATGTTCCTTATTTGTTGGCCGACGAGGCGAGGATGGCGAGGAGATTCCGTAATGGGCTCAAGGTTGAGATTATAGGCAAGATGGCAGGGGATGAGTTCCCGACCGTGCATTAGACTTTGGTCAAAGTGCAGAATATCGAGGCCGATTGGAAGAGGTACTGAACCGAGAAATCTCAAGTGGAGAAGAAGGGGAAAGCTAAACAAGGGTCAAAGAAGAGGAAGCAAGACTCCTCGACCGATACCCGAACCACTTTAAGTGGGGAGGGTGACCGACGTAGACAGAAGCCAGATATAGTTTGTTACAATTGTAATGAGAAGGGGCACATCAGTCGACAGTGCCCGAAGCTGTGGCAGATTAGACAGGATGGACCGCAGCAGCCGACGCAGCCACCACAGGGTCAGCCTGCACCCCGACTTGCTGCGCCTCAGGGCGGGGTGGTCAGCCTCCGAGAGTGTAGGGTCGCGTGCATGCGATGAACAGTGACGAGGCTGGTGGGAGCTCTACGGCCATAACAGGTACACTACCAGTTTGCGGCATTCCAGCTTTTATACTGTTTGATTCTGGCGCTACGCATTCCTTTGTATCTGTGTTGTTTGCTAGTAGATTGCCTTCAAATGGCTGTCTGCTTGGTTGTATGTTTGAGATTGCTACTCCCGCGGGTGATTTATTGTTGGCCGATACTTATTATCGTGGGTGTGAGATTCATGTGGGGGATCACGTATAGCCCGATAACTTGATTGTTCTTGGTATTTATGATTTTGATGTCATCTTGGGTATGGATTGGTGTAATCGACTTGGGAGGGAGATTTTTCAGAGAACAGAGAACAGAGAACTATATACCTATTAGCTGCTATCTTGGGAGGGAGATTTTTCAGAGAACAGAGAACTCTACTCTTATCTTGGGGGAGCACAAATCAACATGTTTGGCTAGTTTTCTACTTCAGTTCAAGGGGATTTTGAAATCCGAATTTATGTCATTGGTGTAATCGACTTCTAGTAATGTTGTTCTTCTCGTTTCTTATTGGAATTATTTATGTTATTCTGTTTTTATCGTTTGTGGATTTTTGTGTGAGTAATTTGGTGAAGGCCTGCTGAATTATTTAAACTGAAATCAATAATCTAGATTTAGAAACTGTGATATGTAATTGTCTTATTTCTAATCAATTAGTAGCAAACGGTGGTAGGCGATTGTGGACAAGTTTTCATTCTATCACTGTGAATAATATAACTTAAGTTAAACAATCCGAACTTGTGTGATTGTTGCTTCAATTGACCTGTTTTCCTATGTGCTTTAAGCTACCATTGAATTAAACATAGAGAGCTTATTCTATGTTGTTCATAGGTTAGAATCTATTTGAAATGCTTATTTCAGTAGTGATAATTTGAATGAAAAGTTGGATAACAAAGCTTGTTGTTTCCTAAGGTCAGTTATTCCATAATGAGAAAGAATAGCGTTACGGTTAGTCATGATCATTGCATGTTTGGATGGAAATGAACCAAGAACTGGAGTCCTCTGTTTACCTGATTGTATTTCAATTAAAATTCAGTTTGTTTACTTCAGTTATTACATGAAACACAAATCAAAATATTTGTTTCTGTAATTTGTTAATTATTGTATTTAGGAATTCAGTTAGTTCTTTTGTGTTTTTCGTTTAATTAGATGATAATTATTGATCAAATCATTCCCTGTGGGATCGATCCTTGCTCATCCTAACTATAGTTCAGTAGTTTGGTTTCGTAAAGAAATATTTAATTTTTTTGGAGTGTTCGACACGCTACCAAATTTTGGCGCCGTTGCCCCGGGGAATTGCTTTTCGATTAATTTTTATGATTCTAGTTGTTTATGACTCGATCTTCCCATATAGGTGACATAAATTTTGATCCAGATATTGAACGAACTGTACGTAGGTTGAGGAAAGAGGCTCGGCAGAATCGAGAGCGTGTCTCTCTTGTTTCTTCGCCCGGCATCAACATAGCTCTTGAAGTCCTTCCTGAAAGTGTTTCTAGTGATTCTGAAGAAGAAGTCATGGCTGCAAATAATATGACATTAAAGGAGTTGGCTTTCCCTGATTTTAATCAGCAACCATTGTGTATCCAATACCTTGCTTTGGATGTTCCATTTGAGCTTAAGTCTGGTTTAAGAGCTGGGTGTTATCGAGTATCTCCCTGTTAGCGCTCTGGGATCGCCTCCACTGTTGGGTGTTGATGTATCAGCTGTGCACGAGCTGTTGTCATGACCTTGGAACTGGCCCGTTTGGGTTTCGAGTTCTGAAACGAACATAAAAAGGGACTAACCGAGTTGGGTTAGTATATCTCGCTAACTTAATGCAAGAAATGGCATAACTTGTTAGCTTAGGGATTTTGGTGACATGTATGTTGACATGCTTTTATATCTTATGCTTAGCATGTTTGAGTTGAAATATGCTATATTTGGTTATGATTCCTATGTTGTGGATTGTTTTGTGTGGTGCCACATTAATCTTGGGGAGAGATTAATGTGCCGCTCACTAAGTCTTATGACTTACGCTCTTTGTTGCCCCTTTTCAGATCCAGGTGTTAAGGGCAAAGCCCGAGCTAGGAGCGCTAGCCCTTCGTGAGGATCTCGTGTTTTGGGAATATATAAGAAGGTATACATTTTGGGGGTTAGATTGATAGGTTTCATTCTAATCCTAAATAATGTATATAATGTTTTGGAATCTTAATGTATAAAGGTTTGTAAATTGTAAGTTGTGAAGCACTAACTTGCACTCTTGTGGACGAATATTTTGTATAAAGTTTTATACATGATTTTGGTTCCAAGTGTTAGTTATGAACTTATGTTGAAGTTTAAACTTGCTTGGTTATATTAAAAGTTGTATATTGAGTTGAATATGCAAATTTTAGTGAATGGTGCAAAAGATGGATTATATTGTTCTAAATTCAAGTTTGTAAGTTTTAACATGTGTATTTAGATTGGTTGAGCCTATGTTAGCTTACAAAATGAAATTTAGATCAAGATTGTGGATTTTGGCACCCTTGGTATTTAAGTTTTCGTGTTTTTGAAAACTTTACGGTTTTGGTCATAAATTGTTGTTTTGTGATCCAAACCAAGATTTGAAAGTTTGTACACGTGTATTTAGTTGTTATACAAGTGTGTACATTCATATTTTCATGTTGGAATTGAATTACGGAAATCGAGGGTGATTGCAATTCATTTCTAAAAACTGTTTTCTGAAATTTCTGGGATTATCGGTCGACCGCAGGATTTATCGGTCGACCGAAACATTATTTTCAACGGTAAATTTGACGGGATGAACTATCGGTCGACCGAAACATTCGGTCGGTCGACCGATAAAAAGTTCTGTTTTAAGGATTTTCAAAAACGTTTTAAACGGTTTTTGATTTCGATTTCGATGATTTATATGATGAATACGCACATATCTAAGATATGTGACACTTCCAAATTTCTTAGAAAAATACAGGTTGAGCCGGTATTTGCGAATTTGTGTCGTTTTCACATTTTTAAATTCTAAAATGAGTCCGAACCTTAGCTTTTGATCGATCTCTGTGTATCAATGGGAAAGATTGATATTTTGAGATCGTTTGTAAGCTTCGTGTGGCATCCAAGCTACCCATCTTTCCCGTGGGAGGCTTGCGTGCCAGGTGTTCGGTCTCCGGCTCGCCTTTGTTTTAAAGGTTATTTGTGTTGGATTCGAGTTGGGATCCATCTTGAAAAGGATTTCTAAGCTTCCGCTGTGATTTTCGTCCGACCCGGGTTCCGGGGTCGTGACATTTTATGGTATCAGAGCAAGGTGTAACTTAGTGCTTCTTACAACTAAAACATATAAAAGACTTGGGGTGTGCTACGAGAGCTAGGGCGATGTAGTAATCGTAGTTTCCTTGTTGTGGTTGCAGATGCCACCACGCCGGCGTGATCGCCGTAATCCCGATCCGGAGGTACCGGATCCTGCTGCTGGTATGGATTTGGCGCGGCTTGTTCAGGAGGCTGTTGCGGCTGCTCTTCGTGAGGCCCAGCAAGCCTTTGCTCCCCCTGCCGCAGAGCCAGCTCCAGCACCAGTCGCAGCTGCAGCACCTGTAGAGTTAGAGCCAGAGATTGCTGAGGACCCGAGCAGGCTCGCTACGCCAGATATTGTCCAGATTTCAGAAGATGCGGCCGCCGAGTTTCGAGGGTGGTTCGGACTCGGACAAGGCTGATGATTGGCTGATGGATATGGAAAAGATTTTGATACACTCCGATGCCCAGAGGAGTACAGAGTTGCTTTAGCGACATTTACCTTCACCGGCGAGGCTGAGCGTTGGTGGAGAAGTGTGAAAGACAGTTCGGACAGGGTCCGTGGGCAGATTTTCTTGTGGTCTTCAACCGCCAGTACATTCCAGATCTGTCAGGAGGCAGAAGGAGGAGGAGTTTGAGCGGCTGAGACAGGGTGACATGTCGGTCTGGGAGTATCACGCGAGATTTGTTGCGTTATCCCGGCATGTACCCCACCTGGTTGACGATGAGGTTCGTTTGGCCCGCCGATTCAGAAATGGGCTCAAGAACGAGATTATTGGCCGCATGGGAGGCGATGAGTTCCCGACGGTCCATCAGACTTTGGTAAAGGCGCAGAACATCGAGACAGATCTTGTGAGGATCCGCGCCAGCCAGCCTAAGGGCGATAAGAAGGGCAAGAAGAAGTCTTTGCCCCAGAAGAGGAAGGAAGGAGACATGAATATCCAGGCCGCTCCGAGTGGGGAGGTACGCCAGAGCAGGCCCAGGCCGGATATTGAGTGTTTCTATTGCCACGAGAAGGGGCACTTCATGAATAAGTGTCCGAAGTTACCACCGCCGCAGCCGAAGGGGAAGGGAGGAGGAACTTCCGAGCAGACTCAGCAGCGACCTCCATTTCCACCGCGACCGCCGCAGCAGCAGCAACAGCAGCCGCCACAGGGTCAGGCAGCGCCACGACAGCCCACACCTCAGGGACGAGGTGGTCAGCAGAAGGTGCAAGGTCGAGCGCATGCCTTGACAAGTGAGGAGGCTGGAGGCAGTGCGACAGCCATCACAGGTACTATATCAGTGTGTGGATTTCCAGCTTTTGTTTTATTTGATTCTGGTGCCACGCATTCTTTCGTTTCGGCTCGTTTTGCTGTTCGTTTACCTGTGAGACTTGTTTCGCGTGATTGCTTGTTTGAGATCGCGACCCCTGTGGGTCAAGTTCTTTCGTCTGATTGTCGTTTTTGTGGGTGTGAGATCCGAGTTGGGAATCGTGACCTCTTGGCCGACTTAGTCGTGCTTGACATTTCAGACTTTGATGTTATTTTGGGGATGGATTGGCTGGCAGAGAACTATGCGTCGATAGACTGCCGAGCCCAAGTTGTTTTCTTCCGGATTCCAGATTCTCCTCGGTTCCAATTCTGCGGGGATAAAGTTGGAAAAGCAGTGTCGATTATCAGTGCCATCAAGGCTCAAAGGCTACTGAGCGAGGATGTGCAGGATATCTTGCTTACCTTCTTAATCCCCAGGCAGAGACGGGACAGTTGGAGAGTATTCCGGTTGTGTCTGAGTTTTCAGATGTTTTTCCTGAGGAGTTGCCAGGATTACCTCCTGTCAGAGAGACAGAGTTTCAGATTGAGCTGATGCCTGGTACCGCCCCAGTTTCCATGGCACCGTACAGGATGGCTCCAGCAGAGCTAGTTGAGCTAAAGAAGCAGTTGGCTGATTTGCTTGACAAGGGTTTCATTCGACCGAGTGTTTCACCTTGGGGTGCACCGGTTCTCTTCGTGAAGAAGAAGGATGGTAGTCTCAGGATGTGTGTAGACTACAGGCAGTTGAATCAAGTTACGATCAAGAACAAGTATCCACTGCCACGCATTGATGATCTATTTGATCAGCTTCAGGGAGCTTCCGTATTCTCGAAGATTGATTTGAGATCCGGATACTATCAGTTACGAGTCAGGTCTGAGGATGTGCCGAAGACAGCTTTTAGGACTCGTTATGGTCACTTCGAGTTCCTTGTTATGCCTTTTGGGTTGACGAATGCACCAGCCGCGTTCATGGATTTGATGAACAGCATTTTTCGACCCTACCTTGATCGGTTTGTTGTGGTTTTCATCGACGACATCTTGGTCTATTCTCGCAGTCAGGAGGAGCACGCAGATCATTTGAGGATAGTGTTGCAGACCTTACGCGAGAGACAGTTATACGCTAAGTTCAGCAAATGCGAGTTTTGGTTATCTGAGGTCCATTTTCTCGGGCACGTTGTTTCCCAAGAGGGCGTAGCCGTGGATCCTGAGAAGGTAGAGGCTGTCCTCAGGTGGGAGAAGCCCAGGAATGCGACAGAGATCCGTAGTTTCTTGGGGTTGGCAGGATACTACAGGCGGTTCATTGAGAATTTCGCTAAGATAGCTAGTCCATTAACGAAACTTACGCGAAAGGTGATCCGTACACGCTCCCGAACACCTTTGATCAAGAGAACGTCTAAGGATTTGATTTAGGATCTAGGGAAACCGAGGGAAAGAAGAGAAAGTTGTTTGCATGCAATGGAGCCGGCCGAATTGCCTCTCCCTTGTGTATTCCAGCAACTCTTTGTTACAATCATACACACATGCCACACTAGCTAGCCACAACCCGGCCAACTAGTATAAATAAGCTCGGACACACCCGAGCACCCCTTGCCACAAACCGGTCAAGGGAACCTAATACAACAATGACTACACATGGTGGAAAATGTTACTTAGACATGTCGACTTGCAGCTCATGTCCCCTTTGCTGGCCGCCCCTTGGTATGCTTCACATCCCTGCCGGCTGCCCTTTGGACTACCTAACGCCTGCTGGCCATGCATGCGCCCACGCCCGCCTCTTGGCCTCCCTGCGCGCCTAACGCCCGCTGGCCCTTCACGCGCCACGCCCGCCTGCGCGCATAACGCCTGCTGACCCGCGGCCTTCCGCGCGCGCGCGCGCCCGCACGACTGCCTGCGCGCCCAACGTCTGCTGACCCTCGGCCTTCCGCGCGCGCGCCCGCGCGCCTTGCCTTGCTGGTCTGCCGCGACCCTTGGCCTTCCGCGCGCGCGCCCGCGCGCCTTGTCAATGTCCAGTCGTGACCGTGCCCGCGCCTGGTCCGCGCCTATGCCGGGTCCGAGCCCAAGTGCCATGTCAAGATCCACCTGGATCAAACCTCCCCACCATATGAACCATTGCTCCGAAATGGGTTAACTAGAACCCCAAGTGGGGGAAAGCCTTGCGACCTTCCTCCGATGTGTACCACTTAGCCTTTGAGGGCAAACTCCTCTTAGGGCCAATCCGATACCTTAGTTGCTCCCCGCTCCTAGTCTTGATCACCTTCCGCTCCAACAAACTATCCTCCGCCAAGGTTTCCTCCCGACCAAAGTCTAGCTCGTCCATGGATGGCAACACCATGGGGTGCTCATCATCTAGAAGTGAGGGTTCAAAAAGTTTCAACTTCTCCGCATTTACTACGGAGTACATGTTCATGTATGGTGGCAACTCCAACTGAAAAGCATTGTCACCATGTTTCCTTAAAATCTTGAAAGGTCCATAGCGCAAGGACTTGAGCTTCCGTCCTTCGCCCTTGAACCGCTCCTTGCCGAGGTGCAGCCATACGAACTCCCCGACTTGGAATGTACACGGGACTCGAGTCCGATCATGTCTTGCCTTGTACTTTTCTTGAGTCCGCTTGAGCCGAGCCTCCACCTCTCCATGCACCTTCTGAAAATGCTCCAAGAACTGTCGCGCCTTGCTAGACTCGCTGGCCTCCTTGGATGTAGTAGCTTCGGTAGGAGTAGTGAACGCCAGATAAAGGGACCTTGCGGTGTATACCAAGGCAAACCTCAAGGGAGTCCGCGCCGTTGAGCCATGCATGGCTCGGTTGAAAGCGAACTCTATGTAAGGTAGACTCTCATCCCACCTCAGTTTGGCCATCGGTTTGTAGATGAAACGTCGTGCTCCGGTTGAGTTTGGTATCCATCAAACTTCAAAGGGTCTTCCAGAACTTCCCAAGGAACCGACTATCCCTATCCGAAATGATGGATGAGGGTAAGCCGAAATGTCGCCACACATGATCGAAGAATAGCCTTGCCGTCTCTTCTCCTGTGACTATTTTCCTGCATGGCACTAAACAAATCATTTTGCTAAAACGATCCACAACTACAACGATATAGTCATGACCGCGCTTTGTGCTTGGCAAGCCTCCAACGAAGTCCATGGAAATACTTTCCCAAGGTCGGCTTGGAACGGGTAATGGCATGTAAAGTCCCGTCTTCCGATAGCCGGCTTGGATAAGCAAATAGGGTACACCCCCGGGAAACCTCTCCACGTCCGCACGCATGCGCGGCCAATAGAGGTATCGCTCCAGGTTCTTCAACATCTTTTCCACGCCAAAGTGTCCCGCCACCTTTGATGTGTGCGCTTCCCTAATCCAAGTGATTCGGTCCGCGCCTCGAGGCACACACAACCGGTGTCCTCTGTACAGCAGCCCTTGCCGCCACTCCAACGCATGCCCATATGGTCCTGCGCGCCCAGCCTTGCCGGCCTCTGCCGCGCCTGCGCCCACGCTCGCGCTCGCACCTATGCCCGCGCCCATGCCCGCGCCCGCTTCCGCGCACGCGCTCATGCCCGCGCCCGTGCCCGCGCCCGTGCTCGCGCCTGCGCCCGTGACGCCCATGCCTGCGCCCGACGGTAGCCATCCTTTGAAGTCTTCATCCTCTGCATACAGCAAGCCATATTCCTCGTGAGCCATGCACGAGGCGGACCCGACCCTATCCTTGATGGTTCGGGTAAAGGAGGACAGCAAGGAGGCAACGGGAAGCAAGGGCAAGGCCATTCAAGCCGAGCCAAGGACAAGCGCAAGGGAGCGAGAAGAGTTATTTCAGCTTCGGATTGTGTATGCACGAGTGGGATTTAGTGGAGCAGTTCAGTCTCTTGAGCCTGCGTGTGGTTGAGCGCGAACCAGGAGTTATCTTCGCTACCTACAGGATAGAGCCCGAGCTTTTTCAGAGGATAAGGGCAGCGCAGCAGGACGACACTTCGCTACAGGATATTCGTGAGCGACTAGAGTCTGGAGACTCATCAGAGTATAGTATTGGTACAGATGAGATGATCAGATTCAGAGACCGCATTGTTGTCCCTCAGATTATTGAGCTCCGCATAGAGTTATTGACCGATGCACACAACAGTAGGTTGTCAGTGCATCCGGGGGTCAATAAGATGTATCGGAATCTCAAATCCCAGTACTGGTGGCAGGGGATGAAGCGAGATGTCCGTGACTTTGTGGCGCAGTGCGATGTGTGCCAGAAAGTCAAAGCAGAGAGGCTGAAGCTAGGTGGTTTCTTGCAGCCGTTAGAGGTTCCTTTGTGGAAGTGGGAAGATGTCACTATGGACTTTGTCCAAGGTTTGCCGAAGACCAGACATGGGTTTGATGCTATATGGGTTTTGGTTGATCGTTTGACGAAGACCGCACATTTCATTCCTATCAGGAGTACGTTTACACCGGATAGATTGGCTAGATTGTTTATTGCGGAGATCGTCAGATTACACGGTGTTCCTTTGAGTATAGTGTCAGATCGAGACCCTCGCTTTACATCGAGATTTTGGAGGGCATTCCAGAGGCAGATGGGCACGGAGTTGCGTTTAGTTCAGCCTATCACCCTCAGACGGATGGACAGTCAGAGAGGACTATTCAGACCCTCGAGGATATGTTACGGGCCTGCATTCTAGATTTCGGTGGTAGTTGGGACGATCACCTATCCTTGATAGAGTTTTCCTACAACAATAGCTACCATAGCAGTATTGGTATGGCACCGCATGAGGCCTTGTATGGCAGGCGATGTCGTACTCCACTTTTCTGGGATGAGATGGTGGATCCTGCTGCTGTTGGTACCGACATTATTGAGGAAGCGAATCAGAAGATAGCGTGATTCGTCAGAGACTTCAGACTGCTCAGTCCCGCCAAAAATCATATGCTGATAGGCGCCGTCGTGAGTTAGAGTTCCAAGTGGATGACTTGGTTTACTTGAAGGTTTCCCCTCTGAAAGGTGTTCGACGTTTTGGTGCTAAGGGCAAGCTGAGTCCGAGGTTTATCGGCCCTTTCAGAGTGGTTGAGAGGATTGGTAGTACGGCGTACAGATTGGCGTTGCCAGAGTGGTTATCGCACGTACACGACGTCTTCCATGTTTCTATGTTGCGGAAGTGCTTGGGAGAGCATTCCCAAGTTTCGCCATCGGATGCGCTTCCCATTCAGGATGATCTTTCTTATGAGGAGCAGCCGATTCAGATTTTGGACCGAAAGGTCAAGGTTTTGAGGAATAAGTCAATTCCTCTTGTGAAGGTGCTTTGGCGCAGTCAGCGGTTCGAGGAGGCTACTTGGGAACCAGAGGCTGACATTCGAGCTCGTTTCCCCTATTTATTTGATTCGGAGGGCCGAATCTCTTAAGTGGGGAGGGATGTGAGGTTCGCGGTTTAGACGAGTTGGTTTAGACCCTTGGTTATATATATATATATGTATATGCGTTGATATATGTGTATATATGTTTGTTTTCTTTTGTGCTTGTATATGATTCGTTGTATTGTATACTTGCTTGTGTTTGGTGTGCCATTATAGCCACGAGTGAGGTGTGCTTAGTGACACTAGAGAGCGCGGAGCGACGCGTGCGAGAAAAGTTGGAATTAGCCTTGTTTGTGCTCTTCCTTAGTTTTTCGGTCGACCGATTCCTATAGACCGGTCGACCGATAATCCACGTAGGACGACTCCTTAGGCGGTGGACTGCTTTATATGGGGTGTTTATCCATTTCTTTCACTCAAGCTCGTCCTAAAGAGTTCTCCAAACTTCCCAAGCTCTAGAGTGAGTTTAGGGTGAGTATTCGACGATCCGATCTCGATTCTTGCTTCTCCCGACCTTCTCCTACGCGTAGGCGGCTTCTTGTTGGTGTTTGCAACGAGAGGGACGTGCAGGGCTGCGGGTATAAATCTAGGGTTGAGGTGAGCGGGTCGCACCGATTGAATTCTTTTACATGTTTAGGTTTTATGTGTGAGTTGATGCATGTATATCCTAAAAACATGTTTATTTCGTTACATATATGCTTGGTTGTGGGAGGTTGCCCTAGCATGCCTTGTGTGTATGTTGATTTTGGATTCATGTTTAGCATGTTGTTATGGTTGTTTATAACATGCTAATGCGATGATTACACCGTGTTGACACTTTGAATGGATGTTTCATATATGTGTTCATATGAGGTGTTATATATTGACTCATGCTTAATTTCTATCCATGTTTGAGTAGTTTATGAAGTTGCATAGCTTACTCAAAAGGAGGATTGATGTGTATGACTCATTGACATGTTATTGACATCCTAGAGACTATTAGCGAGTTGGCTTAAATAGTTATGTGGGTGTTAATAAAAGATTAAAATGTTTTCCTTAGCTACTATGAGTAGTGTGCTATGACGTACCCTAGCTGAGCTTCGGCAGGACGCTAGGTTAGTCTAAGCAATGAACTCAGGTGCTAGGTAGTCTATGCCTCTAGAGAGGTCGGTGGCGTAGTCGTTCCATTCTTGGCCGGATTGGTTGCTACGAGTGCGAGGCTCGATGGTCACTGAGCTGGGTGTTATCGAGTATCTCCCTGTTAGCGCTCTGGGATCGCCTCCACTGTTGGGTGTTGATGTATCAGCTGTGCACGAGCTGTTGTCAAGACCTTGGAACTGGCCCGTTGGGTTTCGAGTTCTGAAACGAACATAAAAGGGACTAACCGAGTTGGGTTAGTATATCACGCTAACTTAATGCAAGAAATGGCATAACTTGTTAGCTTAGTGATTTTGGTGACATGTATGTTGACATGCTTTTATATCTTATGCTTAGCATGTTTGAGTTGAAATATGCTATACATTGGTTATGATTCCTATGTTGTGGATTGTTTGTGTGGTGCCACATTAATCTTGGGGAGAGATTAATGTGCCGCTCACTAAGTCTTATGACTTACGCTCTTTATTTCCCTTTTCAGATCCAGGTGTTAAGGGCAAAGCCCGAGCTAGGAGCGCTAGCCCTTCGTGAGGATCTCGTGTTTTGGGAATATAGAAGAAGGTATACATTTTGGGGGTTAGATTGATAGGTTTCATTCTAATCCTAAGTAATGTATATAATGTTTTGGAAACTTAATGTATAAAGGTTTGTAAATTGTAAGTTGTGAAGCACTAACTTGCACTCTTGTGGACGAATGTTTTGTATAAAGTTTTATACATGATTTTGGTTCCAAGTGTTAGTTATGAACTTATGTTGAAGTTTAAACTTGCTTGGTTATATTTAAAATTGTATATTGAGTTGAATATGCAAATTTTAGTGAATGGTGCAAAAGATGTTATATTGTTCTAAATTCAAGTTTGTAAGTTTAACATGTGTATTTAGGCTGGTTGAACCTATGTTAGCTTACAAAATAAATTTAGATCAAGATTGTGGATTATATTGTTCTAAATTCAAGTTTGTAAGTTTAACATGTGTATTTAGGCTGGTTGAACCTATGTTAGCTTACAAAATTAAATTTAGATCAAGATTGTGGATTTAAGTTTTCGTATTTTTGAAAACTTTACGGTTTTGGTCATAAATTGTTGTTTTGTGATCCAAACCAAGATTTGAACGTTTGTACACGTGTATTTAGTTGTTATACAAGTGTGTACCTTCATATTTTAGGGTTGGAATTGAATTACGGGAATCGAGGGTGATTGCAATTCATTTCTAAAAACTATTTTCTGAAATTTCTGGGATTATCGGTCGACCGCAGGATTTATTGGTCGACCGAAACATTATTTTCAACGGTAAATTTGACGGGATGAACTATCGGTCGACCGATAAAA
The DNA here is from genome assembly GCA_002076135.1 of Xerophyta viscosa. Lineage (NCBI taxonomy): Eukaryota > Viridiplantae > Streptophyta > Magnoliopsida > Pandanales > Velloziaceae > Xerophyta > Xerophyta viscosa. Next base: position 73,471 of record MJHO01000158.1, read on the forward strand.
AGTTCTGTTTTAAGGATTTTCAAAAACTTTTTAAACGGTTTTTGACTTCGATTTCGATGATTTATATGATGAATACGCACATATCTAAGATATGTGAAACTTCCAAATTTCTTAGAAAAATACAGGTTGAGCCGGTATTTGCGAATTTGTGTCGTTTTCACATTTTTAAATTCTAAAATGAGTCCGAACCTTAGCTTTTGATCGATCTCTGTGTATCAATTGGGAAAGATTGATACTTTGAGATCGTTTGTAAGCTTCGTGTGGCATCCAAGCTACCCATCTTTCCTGTGGGAGGCTTGCGTGCCAGGTGTTCGGTCTCCGGCTCGCCTTTGTTTTAAAGGGTTATTTGTGTTGGATTCGAGTTGGGATCCATCTTGAAAAGGATTTCTAAGCTTCCGCTGTGATTTTCGTGACCCAGGTTCCGGGGTCGTGACATCCACTCACCTACGTCCCGATCCTACCGGATCGAGACCCGACGAATCGGCGTAAATCCACGGAGTTCTACCGGAAACGACCTCGGCAACACATTCCCGAAGACTAGACGGAGCGACAGCTCGGACGGGTTCGCCGGAGAAGCTCGCCGGCGGTAGCAGAGACGGCAGTGGCGGTCAACGACGGCGATCAGACAACAGAGGAGGCGACGACGACCACCGGAAACGACGGCGACCTCGGTGACGGCAGCCGGAGCAACGGCGGCGACGACGGCGGCCGAACAGAAGCAGAGAAGACGGAGAGAGATCCAGCGGCTGCGGCATATAATCGGCGGCGGGGAGGCTCATCGACGACCCAGACGATGGAGAGGAGCCTCGGACGGCGACGGCGAGGCGCGGTGGCGCCGGAATCGACGCGGCCGACAGCTAGGGTTCCGCGCGGGCGAGGAAATCGAGCGCGAGAACGAGAGGGACGGCAACCAGAGGTGGAGAGGGGTGAGGAGAGGTTCGGCCTCGCGCGCCGGCGACGGGCGGAGCGGCGATCGGCGGTGGATCGCGGGCGCGCGAGCGTGGGATTTCGAGAGAGACGAGAGCGAGAGGGTGAGCGCGGGCGAGAGGCTGAGAGGGGGAATGTGTTGGGTTATCGGGGTCAATACGACATCAGATGCGCAGCGGAAATTTAAAATTTTTAATACAAAAGCCCCGTGTACCCGAATACAGGATCACATTGGTATGCTATAATAATCGAAACATCCACATCGCATGTAAATAATAAGCATGATATAATAAATTAATCTGATTAATTTATTACGATCCTATCATGCATCTAGTCGCGGTTCGAGTTTTATCGAATTACCTTGGCGGGTCGAACACGCCACGTAACGATCCTTGGATCCTGATGAATAGAGCCGCGAAAGTACCCGGCCTCTAACGCTAGTCCACGCTGAGACGCTCGCGAAACCGAAATCGTTTTAATCAAATTAAAAACGAGATTGGGCCTTTATCCAATATCGGCCCGTTAAGGATTTATCTTCTTCTTCTTCTTCTTCTTCCGGCTTCGGTAGCACCAGTCCACCGAGCTCCGTTCGTTCTTCACCACGCCGGCGCAACCACTGTTCAGTAGTCAGCCAACGTCCCCGTCGTCTCCTCAACTTGCCGAAGCACGCGCCGCCGTGAACGGAGGCTCGCCGTTATCGGTTTTGTGCAACTATTGCACACCGTACTGGAAACGTCGTCACCACCGCCGGTTCTCGACGTCTCCTCCACCGGCTGACTGGAAGACGATGAGAAGGCCAGATATACTTTTCCTTCTAATATTCCCAAAACGCGAGATCCTCACGAAGGGCTAGCGCTCCTAGCTCGGGCTTTGCCCTTAACACCTGGATTTGAAAAGGGGCAACAAAGAGCGTAAGTCATAAGACTTAGTGAGCGGCACATTAATCCCTCCCCAAGATTAATGTGGCACCACACAAACAATCCACAACATAGGAATCATAACCAAGGTATAGCATATTTCAACTCAAACATGCTAAACATAAGATATAAAAGCATGCCTACATACATGTCACCAAAATCCCAAAGCTAACAAGTTATGCCATTTCTTGCATTAAGTTAGCGTGATATACTAACCCATCTCGGTTAGTCCCTTTTTATGTTCGTTTCAGAACTCGAAACCCAAACGGGCCAGTTCCAAGGTCATGACAACAGCTCGTGCACAGCTGATACATCAACACCCAACAGTGGAGGCGATCCCAGAGCGCTAACAGGGAGATACTCGATAACACCCAGCTCAGTGTCCATCGAGCCTCGCACTCGTAGCAACCAATCCGGCCAAGAATGGAACGACTACGCCACCGACCTCTCTAGAGGCATAGACTACCTAGCACCTGAGCTCATTGCTTAGACTAACCTAGCGTCCTGCCGAAGCTCAGCTAGGGTACGTCATAGCACACTTCTCATAGTAGCTAAGGAAAACATTTTAATCTTTTATTAACACCTACATAACTATATAAGCCAACTCGCTAATAGTCTCTAGGATGTCGATAACATGTCAATGAGTCATACACATCAATCCTCCTTTTGAGTAAGCTATGCAACTTCATAAACTACTCAAACATGGATAGAAATTAAGCATGAGTCAATATATAACACCTCATATGAACACATATATGAAACATCCATTCAAAGTGTCAACACGGTGTAATCATCGCATTAGCATGTTATAAACAACTATAACAACATGCTAAACATATGAATCCAAAAATCAACATACACACAAGGCATGCTAGGGCAACCTCCCACAACCGAGCATATATGTATCAAAATGAACATGTTCTTAGCGTATACATGCATCAACTCACACAACACTAAACATGTAAGAAATCAATCGGTGCGACCCGCTCACCTCAAACCTAACTTTATACCCGCAGCCCTGCACGTCCCTCTCATTGCAAACGCCAACAAGAAGCTGCCTTCGCGTAGGAGAAGGTCGGGAGAAGCAAGAATCGAGATCGGATCGTCGAACAACCACCCTAAACTCACCCTAGGGCTTAGGAATTAAGGTGGGACTCTCTTTGGACGAGCTCTGCTGAAAATAATGGATAAACACCCAATATAAAGCAGTCCACCGCCTAAGGGGTCAACCCACGTGGATTATCGGTCGACCGGTCTTAGGAATCGGTCGACCGAAAAATTAAGGAAGAGCACAAACAAGGCAAATTCCAAACTTTTCTCGCACGCGTCACTCCGCGCTCTCTAGTGTCACTAAGCACACCTCACTCGTGGCTATAATGGCACACCAAACACAAGCAAGTATACAATACAACGAATCATATACAAGCATAAAAGAAAACAAACATATATACACATATATCAATGCATATACATATATATTCAACAAAGGGTCTAGACCAACTCGTCTAAACCGCGAACCTCACAGTTTCGTCCGACCGATGTCGCCGCCGGCTCCGCCTCTACCGGCCATCACCGACGTCTCCGCCGCCTTCTTTGCCTCATGAGCTCCACGGCCGCCGACGATTTCGCTGCCACCGCCACTGTAGCTGCCGTCCGGCCGCCTCCGGCGAAGTCTCCGGCGAACTCGACCGCTCCGCCTCATCGTCTCGACATCGTGGACTCGTTCGTGGGATCGTTTGCGGAAATACTTCGATGTTGTCATACCGATCGGTAAACCCTAGAAGGTTTACGTTCGGATTAAGGTGAGTGCCCCTGCGGTCTCACTTGGTTGTTAGAAATACTGTTAGAAATCATGCTAGGACTGTATATTATAATGTAGTAGCTTGTCTTGATATGTCGGCATGATATGATTTGTTGGTTGCGATAGCATGTATTAGAAGATGTTATCCGTTAGAAAAGCATGCTAGGAATTATGTTAAGAATAACATATGACTCCTAGGTTGTGATAGCATGTATTCGACATTAATGACTTTCATGCTAGATAGTAGTAATATTCATGCTAGCTATACGGATCGTCTTGTGTGTCTTTGTTTGATAGCATGATATTGTATGTAGATGGTATTCTCGTTCCCTAGCATGATATTGATATTGTCCGATATTGGGCGCTCGGTAGTGGTTCGCGTTTCCCTAGACGGTAAATACCAGTGGGATAGTGTACGGACGGATTAGCTAGAGTGCATGTAGATGTATGTGCATCGGAACATGTAAATGTTAGTCGATTAGAGGTATATGGTCATGCATGATGATAGGGTGTGCTTGTAATCATGTTTGGACATCCTTATATATGCTCCCTGTTGTATGAACAACATTTTTCGTGTGGCATTGCTTGTCGAGTCAATTAGGGCGATAGGCTAGTTTGTGCTCGGCGATGTATGCGAGTATTAATTGTATATGTATTTGACGTTGCCTAGTCGTGCTTGTGAACATGAGTTCTGTGGGTGCATGTATTAGGAACGTTAGAAATGTTATGTAAGTTATGTTGCATAGACATCATGTTAGTGATGTGTTTGCCTGCGTGGACGACTCCTTAAGTGTGCGACCTAAACTATATTGTTAACGGGAGTGCTTGTATGAATGTATGTCATTGTAAGTGTTTGACCTACCTTACGATGTGATTGGGTTGATCGTTTTGATACATATGTGGTAGGTATTAAGATATGTGCTATGTGTTATGTGATAACACTTGAATGCATTATTATCATGTGATTGTGCTACTGACTAAGCACCGATTTGTAGCATGCTTGATGTGGAAGCTTGCTTGATGTATTGATTTAGTGTATAATATGATGTGTTATGAGATTCATGTTATACGGGTTATGAACCCTGAGTTTGTGATGATAGTTGTTATGAGATCATGCTATATGCCTTTGTGATGCTCACAAGATGCTAAATATGTTAGCTATGTGAATGTACCTATGATGTGTACATATGTGATGATTTCGATGTTATGAACATCGTTTGGTTGCTCTATAATATGCTATCCATGATGATATTGATATTATTGAGCATGCACGAGATGTGGAGTGAAATAGCTCTAGGGCACTCGTGATGTTTGTGCCTTAATAAAAAAAATTGTGGGTACTCCATGTAGTTAGTTCTCCGTCGAGTTTCGATTGAGTCAGCCCGAGGTGATGATTCTGGGGGACATATATATCGAGGGCGGATGGTTCTAACTGGGGTACCTAAGGCGGTGAGTTTGCCTCTACGGAGGACGGTAGGCGTAGTACCTTGCGGATCAGCCGTTGGCCAGCGATTGCTACGTTGTGCGAGACTCGGTTGCATAAGGCGTAAAGAGTCCGAGTAGCCCCCATTTTGCGCTGTGGGATCTCCCCTACCTTGAGTTATTGCTATGTCGCGACGGATGACCCAGCGACAGCGGGTGGCATCCTTGGTAAGAGTGCGAGTGTCCGGAACTGCACTAGTTCAGGATGGGGTATAGATGCCCTGGATTTGGGAGTTCGGCTGGACCCGCCTTACCAGAATAAACATGAGAGAGAGGACTAACTATGGGTTAGATCACACTGACATAAGAAAGATAACAGCATAACCTATTGGGTTGGTGTGTGATTATCTTTATGTAGTGTTATGTTGCTTCTTATTGTTTATCGTGATGTTATCTGGATTTTATGGCTGATCATTGTTCATGTTTGGCAACATATCGCGTATGGTTATGTGAATAGATATGCGTATTGTTATGTGGGTGATTTGCGTAAGTCCACTATTGGTGGCAATGCTTTGTTTATTGTGATGTGCATGACAATGTTATGCTACGATGTTAAAGCATGTTGTAATATCTCGTTTTGCATGCTAACTATGGATTTGTGTGAGCATGCTTGTAGTGAATTGTCTACTCTAGCATGTTGTGATAACTTGTTGTATGTTCATTTATTGTTAGAAGATGATTAGAATACAACTCGTGTGCCTAGATATGTGTTACGCGTGCGGATTACATTGGCATATAGAAGTTTAATATGTAGGACTTCTATTTATATGCATGTTCGCATCTGCATGTATGCCTTTTGGTGCTTGTATGTGTTTGGTTGTGACCGCAGCCCTGGTGGTTGCCTTTGCCAGGGTGGGTCACTCACTGAGTATATTTTATATACTCAACCCCCTTCTTCTTCCCCTTAGTTCTTTGCAGGGTTTGCCGACGATCGTAGAGCGAGCACGGGGTACAAAAGATGGTTTTGGGTTTAAAATATGTAATACTTTTTATAGTTTTCGCTGTATAAATTTATTCAAACTGTAAATCTAGTGTATTATTGAGAATTGGAAGTACTAGCTCATAACGTCTTGTCTTTTGGTTGTTTATTATTCAAAAAAAAAATCCACCCTCTTTGATTTTTTCGTGATCCCGTGGTGTGGGGCGTCACAGTTGGTACCAGAGAAAGGTTATGACTTAGTGATTCCAATATTAGATTTCATGGGTATGGAAATGTGTGGAGAGATAGGCAATCGTAACTTCGCGACTAGTATATGTTGCTTGGTGAGTGAACTTGATTGCTTGTTTATTTTTGTAATAAGCATGCTCCAAGTGGGGAGGTCCATAGTTATTTGCACCTCACCTGTGTTTGCTTGACTTGGACCATGTGGAGATCATTTGTTGTGGTTGCATTCGAGGTAGCGAGGTGCTACGGACTGAGTTGCAACAT
>MJHO01000158.1:80052-125706 GCA_002076135.1 Xerophyta viscosa
AGCTTCCGGTTAGACGATGGAATCTCTTGCAGTCGGCCGGAGTTCTTGAAACTTCAAGCTCAACCGAAAAGGATTCCCGAAGCAATTGCCGGCGACTCGTTCGCCGGCGTCGTTGGCCGGAGACGAAGGTGGCTGACCGGACGTAGGAGATCACCGTCTACCGTGCTAGCGGTCTAGGGTTTCACTCGTCCGCGTCGGCGCCGAAGATTTTCCTTCGATAACTCGCGGCCGAGAAGAAGACTGTTGATGCATATATATACATTCATGTATTACGCATTAAATCCCTTGTTTTGCTGTTTTGCAAAAATGGCACACTTGTATTTGCAAAACCTTAGGTCCAGCACATTGAACCTTGGCAAAAACAGCCCCTCAAGCACAAAATTCGGTTTTTCGCGATCGTGTCTCATTTGCGTGTGACCCATTAGGTTCAGTACCACGCCGGCAGTGAATAAATAGTTAATTCAACTAATTAACAAATAATTAATTCAACCAATTAATTATATTTATCCACAGATCGTGGTTAACGTCTAGCAACGTGCCACGACCACCCGTGTGGTATGAATATCAATATTCATCACTTGAAACCTTTGTGTGAATAGTTCCCATGCCTTTAATCTTCTGTTCTTTTCTAACATCCCGAACGAGTTTAGAGTATGGATATCTGTCAAACCTAATATTGCTCGAACAAATGTATCTGTCTTAATAGATTCGCTCGTCTGTGACATAAGACATTTTCTTAATTCACATCGTACCTCGCCAAGGATTTTCTGAGCTAGTTTCTATTCAAAGCACATAGGATGTTCTCCTCCTTCATAGGAGGTGACAGATTCTCTATTGGTTATCATCTATCTTCACGTGCTATTATTATACCAGATGGTTCCCTTGTACAGCTGAGCTATACTGGAAACACACTAAGTATAAATCATGAACACATAAGATACTATGATAAACTCAAGTCTAAGGATCAAGGCATAACTATCACACTGAAGAATAACCATTGACAGATCCATTGGTATTCTTCGAGTAAGTCAGTTCAGTTGAACTCATTCATCCAATGAGCACTACACACTTGCTTCAGTGTCAACTACACGCGCGATGAGATCATACTGCTCATCGTAATGAGCAAGCAAGCTGTGTATTAGTCTTTCCGGTGACAGTTGAGCCCCTACTCAATACACTATGAACTAAGAACATTCTGGACTAGGTTTATATAAGACATTAAGGTCCTCATTATCATGATCAACTATCATGCATCCTAAATTGATTAGCTCATGGGGTTTTATCACATACATTCAATAACAACATATTAAACATGAACGATGCGATAAATAAATAACCATAATCAAAGTAAACTAAAACTATTTATTACAAAAATATGTTCGCCAAAATATCCAATATTTATTGGCTTTTAGGGCAGTTACTCTTTCAAATCTCCCACTTGCACTTAAAGCCAATCGCACATCGCGTCTTACGCCCATCTTGTCGAAATAGCTCTCAAACGTCTTTTGAGAAAGTGCCTTAAGTAAAAGGATCAGCTATGTTTTCTTTTTGTGTCACCTTTTGTATCTTGATTTCGCCTCTTTCAATTAATTCCCCTCATTAAATGAAAGCGCCCTCAGAATGTGTTTGGATCTCCTGATGAAGAACCTGTTTCCTTTGCTTGCGCAATAGCCCATTGTATCACATAACAAACGGCATAGGATCCTGTATCCCTGGAACCACTCCAAGTTCAGTAATGAACTTTCCTCATCCAAAACAGCCTCTTTTGCTGCTTCTGAAGCAGCAATATATTCGCCTCTATAGTTGAGTCTGCTACGGTCGGTTGCTTGGAACCTTTCCAACTAACCGCACCGCTATTCAGGGTAAAGACAAACCTGAAATCGATTTGCTGTCATCCTTATCTGATTGAAAGCTTGAGTCCGTATAGGCTCACTTTCAACTCTGATTCGCCGCCATATATACTAAGGAGAGAAAGGGAGAGGAGAGGAGAGAGGGGGTAACGCAGAGGAACATGTTGTGTGCCTGTGAATGGTTTGGTTAAAAGCGTTGATTTGATATTGTTGTGTGCGTTAGAATGTTTGATTACTTGCATTTGACGCATGTCGATTGATTTGCTTATGGTGAATGACTCGCGTCAGTAAGTTGTTTGGTTGCGCCTTGGATTTGTATGTTAGTCGATATCAGGGGTGATATCTGGCGTTGTGTTTTGTTGTTCGGTTAAGCATAACCATACGCGATACCACGCCGCTTTGATTTGCTTGCATGAGCTTGGCGTTTCAAAAATGTGTTGATGCCAAATGTTGAACGTATCCGGATTTGATTCGAGATTTACTCTTGTATTTTAAAGGTGAAAATTTTGAGTATTTAAGTGATTTATATAAAACCTGGATGATTCCTTTGTGAGTAAGATTTTATGAAAGAATTTTACTAGTCTTTTGGTTCTTGTTAAAGTAACATTTTCGAACAAAAAAAAAAAGTATTTGTTTGATTTGCTTCAAAAATTATTTATTTTAGTTCGGTTTGGTTTGAGCCGTAGATGCCCAGAGAAACGACGCTAACCAATGTGAGGGATTGGTTGCGGTGGTTCTGGGGGCAAATACGAGTGATCCTGTGATATAGTCTGTCCCTCGCAGATGTTTGTCAAGGAATCTTTGGTCAAACTTGATTCGGATAAATATTCCTTATAAAATAATTTATCTTCTTCGATTTCTTTTAATTGAAAAGAGATTTTCGAAATGTTTGTTCCAAAATATCGGAAAATGTTTAACTTTCCTTGATTTCCTCTTTACTTAAGGTTTTCAATGGAATTTTGAAAAGAAAAATGTTATTTGGAAATATCAGTTGGAAACTGGGAATCATTTTCAAACAAGTTATTTAAAACCATTTCGTAAAAGTTTTGGTTAGCTATTTCAAATCTTCAAGTTCTTTGGCTTAAATGAGCTATGTTGGGATTGACACGATTGATTTGTTGATCGGAATGACTTGAGGACTTTCCGATGGTTTCTTCGTATCTTTAAAAAATAAAAAAAAAATAAAAAAAGGTTTAAGAACTTGGATTTGTTTGAGTTGAAATGGTTTTGGAGTAACCCTGTCGCTTGTACGTGCCCGATGTGTGGGGAGGCAGGACGGAAGGATGACCCAAGAAGGTCGCCGTGCTTGGCCGAGTCCACCGGGGGTACACCGACGAGGGAGATCCGCTTAAAACTCTTGGTTGCTTTAACGGATTGAAAATGCTATGTTGCATTTGTTTCTGACTATTGTTTGGTGCAGGTGTTCGACTGGACACTTTGGCTCGTTGTTGCTAGCTTGGTGGAGAGGTAAAAATCTAATTTGAGGTGAGTTATCTCTTCTTTGGTGGGCAAGTAGCACTTTTATTAATGTTTGGTGGGCAGGTAGCCCTTTGTGAATTTATTGTTGGGCATGTGGCCCCTTTTTCTTTTCTTTTGTGGATGTGTTGCGAGCAGGTAGCCCTTTTATTCTATGTAGATGGTATTCTCGTTCCCTAGCATGATATTGATATTGTCCGATATTGGACGCTCGGTAGTGGTTCACGTTTCCCTAGACGGTAAATACCAGTGGGATAGTGTACGGACGGATTAGCTAGAGTGCATGTAGATGTATGTGCATCGGAACATGTAAATGTTAGTCGATTAGAGGTATATGGTCATGCATGATGATAGGGTGTGCTTGTAATCATGTTTGGACATCCTTATATATGCTCCCTGTTGTATGAACAACATGTTTCGTGTGGCATTGCTTATCGAGTTGATAAGCATAATTTTTATATATAAATTTAGCATCGATTATACACTAATTTTATTATTTGTTGGTTGTTTGCAGGTCAAAATTATTAAATTGAAGTTAAATGCGCATTGAAGGTTCGACCGGTTGATCGGAGTAATTTTGCATTATTCTGAATAGATTTGAAGCCCAACTGAAACCTACATTTTATGAATTTGAAGCTTGTGAAAAAGGAAGAAAACAAATAAGTAAATGCAAGAAGAAATGAGGGAAAGCAATCCAAATGAAGAAAAACTAAAAGGAGAAAATTTTATTTTGGAAAATTAAAGAAGAGAAGAAAATGAAGAAGAATTTAAGATATAAATAGGAGGAGAGACATGCTTCCATTGGGGAATAAAACTTGTAATTTTATTTTGTTTTTATCATTTCTTCATGAATTGAAATTTTGTGAGAACACAAAATGCGTGAATTCAAGCAAGCGCACTAGTCGCACAAGTAATAAAAAGTGAGTAGAGTATCGTTCCCTTGGAGACTGAATTTATTGATTACCGGCCTAGGTTTAATCCTGATTTTATTTAACAACCGAAAAGACTAAGAAATATAATTCAAATTGATAAAAATCCAAAAGATGATATTGAGGTACACAATTTGCATTCACTATGATAATTTAAATTATTTTATCTAGCATTCTGAACACTATTAATTCAATTTCCAGCAAGTCCTTTTTATTATTTAATATTCTCTCTCGATAAATATTAAAACTATTTCTCTCTCATCACCTACTATATCTCTATGCAGGTTGATCAGAGAGAAACGCATTATCTTTTATGAACTTAATTTGCTGCACGAATTCTATGAAAATATCTCTATTTTACATGATTTCGTGGTATGTTTCACTAGAAGCATTATTTATGATTTATTTCTCAATCTCATCATAAATCATCACTTCATTTAAGTGGTGATCAATCACTTAAAAGCATTAACAATAGTGAAACATCCGATATTGAATTAACTATGTTCTAGAATATGTTGATAAAGGAATTTATATTCTCATAGTTAGACTACAAATTGTGTTCTCACAAAATTTCAATTCCTGGAGAAATGATAAAAACAAATTAAAATTACAAGTTTTATTCCCCAACGGGGTCCTTCTCTTAAGCATGTCTCTCCTCCTATTTATATCTTAAATTCTTCTTCATTTTCTTCTTTTTAGTTTTTCTTCATTTGGATTGCTTTCCCTCATTTCTTCTTGCATTTACTTATTTGTTTTCTTCCTTTTTCACAAGCTTCAAATTCATAAAATGTAGGCTTCACTTGGGCTTCAAATGTATCCAGAATAATGCAAAATTGCTCCGATCAACTGGTCGAACCTTTAATGCGCATTTAACTTCAATTTAATAATTTTGACCTGCAAACAACCAACAAATAATAAAATTAGTTAATAATCGATGCTAAATTTATGTATAAAAATTATGTTTATCAAATACCCCAAAACTTAGCATTTTGCTTGTCCTCAAGCAAAAAAAAATCAAATTTGCTCAAATATGACCGATTTAGTTGGGTGTCTATCAAATTGAATGAATCATCATATCCATCCCCCAAGTATATTAAGGAACAATCAAAATCATTTCAATCAATTGCTATCATGAAAACATAACTCAAACATCGTAAACAACATTTAAAATTCTTAAGCATGTTTGTGCGCAACATAATTCAAGCCAAGTTATTTAGATTATCTAATTACAATCAGTAATTATAAATGAATTTAAGACCGATCTCCTAAACCAATGTTTTTCTTTATTTATATATATATATATATATTTTTTTTTATTCCTTAAGTTGTAACTTATCTTTTGACGCGACCACCGACAATGGTGATGAAGGCAACCGGTTACTTGATAAGACACACTTAAGGTGCTTTGCATACTCATACCGTGAGCTACCGTTTGATGTGAGGTCCGTGATTTCCGTTTCATTGTTTTCGTCTTGTTTGATGCATGCTTGGCTTCGTGTCGGGTGGAAGTTCTCGGTTAGAGACTTCTAGACACGTGTGTGCGTGTGTCGGTACGCGAGGTTTTATTTTGCGTAGGGTTTAAATTCTGTTTGTGCTGTGCAGAGAGGTTTCGGTCGACCGAAACCTATTAACAGTCGACCGAAAGTGCGCGAGCGAATGGGTATAAGTCAGGTCGGGCGCACGCGGGCGAGTCCATTCGCCATTTTACACCGAGCCAGAGTGAGGAGAGTTTCCCCCTTGAGTTCCTAGCTTGATCCTTGGCCAGTTGGAGCGTGGGGTGTTGGCTTGATTTGCGGATTCGAGTTCCCGGAGTCGAGGGCTACGCGACACCAAATTCGTCGGATTCGACCGGGGTTTGGCGCGTATGAGGTCCTAGGGTTTCGGATTCGAGGTGAGCGGTGCTTGCTTTCTATGTGTATGCCTTTAATTATGTGTGTACATGTGTGTTCATGCTTGGTATATGGTTTATGGCATGTGTGGATGAGTAGAAATCTTGTTAGGGTTTAACAATGATTTTGGGTACTCATGATTAGCTTGATCTTGCTATTTTCCTGATTGATTAGTATGATTGGTATAATTTAGCATGTGGATATCTAAATTCTACTATGGATAGTGTTTGAGTATGTTTATACTTGGTAGACACTTTAGTAGGATGCGTTAAATGGTATACATGCTTGATGTGTTAAATTCTACCTTACGATGTATGGTTTATAATACATGTGGTTGGACGGATTTTATTATGTTGGCATGACGGTTAGCTATATGGAATGTTTACTTTGATAGGTGCGAGAGTGGATCTTAGCTCTAAGGACACTTTAGTAAACATAGTTGTGACATACGCTTGTGTGCCTAACAGGACGTAGTCTACCTAATTGAGTAGGTGAGCGGACTTGCTCTAAAGTTACTCCAGGTAGGGAGGGTTAAGATTAGCGTGGTTTAGTTGTGAGCTCGTCTAGTACCCGGAGGTCGTGTGATTTACCGACTATGGTAGCGGTATGATTAGCGGTTAGCAACGGGAGTGTTAATGTTAATGAATGATGTCTCTATTCGAGGCCGGTAGACGTAGGGTGATCATCCTTGAGCATGCTTGTAGTGAATTGTCTACTCTAGCGTGTTGTGATAACTTGTTGTATGTTCATTTATTGTTAGAAGATGATTAGAATACAACTCGTGTGCCTAGATATGTGTTACGCGTGCGGATTGCATTGGCATATAGAAGTTTAATATGCAGGACTTCTATTTATATGCATGTTCGCATCTGCATGTATGCCTTTTGGTGCTTGTATGTGTTTGGTGTGTGACCGCAGCCCTGGTGGTTGCCTTTGCCAGGGTGGGTCACTCACTGAGTATATTTTATATACTCACCCCCCTTCTTCTTCCCCTTAGTTCTTTGCAGGGTTTGCCGAAGATCGTAGAGCGAGCACGGGGTATAGAAGATGGTTTTGGGTTTAAAATATGTAAAATTTTTTATAGTTTTCACTGTATAAATTTATTCAATCTGTAAATCTAGTGTATTATTGATAATTGGAAGTACTAGCTCATAACGTCTTGTCTTTTAGTTGTTTATTATTCAAAAAAAAAATCCACCCTATTTGATTTTTTCGTGACCCCCGTGGTGCGGGGTGTCACATTTTGGACCAAGAGAGACTGCTCGTAAGGTGTTAGAATGTGGTATGTGCTGGCCATCACTGTTCAAGGATGCTTATATGTTCTGTAAGCCATGTGATAATTGTCAAAGAACAGGTAATATATCCCGTAGAGATCAAATGCCACAAAATTCTATTTTGATTGTCGAGATTTTTGATATGTGGGGCATTGATATGGGTCCATTTCCTTCTTCTTTTGGTAATATTTACATCCTTTTAGCTGTTGATTACGTTTCCAAATGGGTGGAGGCTAAAGGCACCAAAGCTGATAATTCGAAGGTTGTTATAGATTTTGTCAAATCTAACATTTTTGTCAGCTTTGGAACCCCAAAGGCCATAATCAGTGATAGGGGCACCCATTTTTGTAATAGGATGATGGAGACATTGCTTAAGAAATACCATGTTACACATAAGGTCTCCACGTCTTATCATCCACAAACCAATGGCCAAGCCGAGGTGTCGAATAGAGAGGTCAAGTCGATATTGGAAAAGACTGTGAATCCCAGTAGGAAGGATTGGAGTTTGAGACTTAACGATACATTATGGGCATACATGACTGCATACAAGACACCTATTGGCATGTCCCGGTATAGATTGGTGTTCGGAAAGCCGTGTCACCTCCCCGGTAGAGCTAGAGCACAAGGCCTATTGGGTGATCAAGCATTGCAATATGAATATGAATGAAGCTGGTTCTCAAAGAAAATTGCAACTGCAAGAGCTTGAGGAGTTGAGGAATGATGCCTATGAGAGTTCGAGGATTTATAAAGAGAAAACCAAGGCCTTTCATGATAAGATGATTTCTAGGAAAGATTTTGATCCGAATCCCCAAGGGATGTCTAAGGAACTCGGTGTAATTAGATCTAGAGGGGCTAGGAGGAATGGCCGAATGAGAGGGAGAGGAGATTTGGTGTGGCCGAATTACCACTTTGTTTTTTCTTTGCTTGTATTAATAGAAAACATCAAAGCCTAACTTCTATTACAGCAATTAAAACATTAAAAGCAAATACAATAACTACTTAGTGGGGATGCCTAGAGCCACCCCTTAGCCTTCCGCATGCCCCTGCTGTTCTGCCGCGCACGCCCGCCCGCTGGCCTTGCGCGCGCGCCGCTGGCTTGCGCATGCCCCGCGCGCGGGCCTTCCGCGCGCCCGCGTGCCCGCTGGCCTTCCGCGCATGCCCGCGCCGCGCCCTTGGCCTTCCGCGCGCCGTTGCCTTCCGCGCGCGCGCCTAGGCCGTGCCTGTGGTGCGCCAGTGCATGCGTGTCCATGCCTGCACGCATGCGTGCCATCATGCCACACTAGGTTGCGCACTTGTGTTTTGACCCAAGATCCACCTGGATCAAGCCTCCTCTATAGGATTCATTGCTCCGCAATGAGCTTTAGCATTCTTCTTGAGGTTGCCACTCATATCCCTCCTTGCAAGAGTTGTGTCTTTGACAAAAAGTGCAATATTTTTGGGCACCTCCTTCATGCCATTGGTTGCTTTCCCCCTTGTCCTCTCCATGGTGAACGTCTTGCCTTCTTTAACGAGAATGTATTGTTGAGCCCGCCGAAGATAGGTCGCATCTCGATCCCATAGGTATGGATTTCCGAGGATGATATGGCACACGTCTAATGGAATCACTTCGCATATCACTTCATCAATGAACCCGCCGACACCGCGAACTTGATCTTGCAACATCGTGTGATTTCCATCTTCCCGCTTGTATTGTTTAGCCACTCCAACACTTGAGGTGTCTCGTAAGGGATAGTCTCCAAATGCAATTGGTTAACTAATGCCTCCGAAACCAGATTTCTTTGACATCCAGGATCTACAATGCATTGCACTATGTCAGATTTTACCTGAATGTTCATTGTAAAGAGCTCTTCTCGCTCCTTATCATTATGAGGGTCCTTAGCCTCTGGAATCACCTCCTCCTTGGCTCGGATCATGAGTGCAAGGGTTGGGTCCGCCTCCTCCATCTTGAGGGTGATCGGCTCCTCTTCTTCTACCGTAGTGACTAGAGTCTTGCCCTTGCCCACGGCTCCCTTGTCTCTCTTTGGCGCCATCTCTGGATGGAGAGTCCAACACTCG
Organism: Xerophyta viscosa; assembly: GCA_002076135.1. Taxonomy (NCBI): domain Eukaryota; kingdom Viridiplantae; phylum Streptophyta; class Magnoliopsida; order Pandanales; family Velloziaceae; genus Xerophyta; species Xerophyta viscosa. The sequence goes on from MJHO01000158.1 coordinate 89,526, forward strand.
GCTTGAGTGTGCCCCTTCTTGTTGCAATGCGTACAAGTCTTGGCCTTTGTCTTCTCTTGAGTAGTTGCTTGAGCCGCCCCCTTCATTGCACCCGAGCCACCCTTGGCGTTCGGTTTGGGCATTCCACGCATCCTAATCTTCTCATAGACCATGGCTCTCTTGCATGCATCATTGATATCCTTAACCGGATTCAAATCAACTTCTTCAAACAATTCTTCACGCAATCCCGCCAAGTATTTTCGAAGAACCTCCGGGTCTTGTAGCCGCACTCCCATCACCAAGGCTTGCCTCCGAAATTCGGTTGTGTACTCTTGCACACTTTGGGCTTCTCCTTGCTGCAGGAATTGCCATGCCTTCCACCTCGCTTCCTCGTATCCCACGGGATAGAATTGTTCCTTGAGTTGTTTCTTGAATGCCGCCCACGTGATTCCCATGGAACCATACTCCCGTAGATGTGCATTCCACCAAATAAGTGCATGGGACGCCAACTTGAGCCTTGCGAACGCAAGACGTTGCGAGTCTCCATAGTTGTAGAGAGCAAAGTAACTCTCTAGTTGATCGATCCAGCCATCTATCTTCTCTCCATTCACTTCCCCATTGTATACGGGAAGCTCCACTTTTGCATCTACCTTGAATGGGGCCATGCCTTGGACCGCGCCTTGCATGCTCCAAATGGTTTGCATCTCGGCCTCCTCTTGCATGGGCTCCTTGCCGAGGCGCCTTGGGGTTTCAACATCATCCGGCATGTGGGAAGGCTCCCCTCGCTCCATGCCCGTGGCTGGTTGGGTGGTAGCCGCCCTTGCTTGGCTCATGGCCATCTCCTTCATGAGGTGCACCAAACTTGAGATCTGCTCATTTGTCGAGTTCGCCAACTTCGTGAGAGTCTCGTCCGTCTTGGTTGCCATGGTCTTGAACTCATCCTCGAACCGCGCCAAACGCTCCTCAATCCGAGTGATGCGAGCATCTCCATGTTCCTCCATGATAGGATGACTGTGCTCCGATGATGAATCCTCCACTTCTTTGCCTTGACTCTTGTTCCTCGTTTGAGCTACCATGTCTTCGGATAACGCTCCTAAGCACTCCTCACGTCTAGCTCTGATACCAACTTGATCCGAATCCCCAAGGGATGTCTAAGGAACTCGGTGTAATTAGATCTAGAGGGGCTAGGAGGAATGGCCGAATGAGAGGGAGAGAGATTTGGTGTGGCCGAATTACCACTTTGTTTTTCTTTGCTTGTATTAATAGAAAACATCAAAGCCTAACTTCTATTACAGCAATTAAAACATTAAAAGCAAATACAATAACTACTTAGTGGGGATGCCTAGAGCCACCCCTTAGCCTTCCGCATGCCCCTGCTGTTCTGCCGCGCACGCCCGCCCGCTGGCCTTCCGCGCGCGCGCCCGCTGGTCTTCCGCGCATGCCCCGCGCGCCCGCGTTGGCCTTCCGCGCGGGCCTTGGCCTTCCGCGCGCCCGCGCCTAGGCCGTGCCTGTGGTGCGCCAGTGTCGCGCCCATGCCGCGTCCATGCGCCCTTGCCGCATCCATGCCGCGCCCTTGCTGCATCCATGCCGCGCCTATGCCGCGCCATGACGCGCCTTGGCAGAACCTTGGCCGCACCTTTGCCGCGCCTCTGCCGCTATGTGTGTCCATGCTCTCCATGCCGCGCCCATGCGCGCCCATGCCCGTGCCCATGCACACTAGGTTGTGCACTTGTGTTTTAACCCAAGATCCACCTGGATCAGATTTTGTTGTTGGACAAAAAGTTCTTCTTTTCCATTCAAGGCTAAAGTTATTTCCAGGTAAGTTGCGCTCTCGTTGGGTTGGACCTTTTGTTGTGATTAACATTTTTCCTCATGGTGCAGTGGAAATTCAAAGCTTGAAAAAAAACAAGATCTTTAAGGTGAATGGTCATAGCCTTAAGCCTTTGATCCGGGTCGGAGCATCCTCGAACAACGATCCCATACTCGTCGCACGACGACACTCCTTCTCGGATGTTGTATGGGTAGAAGATAGGCGTTCCAAGCGTTGGCGTTGCTTGGTTTCGTGCTCGGTGAGAGCTTGGTTTGAATGGTGCTTGGTTTGAGCGGAAGCTTTGTGCTCGACAAGAGCTGAAATTGAAAGTGGCTCGGCTTGAGCTAGATGATTTGGCTCGGTTAGGAGCTGAAATTAGGAGAAGAGAAGTTGTGCTCGGGATGAGCTGAATTTATGAGTGCTCGGCATGAGCCTTTGGGACCGAGCCTAAGCTATGATTGGCTTGGCTCGGTGTTGGCTCCTCCTCTAGTTTTCTACGGCCAAAAGTGAGCATAGGTTGATTTTCACATTGCTCGGCGTAGAAAACTAAAGGAGTAGCTCCAGACTTGAGCTACATGGAAGAGAAAATCTAAAATGATAGAAAGATGAACTTATTTCCTCTTTCTCCTCCTTTTTTTTAACAACTGAAAACATAGCCTTTAAAAGGCTTTACAAGACTCCAAATGAAGGACACATGTCCGGGTTCGCCCAGGCGCGCGCCCGGGCGCCAGCGGGCGCGCCCGCGAGCGCCACGCGCTTGGGCGCCCTTGGGCACTTTTGCTCTCCTTCGCGTGCTGATGTGACGCATGACTTGGTACGCATTTTGAGGTGGCACGGACTTCGAGAAGGCTTTGGGCTCGCTGGACTCTCTCTTCGTCTTGGCTTTGAACCTCTTCTTCTTGACGTGTACTACGCGCGACATGCGCTTTGTTTGGCGTGGGTGCCTTGGACACTTTATGCTGGCCTTTGCAGCTCGGCCAGGGGCTGGATTGGTCCTTGAATGGACTGACTTTGTGGGCTTGGGCGGCCTTAAGTTGGGCTTGGATGTAGCCGAACTTCCTTGAATGTCGTGTGTCGACGCAAACGCCTTGAATGGCTGAATTCTTCTCGTTTTCTTGCTGTTTTGTTGATGTTGCTGGAGCATCTTTGGTGTAGGGGTTGGCCTGTACTTCGTCTTCGGGTGTGGCTCGAAGAAAATGTCCTTGGACGGACAAAAACTAAGCCTTGGTTGGCTTGATTGAACTTGTGCGCTACTTGGCGCGAACTTGACCCGGCGAGGGTATTTTGTAGCCTTGGGCGGCTGAACTTGGATGCCTCGGTTGTGCGAGGACTTTGACACGCGCATTGTGCGCGGAAGAAGCTAACACCACGATGAAGAAGATCCTCCTGGATCAAACCTTCCCCCTTTACTTCGATTGCTCCGGCAATCGACTAGTTTGGACTTGCAAGGTTGGCCTCGCGTTGCTTGATGCGCCGTGATGTGGCTGGGCTAAGCGCGTGATGTTGCGCTGCCGAAATTCTTTCCCTCCTTCTCTGAAATACGCCTTCTTCTCCCAAAATTTCAGAACTTCAAAATCTGAAATAACAAAAACAAAAACAAAGGTGATTCTCTAGCTCGGCTCGCGTAGGTGAATCCCCTCAAGGCAAGGCCGGCGATCCTCTCCAATGTCTTCATTGTTGCTTCAGCTTCCTCTCCTACAAAGGCCGAGGAACTTGGCAGCTCTGATACCTAATATGATCCGGGTCGGAGCATCCTCGAACAACGATCCCATACTCGTCGCACGACGACACTCCTTCTCGGATGTTGTATGGGTAGAAGATAGGCGTTCCAAGCGTTGGCGTTGCTTGGTTTCGTGCTCGGTGAGAGCTTGGTTTGAATGGTGCTTGGTTTGAGCGGAAGCTTTGTGCTCGACAAGAGCTGAAATTGAAAGTGGCTCGGCTTGAGCTAGATGATTTGGCTCGGTTAGGAGCTGAAATTAGGAGAAGAGAAGTTGTGCTCGGGATGAGCTGAATTTATGAGTGCTCGGCATGAGCCTTTGGGACCGAGCCTAAGCTATGATTGGCTTGGCTCGGTGTTGGCCTCCTCCTCTAGTTTTCTACGGCCCCAAAACAGTGAGCATAGGTTGATTTTCACATTGCTCGGCGTAGAAAACTAAAGGAGTAGCTCCAGACTTGAGCTACATGGAAGTGAAAATCTAAAATGATAGAAAGATGAACTTATTTCCTCCTCCTTTTTTTTAACAACTGAAAACATAGCCTTTAAAAGGCTTTACAAGACTCCAAATGAAGGACACATGTCCTAATGACTCATTAAACACTAGAAGACTCTTCTAATTACATCATTAAGAGATAAATGACAAATTACCTCCTAATGACACTTGGTGTAAGCTCTAGAAGCTTTTGACACCTTATGGGACACCTAAACACTTAGGGGACACATGTAATTAAGCTAATTAAAGATTAAAACACTTAATTACACGAATTCGGACTGATTTCTGGTTGTTTCGCCGCTCTGGCGCAGGGCAGCGCGCGCGCGCCCTGTGGCCGGGCGCGGCGCCCGGGCGCGCGCTGCGCGCGCCCGAGCGCGTGCCGCGCGCCCCGGGTTCGCCCAGGCGCGCGCCCGGGCGCCAGCGGGCGCGCCCGGGCGAGCGCCCACGCGCTTGGGCGCCCTTGGGCACTTTTGCTCTCCTTCGCGTGCTGATGTGACGCATGACTTGGTACCGCCATTTTGAGGTGGCACGGACTTCGAGAAGGCTTTGGGCTCGCTCGGACCTCCCTCTCTTCGTCTTGGCTTTGAACCTCTTCTTCTTGACGTGTACTACGCGCGACATGCGCTTTGTTTGGCGTGGGTGCCTTGGACACTTTATGCTGGCCTTTTGCAGCTCGGCCAGGGGCTGGATTGGTCCTTGAATGGACTGACTTTGTGGCCTTGGGCGGCCTTAAGTTGGGCTTGGATGTAGCCGAACTTCCTTGAATGTCGTGTGTCGACGCAAACGCCTTGAATGGCTGAATTCTTCTCGGTTTTCTTGCTGTTTTGTTGATGTTGCTGGAGCATCTTTGGTGTAGGGGTTGGCCTGTACTTCGTCTTCGGGTGTGGCTCGAAGAAAATGTCCTTGGACGGACAAAAACTAAGCCTTGGTTGGCTTGATTGAACTTGTGCGCTACTTGGCGCGAACTTGACCCGGCGAGGGTATTTTGTAGCCTTGGGCGGCTGAACTTGGATGCCTCGGTTGTGCGAGGACTTTGACACGCGCATTGTGCGGGAAGAAGCTAACACCACGATGAAGAAGATCCTCGTGGATCAGCCTTACTATGAAGGTTTTCAAGTACAGAATGTTGAGGTAGTGAACTTGGAAGACATAATCTACTCGGATTGAGAGCATGTCATCGGGCTAATGACGTTAAACAAAGGCGCTGCTTGGGAGGCAACCTAAGGAGAGTATTTATTTGTTTTTCTTTCTTCTTCGAATTTAATAATATCTCTCTTCTTTGCAACTGAGTCTTAAATTGAGGACAATTTCAGTTTAAGTGTGGGGGGAAGAGGTTTAGGTAGGATTTCTTCTTGTTGTGTGTGCCTTGAATTGAAATGAAATTTTTGCAAAACTTTTGCCTAAATTTTTGAGAATTCTGGTTATATTTTGAATCATATGCTTGAATACTCGATGATGCATTAGATTTTAATTTTTGTAATAAGCATACTACCCAGCTTAGGTTTTTAGCAATGTTTTGTAAAATAGAGCTAAGCATGCTTAAATCTTAGTAGTTGATTGGAACACTATATCTTGAAAAGTTATGTGAACCTAGTAATAAGGCATGATTGAGGAGTGTACAGCAAATCCTGAAACCATTTTCTCTTACGCTAGTTCTAAATTCGGGTTTAAGTAAACGTGAAAAAAAAAAGGCAAAGAATAAAAAGCAACACATATGATGGGTTGAGATGGAGCGTAAAACGCACTCACTCACAAACACAAGCATGGAATGAGATGGAGCGTAAAACGCACTCATTTGCAAGAATACCATAGTTTACTACCCAATTTGTAGTAGCAAAGAAAAAGAGATGAGGGATGTTGGCATGACTCGAGTCGAGTCCGAGTCAAGCATCCATATGGGCTCGGTAACCGTCTTGCGGTTACGGTAACCGCCGGGTAGTTTCAGTAACTACCCACTCCGCCGGGTAGTTTCCGTAACTACCCACTCACTCTATATATACATATTAATAGACACCCGAAGCCACACGGGATTCCATTCGTGATATCTTGGGAACTAGGAGAGTGAACAAGTGAGTGTCTCTGGTAGTCACCCACGCCGTCGGAGAGATCGCCGGAGCATCGCCGGAGTTCGGGAGTGAGCACGACGAGATCAACGCTTCCGCACCGAATCGAGGTATTCCGATAGACTTCGATATCTAGATCCAAGCATGCTAGGATCCTAAATTATTCTACATTGGTATCAGAGCAGATAATGTCGTGCTTCCTCGTCGCCGGCGCGGCCTGCCGCCGCCGCCGGAATTTGATTTTTTTTTCGATTTCGGGTCCGATCCCGCGGCCGATAGATTAGAACGACAAAGATTAATCTAGAACTTGACTAGAGATAAAGGCCGACGAACGAGGGAATTCCTCGCTACTCGGCGTCCGAGCGCGGGCTGCGCCGCCGCCGGACGAGCCGCACACGGCGGACAGGAGGGTGCGATTCCCGGACGAAATTGACGTCCGAAACGCTGCATGGTCGCGTGGTCATGCGCGATCTTGGCTCCTCGTCGTCGTAGCCGTCGATTTCCGTCGAAACCACGCCGGGAGCGGTTCTCGCGCCGCGCCGCACGTCGCGAGCGGTTACGCGACGTGCGGGCGTCTCGCGGGCGAGGACGAACCGCTCGTGCGGGTTAGCGGTTATCGGATCTCATCCGATCCGTTATATTATTAAGTTATAACGTCTAACGGTTGCGGGTTAACGGGCGCGATTCGATCCGTTATCAGTTAACGGGTTTTTTATTTAACTGAATCGTTTTTCTGGGCCGCGCGTTAATGGGCTCCGCGACGGCCCAGCTTGTTTTAAAGCGATTTAAGTTTTTCTTGTTGCTTGGGCCGCAGAAATCAACCCGAGCCGGCCCAATTTCTTTAAAAACGGCTTAAGGCCTGTTTTAAGCAATTTTTTATTATTTTGGCCCAGTAATTAATGTAATTACTGATTTTTAATTCATGCTTAAAATTGTACGACTAGCATGTATATGCATTATTTAATAATTTTTTTTTTGGTATTCTCTTCATGTGCTAGATGGTTAGGACGATCTGCACCTTGACCAGATAGGACATAGTGCGGTTGAGTGACTCCATTAGAAGAAATGAGGAGATACGTCGGCATACGGCCAGGCATCTCAGCTGCTTCATTTCTTGGGAGAGAGGTCCTCAACACAGGCGCAGATCTTTTCGGCATAGGGCTGAATTAAGACAACAAATATGGAATTATGTTAGAAATCCTGCGCATACTAGAAGAGAACACATATTGCATTTAATACGTATGCTATCTGCAATTCTTCATTGTGGAGGATCTGTTTCTCTCGTTGAAAGAATTGAAATACTAGACCGCTCTAGATCTGGATGGAGGAATGGAATGCTACGAAGTCCTATCTCATATGTTTACATCTTTCTAAGAATGTAGTTTTTTTTTAATGCAGACTTAGTATGCTGTATTAGGTTTATTTCAGTTAAAAGAACTTGTTGCTTTTGTATCACTTTTATGCTTCGGTAGAACAAAGTTTGCATGTTTAATTTAATCATGACTTTGATTCTTATTAAATGTGATGCATTCTTTTACTGTTATGATTGTAAGAATACGTCTTACATAAGTCCTCAATTTTCTCGCACTTTTATAAAATAATGTATTTTATGTGCGAAACATGATCTTTATGAATTTCATTTATTTTTCTTTATTATGTACAATGTGATGATCGTGGTCTGTACAGTGACACCCTCGAACAACGTATATAATAAAGTCTATTAAATAAAATTCTGCGATAAGATCACATAGAGACAAAATATACACTTAATTCTGACATGTGCATAATATGACATTGTAGAGTGATATGGCAACCAAGGCCACCATCGTTGAGCTTTCTCGCAATGAAAAGCTAGATGGGGATAATTATGACATTTGGCACAGAAAGATTCAATATCTACTGAACGAGAAAGATGTTCTCGACTCATTAACTAACACTATGGAACCACCTGAGGAAGGGAATACGGCCCAACACCGCAGGGATATGGAAGCATATAAGGCCTGGTTTAACAAGGATCGTAGTGCGCGCTTTACTATGCTAAGCTGCATGCATGATGATCTGATCGGAGAATTTGAAACCTTCCCTACTGCAAAGTGCATGTGGGACCAGCTTAAATTGCGTTTTGGTGGCACTACGGTTACCAGACTTAGGGCATTGAACCTTAAGTTTGACCAATACAAGCTGAATCCCAATCACACCATGACAGAACATCTGAGGACGATGTCTGCCATGATAAGACAATTGAAGGCAGCTGGGGTACATCTTAGTGATGAACAACAGGTTCAAAGTGTGATTCGTTCACTTCCTGATAATGCTGTTTGGAGTCAAGTTAAGTTGGTTCTGACTCATAATGAAGGTATTACGACCTTTGATGATGTGTCACGCCATCTTGAACTTGAGGCGGAGCGTATTAAGACGATCCGTGCGACTGCGATGGTTGCTGAAGCCACAGCTGGAACTAGCAAGGGAAAGAAGTCCCACGCTAATAAGGGCAAACGGCCAGCTGGTAAGAAAGGCAACAACTTCAAACACCCACGTGGTAAACGTGGAAAGAAATCATTAGCCAAGGTCAAGTGCTATAACTGCAACAAGAAGGGTCACTTCGCTCGTGATTGCACTGAGCCGAAGAAGGTAACTCTTGAACCTCATTATTCTTGCGCTTATGTGTGTGCGCATGTTAATGTTGCTTATGAATCTCATCATTGGATTGTAGACTCAGGAGCAACCAAGCACGTGACTAAGAATCGTGTGGGGTTCGTGGATTACCGTCGAGTACCTAAAGGCAACTATTATGTCACAATGGGAAACGGAGAAAACGTTGAAGTCCTTGGGATTGGTTCTTACCAACTCAAGCTGCGTAATGGACGCACCTATTGTTACATGATGTGTTGTATGCACCTGGTGTTCGATGTAATCTACTGTCAGTTATAGCTATGTTAAAACTAGACTTTGCGTTCCATTTCGAAGGTTCTGTATTAAACATTTACTTGGATAATGTGTGTTACGGCAATGGCCGGTTAGTTAATGATTTCTTTATAATGGATTTGGAGTTTGATGTTTATGACAATGCTAGTTCTGCTACTTTTATTGCCTCTTCTTCTACAAATCTATGTGATTCTGTAAAATGGCATGCTAGACTAGGTCATATTGGACAGGACAGGATGGCAAGATTAGCAAGGGAAGGACTATTAGGGTCTATCTCTAAAATAAACTTGCCAACCTGTGAGCCTTGTCTTGCGGGAAAAGCCTGCAGGAAGCCTTTTGGTAAGGCAAAGAGAGCATCTCATATCTTAGACGTGATTCATTCTGACATCTGTGGTCCAATGAACGTTAAAGCGCGTCATGGTGCATTTTATTTTCTCACTCTTATAGATGATTATTCTCGATATGGTTCAGTTTATCTTTTGGCTCATCGATCTGAAGCTTTAGATTGTTTTAAACGATTTTTAGCTGAAGTAGAGAACCAAAAGGGAAGGACAATTAAGGTTCTTCGAACTGATAGAGGTCGAGAGTACCTTTCTGAACAATTTAAAGAAATTTGTGCAGAAAAGGGAATAGTGAGACAGTTGACAATTCCTTATACTCCGCAACAAAATGGTGTTGCAGAGCGAAGGAATAGAACACTGTTAGACATGGTAAGATCCATGATGGCACAGGCCAATCTCCCAATTAAGTTTTGGGGGGATGCATTATTGACAGCTGCTTATGTATTGAATCGTGTCCCTTCAAAATCTGTTTCCTCAACTCCATATGAGGTATGGAAAGGAGAGAAACCCAATCTCGAAGGTTTACGACCTTGGGGTTGTGCAGGATATGTTCACAATACTTCCCATAGATACGGAAAATTAGGCCCTAGAGCAAATAAGTGTGTCTTCATAAGATACCCTACAGGCTCAAAGGGATATGTGATGTATGGTGAACATCAGGATGGAGGGATGGTCGAGGTGTCAGAACCTCATTTAGATACCTTGAATAGTGGGAGCGACCTATTGGATAGTGGGAGGATCCAAATTGAAGAGGAACCTCAAAGTTCTCATGGTAGAGGTAAACGCATAAAAATTCTCCGTCGTCGTTATGAGATTGAAGGAGAATCTTTTATGTGTGCTTCTGTAGATGCAGAAGAACCGGCTACTTATGAGTTAGCCATAAAGTCACCAAATTCCGACAAATGGTTGGAAGCTATGAAAGATGAGATGAACTCAATGTCCCAGAATAAAGTTTGGGAGTTGGTTGATTTACCGCCAGGACGTAAGTCTATTGGAAACAAATGGGTTTTCAAAATCAAAAGAAAGGCGGATGGATCAATCGATAAATATAAGGCTCGTTTAGTAGCTAAAGGTTTTACCCAACAAGAGGGTATAGACTACGAAGAGACTTTCTCACCAGTGGTGAGGTTCGCGTCTATTCGTATTCTACTGGCTATCGTCGCACATTTAGATCTCGAATTACATCAAATGGATGTTAAAACAGCTTTTCTCAATGGAGAACTAGATGAGGAGATCTATATGGATCAACCTAAAGGATTTCAAGTGATTGAACAAGAGCGCAAAGTGTGCCGCTTGAAACGTTCAATTTATGGCTTGAAGCAATCATCTAGACAGTGGTATTTTCGGTTTCACGAAACCGTTACCTCCAACGACTTTGTGATGATGGAGGAAGATCACTGTGTTTATATTAAGAAAAGCAATAAGGTTTTTCTTATATTATCGCTGTATGTGGACGATATTTTGTTAGCCGGAAATGACTTAAATTTTATAAAGGCTACTAAACAATGGTTATCTTCCATGTTTGACATGAAAGATATGGGTGAGGCAGATTACATTCTAGGAGTGAAGATCCAAAGGGATCGCTCTAAGAAATTACTGAGTATGTCTCAGGAAGTATATATCAAAAGGATATTAGAACGCTTCAGACTACAAGATGCCAAACCCGTTGAACTTCCAAATGGCAAAAGGCAGACTCTTAGTTGTGAGCAATGTCCTAAGTCCGAAGAAGAAAAAGAGCAGATGGCCAAAACTCCATATGCCAACGCTGTCGGATCTTTAATGTATGCAATGATGTGCACAAGACCCGACATTTGTTTTGCGGTTGGTATGGTCAGTAGATACCAAAGTAATCCTAGAAGCGCTCACTGGGCTGCTGTCAAGAGGATATTTCGATACCTTAAGGATACGATGAATCTAGCCTTATGTATCGCGGTGGAAGTTAAAGTTGACTGGATACACCGACGCAGATGGAGGTGCTGATAAAGATGAGCGTAAATCGACTTCTGGTTATGCCTTCTTGCTGGGAGGAGGATTAATATCATGGTGCAGTAAAAAGCAAACATGTGTTGCTTTATCCATGATGGAATCTGAGTATGTTGCATGCACCGCAGCAGTGCAAGAGGCTGTTTGGCTTAAGGCTTTTCTGCAGAATTTGAATATAACACCTCATTGCAATGAACCTGTTGTTGTACATAGTGACAACACTGCTGCAATTGCATACGTAAAGAATCCTAAGTACCACGGAAAGTCGAAGCACATCGAAAAGAAATATCACTTTATAAGAGATGTCGTTGCACGTGGTGAGATTGTTTTGAAGTACATTCCTACTGGAGATATGGTTGCTGATCCTTTTACTAAACCTCTCCCTAATGACGTTTTCTGTAAACATGCAAGGAGTATGGGTTTATGTAAAATATAATGTTGTACTAAACTGTATGAACATTGAAACTCCATCAGAATTGAATTGAGCAATTTCTTTCCCCATGATTGCCTCTTTTATTTTTTGTCAGACAACTTAGTGATGTCATTGTGTATATTTTGTTAAGTGTCAATAAGCTTGTGAGGTTGGCCCTCTCACACAGGCAACCGCCCTGGTGTCTAGTGAACACGCAGGATGAGACAATGTATATAGCTAGCACTACAAAGTGCAAGCAACTGTGGAGAAAGATTTATATACATAATTGTCGCCTTGATATACGATCAAGATGAGACTATATGATGAAATAGTCGAGAATTGGGAATCACCTAAGATTTGTTCTTTTCCAATTCAGCTTATCAAAGCCGAGCGTGAGTTTCTTAGTAGTTACTGAGGTGTGACTTGCTAAAGAACTCAGGGTAGGTGATGAAGTTACCTACGCCAAGGCTCGTATAGTGGGAGTATATAATGGTATATGACACGTCCTCTTAATTGAGGGAATCCCACTGTAACATACATATCATACGTATGTGCTAAACCGACCAAATAGTGGGAGTGATGAATGGATCCCTGCTTCATCACTGTGTGAGCCCAGTAGATTCTAAAATCTGCACTGTAGCCCTTTGGGACTTAGAACTATGACATGAAGTAAGGATTTGATGTTGCTACTTTAGCATGTGTACAAAGACCAAGAATGATTCGGTCTGTAGGAGCATGTCTAAGAAAGCAGTCAAGTCAGTGTGAATTGTCATATGTGACTAAGAAAGAAACTATATGTTCACACCCAGAGATTTACGTCTCATTGTCTAGACAGTTATATCAGCTCAGTGTCTGAAATAACTATGAGCGTAAAGATGTGAGTAAAAGATCAACATTGCTTCAATAATCTTGAGGGATCAAGAATGTTGGATCTTGTGTGAATTCATATAGGTTTCGGGGTACATAACGAGGTATATAGTGGAGTTATGTCAGTGTGTGGCAGCTTGATATAACACTACTATAATATCTTTCTCTTATATCTCGTCCGGTTGCACTCTCCATTTTCCAGTATGATAAAGAGTCTTATAAAATATGTTTGCAAGCATTGATGGATGTTTGAGTGGGAGATGTTGGCATGACTCGAGTCGAGTCCGAGTCAAGCATCCATATGGGCTCGGTAACCGTCTTGCGGTTACGGTAACCGCCGGGTAGTTTCAGTAACTACCCACTCCGCCGGGTAGTTTCCGTAACTACCCACTCACTCTATATATACATATTAATAGACACCCGAAGCCACACGGGATTCCATTCGTGATATCTTGGGAACTTGGAGAGTGAACAAGTGAGTGTCTCTGGTAGTCACCCACGCCGTCGGAGAGATCGCCGGAGCATCGCCGGAGTTCGGGAGTGAGCACGACGAGATCAACGCTTCCGCACCGAATCGAGGTATTCCGATAGACTTCGATATCTAGATCCAAGCATGCTAGGATCCTAAATTATTCTACAGGTGAGTTGTGCATGAATCCATTGTGATGAGTTGCTTTGCTTACTTGACTGATTGGGAATAAAAGTGGACAAAGATGAAAAGTGATAAGTGTGTTTGGCCTTAGTTTATCTCCCATTGCTGCAATTTATTTTAAGTTAGGTATGAGTATGCTCGATTGAGGATCAACATATTCACTTATGCATCATGACAGTACTCTTAGTATAGTTTGATTATACAATTTAATATGTTTTCAGTGTTAAGTTATTTTGTCCGAGGACGTACAAAACTAAGTGTGGGGGAATTTGATGAGTGTTCCATAAAGATATTTTTCAATTTCTTTATATCAATTTTGTGGCATACTTTGTGATTAATTGAGCTTTCATATATATATTGTAAACATGGAAAGGAATGAAGACATGCGGGAAAAATGGAGCACGATATGCAATTTACGGACATTGGCAAAGTGCACTTCTGAAGGTTCTAGAGTTCCAGAATTATGAGTTTTTCTTAAGTTTATATCAACATCTCAAGACCCAAAGCCAATCCCGTCACAACTTAGGCCCATGTCAATAATTAGGCCATAACTTGAGTTATAGAAGTCCGATTGAGATGACTCAAGATTCGTTGAAAAGCTTACAACCGGGGCTACAACTTTCATGAAGAGTCCAAGTCCAAAAATGGTCATCTTCTGCTGCGAAAACTCTATCACAAGCGGGACTGATTCTGCATCTTAATCTTTCAAGGATAGTTGCTGTTTTAGAAACCTACAATTAAGGCGAAAGTTTTGGAAACATGAGCTGGTTTCCTTGACTGGGAATTCATGATATAAATATACCTATTAGCTGCTATTTTGGGAGGGAGATTTTTCAGAGAACAGAGAACTCTATTCTTATCTTGGTGGAGCACAAATCAACATGTTTGGCTAGTTTTCTACTTCAGTTCAAGGGGATTTTGAAATCCGAATTCATGTCATTGGTGTAATCGACTTCTAGTAACGTTGTTCTTCTCGTTTCTTATTGGAATTATTTATGTTATTCTGTTTTTATCGTTTGTGGATTTTTGTGTGAGTAATTTGGTGAAGGCCTGTTGAATTATTTAAACTGAAATCAATACTCTAGATCTAGAAACTGTGATATGTAATTGTCTTGTTTCTAATCAATTAGTAGCAAACGGTGGTAGGCGATTGTGGACAAATTTTCATTCTATCACTGTGAATAATATAACTTAAGTTAAACAATCCGAACTTGTGTGATTGTTGCTTCAATTGACCTGTTTTCCTATGTGCTTTAAGCTAGCATTGAATTAAACATAGAGAGCTTATTCTATGTTGTTCATAGGTTATAATCTATTTGAAATGCTTATTTCAGTAGTGATAATTTAAATGAAAAGTTGGATAACAAAGCTTGTTGTTTGCTAAGGTCAGTTATTCCATAATGAGAAAGAATAGCGTTACGGTTAGTCATGATCATTGCATGTTTGGATGGAAATGAACCAAGAACTGGAGTCCTCTCTTTACCTGATTGTATTTCAATTAAAATTCAGTTTGTTTACTTCAGTTATTAGATCAAACACAAATCAAAATATTTGTTTATGTAATTTGTTAATTATTGTATTTAGGAATTCAGTTAGTTCTTTTGTGTTTTTCGTTTAATTAGATGATAATTATTGATCAAATCATTCCCTGTGGGATCGACCCTTACTCATCCTAACTATAGTTCAGTAGTTTGGTTTCGTAAGGAAATATTTAATTATTTTGGAGTGTTCGACACGCGACCATGAACCGTATCTTTCAGCCGTTTTTAGACCATTTTGTGGTGGTGTTTATTGATGACATCCTGGTGTACTCTCGCGGCGAGGAGGAGCATGTCGAGCATTTGATGCTGGTGTTGCAGGTCCTTCGCGAGAGGCAACTTTTTGTTAAATTTAGCAAGTGTGATTTTTGGTTATCTCAGGTGCATTTCTTAGGGCACGTTGTATCCCAGCAGGGCGTGGCTGTCGATCCGGCCAAGGTCAATGCCGTCCTGAGGTGGGAACGGCCCAAGAATGCGACGGAGATTCGGAGTTTCCTTGGTTTGGCTGGTTACTACCGCAAATTAATAGAGAACTTCGCTAGGTTGGCAGGTCCTTTGATGATCCGAGATCGAAATGGTGCTTGACGTGAAGCACTAGACCCGATCTACCAAGATCTTTAATCGGATCGAAGCTAACGGTTGGATGAAAATCTATATCAAGAGATTTGAGGTAGAAAAAGATGTAGGAGAAAACTTCGTTATCTTTATTGATAATGCTGTAAAAAATTACAAAAAGGAGGCCATGGCATTAGTGATAATTATCCTCACTAATGACACATGGCTACTCTAGATAAAACACTCTAATTATAAGTAATTAGTAAAAAGACACCTAATTAGACTCTAGAACATTTGCCTAAACTAGGATAAAATGCTCATTGAGGATTTAACCCAGGGTAATAACATTTAAAATGGTTTAGGATCGAGCGCAAGAGGGCTCGGACCCGGGCGCGCGCCCGGGCGCCTGCTGCGCGCACCCGCACGCGCCGGGCACCAACCAACATCATATCCGGCGCCGGGCCTTCTAATTCCATTCCAAATCCACCTAGATCAGACGTTCTGCTACACGGTTATGCCGTTCGGACTTATAAACGCAGGGGCAACTTTCCAAAGATTCGTTGATACGGGATTCAGACTACTCCTGGGGAACACGATGGAAGCCTACGTGGACGACCTCCTCGTCAAAAGTAAAAACCGAGAAGATCACGCTCGTCATTTACAGGAGGCGTTCGACATAATGAGGCGCCTCAACCCCGAAAAATGTTCTTCGGAGTCTCCTCAGGAAAATTTCTTGGCTATGTAGTCACACCTCATGGAGTGGAGGCGAACCCAGACAAAATAAAAGCAATCATTGACATGCCTCCTCCGAAAAATATAACGGAGGTACAATGACTAACAGGCCGGATCACAGCCCTCGGGCGCTTCAAATCCCGTTCCGGGGACCGATGCAAACTCTTTTACAACATCCTCAGGAAAAACACGAGGTTCCTATGGACTCCGGGGCACGACAAAGCATTTGAGGAACTCAAGCTCTTCCTCACACAACCCCTGGTCATGGCTATCGCCGAACCCGGAGAGCCACTGAATTTATACGTCTCTGTTTCGGAGTCCGCCTCCAGCGCGGTCCTCGTCCGCAAACGGGATAATGTCCAAAATCCCATATTCTACTACAGCAAGCTTCTCCGAGACTCGGAGCTCACCTATTCCACACTAGAGAAACTGGCCTAAACGATCATTCTTTGCTCAAGACGGCTGTGGCCCTACTTCCAGGGGCACCCCATTCACATCCTAACGAATACCCCGCTGGCGCAGGTCATGAAAGATCCGGGGGCATCGGGTCGCATAGCTAAGTGGTCGATGAAGCTGAAAGAGTTCGACATCTTATTCCAACCACGCCCGGCAATCAAAGCCCAAGCCTTGGCAGATTTCATAGCCGAAATGACCCCGCCACTCGAAGAAGAACTCCGTCGAAGCACATCGAAAGTCGTTTCCTCTGAAAATCTTTGGACATTGCACACTGACGGATCCTCCAACGCAACTGGCAGCGGGGCAGGCATAGTCCTATGCGGCCCGGATGGCACCAGGTTGGAATACGCCCTAAAATTAAACTTTCCTGCATCCAACATATGTCGGAGTACGAAGCAATCGTAGCAGGGATCCGCCTCGCCAAGCAACTCGGAGTCAGAAGGCTGAAAGCGTATACCGATTCACAGCTCGTCGCGAACCAGATCTCCGGAGAATACGAAGCTCGTGACGATATTATGGCAGCCTACTTACGAAAAATCAACCATCTCGTCTCCGACCTCGAACAGTTCGAAGTCCTCCACATCCCTAGAGATAAGAACCACATGGCTGACGCCTTGGCTCGGCTGGCCTCCGCGACGGCTGACGAACAACCAGGCGCCGTATTCCGAGAGGAGCTTCATGCCCCGGCGATTAACGAAGTAGAGGTATGTTCCGCCATCCATTCCAGTAGTTGGCTTTCTGACATAAAAAACTACTTGGAGAAACAGGAGCTTCCCCCAGACAAAAAACTTGCTGAGGCGATCATTAGAAGAGCAGCCCGTTTCACTCTCATAAACGGTCAGCTATATCGCATCGCCTTCTCGGCCCCCTACCTCAAATGCGTAGACGAGGAGACAGCCAAGACTATCCTGCGAGACATACACGAGGGGATGTGCTCTAACCATGTCGGAGCACGGACCCTCGCCCAAAAAATCTTCCGACAGGGCTATTATTGGCCCACCGTTATGACGGATGCTGAGAAGTTTGTTCTTTCGTGCCTGCGATGCCAAGAACACGCCAAAATCAGCCACATCCCCGCAGAGCCAATATCCAACATTGTGTCGCCATGGCCGTTCCTACAATGGGGCATGGACCTCGTAGGACCTCTTCCCCCCGCCTCGAGACAAAGACGATTCATGATCGTCGCAATAGACTACTTCACGAAGTGGATTGAAGCCGAGCCGCTAGCAACAATCACCGGGGCGTCAGTCACTAAATTCTTCAAACAATCAGTCATATGCCGTTTCGGGATACCAAAATATCTCGTGTCAGACAACGGCAGCCAATTTACAAGCCCGGAGTTAAAGAAACTGTGTCAGACACTCCATATCAAACAAAGGTTCGCCTCCGTTTATCATCCGCAAGCTAACGGACAAGTGGAAAACGCAAATCGAACGATATTGGAAGGACTAAAGAAACGTCTAGAAGGCGCAAGAGAAAATTGGCCCGACGTACTCCCTACGGTCCTATGGGCATACCGAACCACCCACCGCACGGCGACTGGAGAAACGCCCTTCGCTCTTACTTACGGGACTGAAGCGGTAATCCCCGTAGAGCTAAACAACCATACTCTCCGAGTCGAATACAGCGACGACACATCAAACGGAGACCGCATTCTCAACGAGCTCGACTTACTCGACGAGAGACGAGAAAAAGCCCTCGTCCGAGCACAAGCATACAAGCAACGGGTGTCCCATTACTATAACAGCCGTGTAAGGTCGAGGACTTTCCGACAAGGGCAACTGGTCATGAGGAAGGTACAACAACAATTTGCGAAACTAGGACCAACTTGGGAAGGGCCTTACAGAATCTCCGAGGTACTCGGCAAAGGAGCTTACGCATTACAACACATGGAAGGAAACAATATACCAAGAACGTGGAGTGTACTAAATCTTCGCGCTTATCATCAAGGACTTGTACATATTTTTTGCCATCAAGAAAACGATCTTCTCGTATCCCGAGCTGCGCTTCATGACTAATGACCATGAAACGCCACTCCTTCAACTCCAGCCACGCGAAAACGGAACGACATCCCGTGTCGTAACGCACTCCGTTACCGCTGGCTGGGGGGGACGCAAAGGCCCGTCCGTTAAGAGCATCAGACCATGAAAGGCCGCTCCTTCAACTCTAGCCACGCGAAAACGGAACGACATCCCGTGTCGTAACGCACTCCGTTACCGCCGGCTGGGGGGGACGCAAAGGCCCGTATGTTAAGAGCATCAGACCACGAAAGGGCGCTCCTTCAACTCCAGCCACGCGAAAACGGAACGATATCCCGTGTCGTAACGCACTCCGTTACTGCTGGCTACGGGGCGACGCAAAGGCCCGTTCGTTAAAAACAAATACCTTTATGAGACAAGCAAAACACAAAATCGGCGTCTATTTCATTCGAAAGCCGGATTACACGACAAGCTAAACATTGCAGAAAAATAGTACTCTAGACAGCTAAGTCTGATAAGTGCAAAAACGCTCAAGAACCCCCTGAAGACACATTGTCATTCTTTGACTCACAAGAATCCCCCGAACCAGAATCCTCGCCAAGCTGATAGAGGTCACCAGGCATGGTCGGGTCATGAAGAGGAGTCAAAGGACTATATTCCGGAGTCAACGAACCCCGTAAGACACGATCCCGTCGCTCTCGTGTTTCTCCCAACTCCCTCTCCAGAGACATGGCATACGAACGCAAAGAAGCGATCTCGCAACGAGCATCCACAAGGAGAGCGTCGCGATGCCTATCCTGACTCCGCAAAGCCTCCAACCTTTTCCGAAGTCTCTGATTTTCAACCACGAGCAGGCGGTTCTCTTGAACTAACGACCGAAGAAGCTCGGCGGTCACTCCGTTAGCCATGGCAACACCCCCTTTGCCAGTTAGCTGCTGGCAGTGAATTCGAAAGTCCACGTGAAATGGATAAAACTACGGATGCAGGTGAAGTCCCTTGATTACTCCTTATAGGCAGATGAAAGCGGTAAATGAGTCGACACGCCACGCTTGAAAAATTAACTATGGCATTCGAAAAGAAGTATTTTCTTTACATCAAAATACGGGGACCGCCCGTTACACAACGAAGAAGGAAAATATAAAATATCAAGAGTGATATCCCGGGGCACCAGCCTCCCCCGACCCGGCAGGACCTTCAGCGTCGTCATCGTCATCTTCGCTCTCCTCGTCTGAAAAAGGCTGAGCGCCCGTGTCTCGTCTAGACCGAGCACACCGAACGACATCCTCCTCTTCCAAAAAATCAAGGAATTCTTCTCCCTCTTCAGGAAATCGCCGACGGAACATCCTCAGCATCTCGAAGTACAGAAAACGGCTGAAGATCACGGCGTGCCGGCCCTTCTCGAGGGTGAACTCGTCCGAGGCCCGATACTCTTCGACCGCCTTCCCCGGCGCCTGCTGTAACTCCGCGTCCTTCGCTTCCAGTGCGGCCTGAAGCTTGGCGATCTCAGCATCCTTATCCTGCAACAACTGACTCATTCTCGCAGCTTCATCGCGGGCAAATTTAGTGTAAGACTCTTCATTCTTCCGGGCCGCATCAACTTTCACCTGAAGTGAGGCAGCAAGCTCCTCCCACTCCTTAGCCGAATTGGCAGCTTCACCATCTCGGACCGTATTGTCCCGGCTTTCTCCAGGATCCTTTCTCTCCCTTTGATAATGGTGAACAGCTGACTCAGGGAAGCCATCATCTGTAGTTGCGACGACTCCTTAAGATAACAAACCTATCCGAGACAAGAACGATAAGGATGACTAAGGACTATACTCACATGGGCCGTATTCAGCGACGCCTCTCTCAGCGAAGAGTCAACAGACGTTCCGGGGATGAGCGATTTGTCCTCCTTGGAAGACATTTGCATATGAACTCCATCGCTGCCTCGGAACACTCCCTTATACGAATCCCTTCTCGTATATTCCAGTTCGGAACGTAAATGGGAGCATCTTCCTCTTCGTGAGGTTCAGCTCGTCTCTTCTTCTTCTTGCCACGCGAGGGCTGGGATGAAGATTCAGGAGGCCTCTCCGTAGAAGGGACCCCGGTAGAAGACTCCCTTGGAGGAACACTTTGCTCCGGGAGTGAAGAAGATGAGGGAACGGGCACGAGCGCCCCACTGGCCCCCTGTGCCTGGCTTGATCCAACCTCGGGCACGGAGGACTCTGCCCGAGGACCAGCAGTTCCACCAGTCCTCTTTGCAGCTGCTTTACGGCGTCGAGGCTTGGGAAGTTCCGACAGAACTGCCTCCTCAACCCCTGACTTCCCCGTGGGATCCATCAGTCCTGCGAATGAGACAGCCTGGTTAGAAGAGCCTAAGAGGAATAAAACATCACGAAGAACAATCGCAGTGGAGGCATACCGAACGACGCGTCGGCCAGTGGCCTTGTTGCTTGCACGACGTCGTCCGGGACGCTCCCCGCCACGGACACCGAGCCTCGAAAGGTAAAAAATCGGCTCTCCAGCACCTCCAGCTCGTTAGTAAGCTCGGGCTTCTCTTTCAACACCTCGTTCAAGTGATCAGACCAATGGTCTGGGAAACGCCATTCCGGCTTCCTTCTCACGAAAAAGAAGCCGTGTCGCCACTTAGGAAATGTCACCCCCTTTCCCTCCGTCTTCCTCTTAGCAGGGTTTCTATACTTCGTGTTGTAAAAACCGGGACCTTGCTTAGAGGAAGACAAGGTGAACAAACTCCTCCACAACTCGAGGGATGGTCTAGTCCCCGTACGAGCACAAATAAACAAAAATACCAAGAGGTGGCACGGAGTAACGGCGTAATAAGCAAAGAGTTGAATATAAAACGGCAGCAACGGAACGAAGACCGGCTTTAAACATGTCGAACGGAATGGCACCAACTCCTTGGATATATCCGTCATTCTCTCCGTCGGCAGGCTACCCTCGCCTCAAAATCAGACGGGACGCCATATTTTCTCCATTGGGCCAACTGCTCTTCGTCACGGAAGAGACAGCGGTGCGAGGATTAAACTCAGCAGGAGGAACCCACGCCTTTGCCTCGACTAGTCGAGGCTTCCACCTGCACAGCCCTCTCCTCTCCGCTGCCTCCTGCCCACGAGCTCACTTAACGTGGCGCTCATCCTGTCTAAACGGAGTTGCTCGGCAACTCGACTGATAAACTCCCCCTCCGGGGTTACCCTGTTCCCCGTAGTATCCGGAGACACGGGCGACCCTCCAAATCTAGGAGGAACACGCGAGGTGACAGGGATTGAAGCATGAGACCTCTCGCTAGAACCCTGGTCGCTACTGGACTCCGTGCCCGTGGAGCTACGAGAAGATATACCTTATTTGTGACGAGACGCAAAGAAAGGAGAAGATTGGAAAGCTCTTCGTCGAAGACGAGACGCAAAGAAAGAACAAGATTGGAAAGCTCTTTGTCGAAGATTTTTTACTCCAAAGAGAAACTTCTGATCACGGTGAAACGAGAAAATGACCGCGGGCCCTACTTATAACCGTAGAGAACGACAGTCGTCCACGCAGTAATTCGGCCTACAAATCACTATGTGCCAGCTGTCCAAATTCGGACGGGCCACACCCATAACCAACACGTTGAACCAAAAAGGCAGGGAAAATAGGGGATGCTCGATAGCGCAGAAGTTCCGAAAGAATGCGTTCCGATAGATGAGCCGACAAAGTCCTCCCATCTATCGGGGG
This sequence comes from Xerophyta viscosa, assembly GCA_002076135.1. Taxonomy (NCBI): domain Eukaryota; kingdom Viridiplantae; phylum Streptophyta; class Magnoliopsida; order Pandanales; family Velloziaceae; genus Xerophyta; species Xerophyta viscosa. The sequence continues at coordinate 111,739 of MJHO01000158.1, forward strand.
GCAGATCATACGGTCTAAATACCAGCCCGAACGAAGTGCTTCCCGTTGTCGATACGGGATGGACTCCGGATAAGAAATAACGACATGTCTACCCGCCTGCCCACGGGACGCGATACCAACATATAGGGATCGTCTCAAACACCAGAAGCACGAACAGCGCGTCGTGTTACGAACGGACAGCATGCCGTGCTACGACCACGTGAAGCTCGATGACTGTAATACCCCTGGGAAAGGACACGTGGGAATGCTACAGTGATTTGGTGGATAATTAACTACCATAGTACCCCTTAATCTCTGTATAAAATTCCCACTTGTAACCCTAAGAAAGGGAGAGAGATATAGTATAATACTTGTATCCACAAGAAATACATAGTAAAGATTTGAGGACTCCGTTCCTCCCCGTGGTTTTTCTACCCTCTATTGAGGGTTTTTCACGTTAAAAAGAGTCTTGTTAATCATCTTACTTAACCGAGGTTGCCCCTCCATATCACTAACACGAATTCCTCTCCGTAACCCAATCCTTCCGGAGAAGATCTGCGCAGCGTGCGTCATCCCTATCCTGGTGAGGATAAACCCATCAGCATCACCCTAGTTGATGTTGATTATTGTGATGTGGTGAAATCATGTAACATGCTATATGATACTCTTGTGATGCTAAAAATGCTAGCCTTGAGTAGTACATCATGTTGTGTACATTTATGTTTAGTTCAAAATTATGAACTTTGTATGGATCGCTCAAAAACTATGTTATCCATGTTGATATGTGATGTTATGTGAGCATGTATACGATGTGTAGAGTAAAATAGCTCTAGATACACTCGTATTGGTTGTGCCTTAATAAAATGAGGGTACTCTGTGTAGTTGGGATCTCCGTCGAGTATCGAATGAGTCCACCCGATGTAATGATTCCGGGGGGGGCAATATGTCGGGGGTGGAGGGTTTCGGCTAGAGTACTTAAGGCGGTGAGTTTGCCTCTACGGAGGACGGTCGGCGTAGTACCTTGCGAATCAGCTGTTGGCTAGGCGATTGCTACTCTGAGCGAGGATCGGTTGCACAAGGCGTAAAGAGTCCGAGTAGCCCCCATTTTGCGCTGTGGGGTCGCCCCTACCGTGAGTGTTGTGTCGTGACGGAAAACCCGATGACAACGGCGAAAGCCTTAGTATGAGTGTAGGCGTCCGGAACTGTTTTAGCCTAGGTTGGGGTTTAGGTGCCTTGGCTAGAGAGTTCGTGTCGGACCTACCTTACCTAAATGAACAATGTTGACTAACTGCGATGGGTTAGTGAATCACGCTGACTTAACAAAGAGAATACATAATTGGTTGGTCGGGTGATTACTACTGCTATGAGCCAAAGCATGCTTGTTGATTTATTGCATATGTGATGAATATGCTTGTTGATTTATTGCATATGTGATGAATATGCTTGTTGGTTATTGCATATGAAATGATTATGCTTGTGGTTGTGTATGATGATGATAATTAGTTTTTGTGTTTTGTGTGCGGTGTTGCATTGGCGGTCCAAGGGAGGACGCCGATGTGCCGCTCACTGAGTCATAGGACTCACCGCTTTGTTGCCCTATTTTTCAGATCCATCCGCGAAGGGCAAGGAGCTCGCGTAGCCATCATAGCTAGCGAGAGGGAAAATTAGATGGTATTTTGGGATTTTGGGGACTTAGTGATGTATAGACTTCATTTTGTATACTAGTCTAGTCACACATAGTTATAATGTAAGATGTATATAAGTGAAGCATTAACCTACACATAGCATGTATTTCTTTTAGGATTGTATAAATGACTTGTAAAGCTTTTGGATCTCAAGTTATATGAAATTCTAAAGTTTTATATGAAAAAGGTGCATATTTTACTTTATATGGTGTTTTGACCCCAAAAGGGCATTAGAATGGTTGAGCATGTGTATTTGACCCTATTTGGTCTTTCGTATGTGTTGGAATGGATGCTAAGCTTGAAAAGTGAGTTTGATGCATTCAACTCTTGTTTTACCGTATTTCGGTCCTTAAGGAGTTTTTTACTTAGATTCGCCGTCTTCGCGTATTTTGGATGTTTGGGAGGTCCTATACGTGTATCCAAGGTAGATACATGGGCGTGTAGGGTTGGTTTCCAAAATCCAGGTAAAATATGGATTTCGAGGGGGCGAGTATTTCTTTTCTAAATACTGTTAACTGATTTTCTGATATTTTCCGTCGACCGAAACTGTTACAGCAGGTATTTGAGCTTACGGGTCGATCGACCGGTTCTCAACTTTCGGTCGAACGTAAACTCTCTTGAATTCGCATTTTGATTTCGTTTTAAATGGTTTCCGAAAATACTTTCGATGCTTTTAGGGTCTTGTATAAATATATTTAAGAGGTTTAGCACCTCCGAATCTTTTAGAAAAATACAAGTTGAGCCGGTATTTCCGAAAACGTTTTTCTAAGCTTTTGATATAAATAATTTAGGTTTATGACCTAAGATTGTCATCGATACTTTGATATCAATGGAGGATATTAATATCTCAAGATCTTTGACAAGCTTAGTGGTGCTCGAGACGGGTTCCACCTCCTCCGTGGACACTTGCCGGTGCCGATAGTCCCGGGCTCGGCTCAATCCTCGTTTTCATGATACAGATACATATGATTGAGCTATATTAGAGTTTGACAGATATCCATACTCTAAGCTCATTCGGGATGTTAGAAAGGAACAGAAGGATTATAGGGCATGGAAACTATTCGCATAAAGGTTTCAAGTGATGAATATTGGTATTCATGCCACACGGGTGGTCATGGCACGTTGCTAGACGTTAACCATGATCTGTGAATAAATATAATTAATTGGTTGAATTAATTATTTGTTAATTAGTTGAATTAACTATTTATTCACTGCTGACGTGGTACTGAACCTAATGGGTCACACGAAAATGTGATGCGATCGCCAAAAATCGAAAATTTGTGCATGAGGGGCTGCTTTTGCCAATGTACAAAGTGTTGGACCGAAGTTTTTGCAAAATGCTTGAGGGCAATTTTTACAAAATGGCAAATAAGTGGATTTAATATGTAATATATGAAACTATATATATGGGTGAATAGTTTTCTTCTCCAGCTGTGAGAAGAAGCGAGTTTCGGCGCGGACGCGGACAAGAGGAAACCCTAGACTGCTAGCACAGCGAACGGCGATCCTCACGTCCGGTCGGCCACTCCTTCTCCGACATGCGCCGCCGGCAAATGGACTGCCGGCAACTGTTTTGGTAGAAGCTCGAAGCCTCCAGCCGACTGCACCAATTCTCCTGCATCGACGAGCCTCCGACGCTCCTTGTCTCTGGAAGCCGTCAGAGACGACGCCTAGCATCGGCAGTCCTTGGCACCTCGCCTCTACGTGCAAACGTTGCACGACGAGGAGCCGGTGGAAGCCTTCGGCGATGACGCGTGCTCCGAATGCTTGAGAAGAAGACGGAGACGGTGATCAACCTCTGATCGGAGATCGCCCAGACGTCGGTGGCGGTGTGAAGCCGAAGCCGGAGAATCGGCAGCGTGCAGGCGCGGGTGAATGAAGGAGAAGACATTGTTCATCTACACGGGCCGAGTTCGACTGGATCCGATCCATAGGGCCTAATTGGTTTTAATTCGATTAAAATCGGACTCAGTTTCGTGAACGTCTCAGCGTGGACTTGCATTAGAGGCCGGGTACTTTCGCGGCTCAATTCATCAGAATCCCAGGATCATAGCGCGGCGTGTGCGACTCGCCAAGGTATATCGATAAACTCGTACTGCAATTAGAAGTATGATAGGATCACGTTAAAATTAATTAGATTAATTTTAATTATCATGCTTGGTTTACATGCGATATAATTTGTTTCGATTATTATAGCTTACCAATGTGATCCTGTATTAGGGTAAAACAAGAGATTTTATTTTTAAATTTTTAAATTTCTGCTGCGCATCTGATGTGTTTTTCGACCCCGATAACCCCAAAGTGGTATCAGAGCTATCTTTGATTTTGCTATAGTAATCGTCGATATTTGATCACGACGTAATAATAATAATTGTTAATATTATAATTTATATGCGATGCATGTAATTTACCGCACACTAACTAAGAGTTGGACATAAAATTCTAAACGAACTAAATTTTGAAATTAGTTCAAAAGCATGTTTAGGTCGTCGTGATCGAATTATCGTTTTTATTTTTTATTCATATGTGATATGGATGGTTTGTGTGGTGAAGGATGATCATGGACTAGGCCGCTCTAGATGGTATGTAGTAGGAATTTTTGTAATGTAAAATATAGCCTGCGTGCTATGCCTCTCTCTTCGAAAAGCAAGTTCCCGTGTAATAATTAATTTTATTTTTATCCTTTTTCTGCTTTTTAGAAAAGTTGTAGTAGGATATAAAATATTATGTAATTGAAGATCGTGAAGAGTTCACGGCGGGACGAAGAAGTTCGAGAAGAAGTTCGAGGAATTACAATCAAGTGCATCAGATGCAAGCTGCTACATACGCGTTAGAATTCCACTCAGTAGCTCGAGTGGATTAGGTAGATGTCCATGATCATCTGGTGGTTTAGCATGCTTATTTTCTATTTTTGATAATTGTTATCATGTTGTTTTGTAACATGCCTTGTATGCGATACATGCCTTGTTATGATCAAACATAGAAATGCATGCTAGGATAATAAGATGAGACCTTAAAAGCATAATCTGCTTAAAAACTGATTCCCTAAACCTTCAGATTTAAATTCAAGTATGTATGGTTTTAGCTTTGCGAAAAACCCTAGCCGCCCTCCATTAATGATGAAATAGAGTCAAGTGTTTGACCTAATCGACTTGATGTGTACACGCATGCTTAGGTAAAACACTGGGTATTAATCATTCACACATACCTGTGTGTAAGTGGGTAAACCGATTAGATAAGTCTCGTTGCGAAAAACGCAAAGACTTGTCTCATAGTTTTACGCCACTTGGAATGGAGGTTATACTTGACTAAATTATTATGGTTTGTTGCGAAAAACGCAAGACCATGAATAATTAGAGGCTAAAACAAGGAGTTACATAGAGATGTAATTGACAAAGCAAGTTGTCTACCGATCAGAAAAATGTAGTCGTCATGCAAACGTGAGATATTTTTGCTGATTGGATCCTTATCTCACTAAGAATTTGATTTTCGTCTCATGTTTGAAGGTTGCATGATTCGTAGAAAAATAGTGGGAGCATCACTTAGAATTAACCATAATCTATTTGATGTTTTATTTCAAGTAAATAATTGCATAAATTATCTTTTTTTTTGTATCTTTGAATGCTTGTAGATGAGTGGTTTGCCTTACATAACATTCTTGATGCGAACAAACTGACTGGACCAAACTATATCGATTGGCTGCCAATGTTAAACTGGTCCTCGCTATTCAAAAGGTAGCGTATGTTCTCGAGTGTCCCATGCCTGTTCTTAACGAACAGTCCACTGATGATGAGCGAGTTCAGGCTGACCAATGGAAGCAAGATGAGATACTTGCGAAGTGTATCATCTTGGCCTCCATGAGCAATGAGTTGCAACGTCAGCATGAAAATCTGGATAGTGGTAGTATAATGCTCCGTCTGAAGGAGCTTTATGCTGAGCCTGATAGGACTGCTAGATATGAGATATCTAAGGAGCTTTTTAGGGCTAGAATGAATGAAGGAGAGTCCGTGCAGATCCATGTTCTCAAGATGATCGATTTGATCGAGCGACTTGGGCAACTTGGACTTGCGATGGATCACGAGTTGAGTATCGACTTGGTCCTTCAATCACTCCCGCCCTCCTATGCTCCTTTTGTCCTGAACTTCCATATGAAAAGTTGGAGCAACCCTTCCAGAACTCCTCAACATGCTGAGGACTGCTGAGAGCTCTGTCAAAGGACAGGGCAAGGCTGTGATGGTGGTTAGTACTTCTAAGACCAATGGAAAGTCCAATGGTGCTAAGAAGAACAAGAAGACCATCTGCCAAGAAGAACATGAAGGCAAAGGGAAAGGCTAAGAAGAAGGCGAAAGCCGATTCTAAGTCCGAGGACAAGTGCTTTGAATGTGGCAAAGCTGGACACTGGAAGAGGAACTGCAAGGTTCACCTTGAGAAGGTGAAAAGGCTAAGGTAGCCGGGCCCTCAGGTGTGTTCATTATTGAGATCAATCTCTCTAGTAAAGATTCTTTAGATTGGGTATTAGATACCGGGTGTGTCTCACACATTTGCATATCGATGCAGGGACTAAAGAATCCTAGAAGGTTGGCGAAAGGAGAAGTTGACCTTAGAGTTGGCAACAAAGCAAGAGTTGCTGCGCTGGCTGTAGGGACATATGAGATCCGATTGCCTACCGGAAGAGTACTAGAGCTTAGGGATTGTTATTTCGTACCAGCACTTAGTAGAAATTTGATTTCTGTTTCAACTCTTTGTAAGAGTGGTTTTAAATTCGTATTTGAGAACAATAGTTGTTCATTTTCATTCAAAAACGAGTTTTATGGTTCTGGTACATTATGCGATGATCTCTATTTCATTGATACACTTCATGAAGTGTACAATGTCGAACAACCTATAAAGAGGAATAGAGATAGTGTAAACGAGACGTATCTCTGGCATTGTAGACTTGGTCATATCAGTGAGACAAGACTAAACAAGCTCTACAAAGAGAGGTTAATTGAACCGGATGTTTATGAAACATACCCTACTTGTGAGCCTTGTCTCAAAGGAAAGATGACCAAATCTCCATTTACTGGACATGGAGAGAGAGCAAAGGAGTTGCTTGAGCTGGTACATACTGATGTATGTGGACCCATGTCTACGAGTGCAAAGGTGGCTACTCTTATTTCATTACATTCACGGATGATCTCTCTAGATTTGGATATGTGTACTTAATGAAGTACAAATCCGAATCTTTTGAGAAATTCAAGGAATATAAGAATGAAGTAGAGAAGCAAACTGGAAAGAGTATTAAAGCACTACGATCAGATCGTGGAGGAGAATACTTGAGTACAGTTTACCGAATATCTCAAGGAGAATGGGATTCTCTCACAGTGGACTCCCCCTTATACACCCCAGTTGAATGGAGTGTCTGAGAGGAGAAACAGAACTTGTTAGACATGGTTCGTTCTATGATGAGTCACACTACACTTCCAGTTACTTTCTGGGGCTATGCTCTAGAAACTGCGGCGCACGTACTAAATCGGGTTCCCAGCAAATCCGTGGATACAACCCCATATGAGATATGGAGAGGGAAGAAACCTGGTCTTAAATTTGTTAAGATTTGGGGTTGCCCTACTTATGTTAAGAGTATCCTGATAAGCTGGAAACAAGATCAAAAAATGTTATTTCATTGGCTATCCAAGAGAGGGTCTTGGATACTATTTCTGGCATCCACAAGAACAAAAGGTGTTTGTTGCCAGAAATGCAGTATTCCTTGAGAAGGAATTCCTGCTAGATGGTTGTTGTGGAAATGAGGTAGTACTTGAGGAAACTCAAGGGCTGGAAAATAACATTGATCCTGTTCCTGTACCCGAAATAGTAGTGCAACCAGATGTGCCACAAACTGTTAGGAGATCTACCAGGAAGCGAAAGCAACCTGAAAGATTGGTTTACATAGCTGATGAAAACCAAGAAGTGCAAGTCATACTGGATGACGAGCCAAACTCCTACACAGAAGCTATGCAGAGTAGCGACAGCGGGAAGTGGCTAAAAGCCATGATTTCCGAAATGGATTCCATGAGTACCAATGAGGTTTGGGACTTAGTGGATGCACCTGAGGGAGTGAGTCCCATTGGGTGCAAATGGGTCTTCAAGAAGAAGATCGGAGCAGATGGCAATGTAGATACCTACAAAGCCAGACTGGTAGCTAAAGGCTTCAGACAGAAGCAAGGGGTCGATTATGACGAGACCTTCTCACCAGTAGCAATGCTCAAATCCATTCGGATATTACTTGCGATAGCTGCATACCATGACTATGAGATATGGCAAATGGACGTAAAGACGGCATTCCTAAATGGAAACCTCGAAGAGGATGTGTACATGACACAACCCGAGGGCTTTATCTCTAGTGGGAGCGAAAGCAAGGTATGCAAGCTGAAGAGGTTTTGACTTCTCGAAGCTGGCGTTTTGATGAGACTCAAATCGTTTGACTTTATCAAAAATGAGGATGAACCATGTGTATACAAGAAGGTTAGCAAGAGTGCTATTACTTTCTTAGTATTGTATGTAGATGACATACTACTTATTGGAAATGATGTTCCAATGATGCAGTCAATAAAAGTTTGGTTGTCACAGCAGTTCTCCATGAAGGATTTAGGAGAAGCTTCCTACGTCCTAGGCATTAAGATCTATAGAGATAGATCTAAGAGGATAATAGGATTATCCCAATCGAATTATATCGATAAAGTGCTAAAGCGGTTTAGCATGGAAAATAGCAAGAAAGGGTTCTTGCCATATAATCATGGAATTCAGCTCTCTAAAGGAATGGCACCGAAAACGCCAGAAGAGAGAGATCGCATAAAGAATATCCCATATGCATCCGCAATTGGGTCTATTATGTATGCAATGCTGTGTACCAGGCCAGATGTGGCCTATGCTCTTGGTGTGACGAGCAGATATCAATCTGATCCCGGTGAAGGTCACTGGACTGCCGTTAAGAGTATCCTTAAGTACTTGAGAAGAACTAAGGATATCTTCTTAGTATATGGCGGCGAATCAGAGTTGAAAGTTGAGGCCTATACGGACTCAAGCTTCCAATCAGATAAGGATGACAGCAAATCGGTTTCAGGGTTTGTCTTTACCCTGAATGGCGGTGCGGTTAGTTGGAAAAGTTCCAAGCAACCGACCGTAGCAGACTCAACTACAGAGGCCGAATATATTGCTGCTTCAGAAGCAGCAAAAGAGGCTGTTTGGATGAGAAAGTTCATTACTGAACTTGGAGTGGTTCCAGGGATACAGGATCCATGCCGTTGTTATGTGATAACAATGGGGCTATTGCGCAAGCAAAGGAACCAAGGTCTCATCAGAGATCCAAACACATTCTGAGGCGCTTTCATTTGATTAGGGAATTCATTGAGAGAGGCGAAATCAAGATACAAAAGGTTGACACAAAAAATAACATAGCTGATCCTTTTACTAAGGCACTTCCTCAAAAGACGTTTGAGAGCCATTTCGACAAGATGGGCGTGAGACGCATGCGATTGGCTTTAAGTGCAAGTGGGAGATTGAAAGAGTAAATGCCCTAAAAGCCAATAATATTGGATATTTTGGCGAACATATTTTGTAATAAACCTTTTTGATTTACTTGATTATGGTTATTTGTTTATTTATCGCATCGTCATGTTTAATATGTTGTATGAATGTATGTGATAAACCCCATGGACTAAGGCGACAGAATTAGGATCATGATAGTTGATCATGATAATGAGACCTAATGTCTTATAAACCTAAGTCCAGAATGTTCTTAGTCATAGGTGCATTGAGTAGGGGCTCAATGTCACCGGAAAGACTAATACACAGCTTGCTTGCTCATACGATGAGAGTAGTGATCTCATTACTACGCGTGTAGTTGACACTGAAGCAAGTGTGTAGGTGCTCATTGGATGAATGAGTTCACTGAACTGACTTACTCGAAGAATACCAATGGAATCTGTCAATGGTAATTCTTCAGTGTGATAGTTATGCCTTGATCCTCAGACTTGAGTTTATCATAGTATCTTATGTGTATATGATTTATACTTTAGTGTGTTTCCAAGTATAGCTCAGCTGTACAAGGGAACCATCTGGGTATAAATAATAGCACATGAAGATAGATGATAACCAATAGAGAATCTGTCACCTCCTAAAAGGAGGAGAACATCCTATGTGTCTTTGAATAGAACTAGCTCAGAAAATCCTTGGCCGAGGTACGATGTGAATTAAGAAATGTTCTTAATGTCACAGACGAGCAAATCTATTAAGACAGATACATATTATTGAGCTATATTAGAGTTTGACAGATATCCATACTCTAAGCTCATTCGGGATGTTAGAAAGGAACAGAAGGATTATAGGGCATGGGAACTATTCACACAAAGGTTTCAAGTGATGAATATTGATATTCATACCACACGGGTGGTCGTGGCACGTTGCTAGACGTTAACCATGATCTGTGAATAAATATAATTAATTGGTTGAATTAATTATTTGTGAATTAGTTGAATTAACTATTTATTCACTGCCGGCGTACTGAACCTAATGGGTCACACGCAAATGAGACACGATCGCGAAAAATCGAAAATTTGTGCATGAGGGGCTGCTTTTGCCAATGTCCAAAGTGTTGGACCGAAGTTTTTGCAAAATGCTTGAGGGCGGTTTTGCAAAAATGCAAATAAGTGGATTAATATGTAATATGATGAAATTTATATATGGGTGAATAGTTTTCTTCTCTAGCTGTGAGAAGAAGCGAGTTTCGGCGCCGACGCGGACGAGAGGAAACCCTAGACTGCTAGCACAGCGAACGGCGATCCTCAACGTCCGGTCGGCAACTCCTTCTCCGACCTGCGCCCGCCGGCAAACGGACTGCCGACAACTGTTTTGGTAGAAGCTCGAAGCCTCCAGCCGACTGGACCAGTTCTCCTGCATCGACGAGCCTCCGACGCTCCTTCTCTCTGGGAGCCAACAGAGACGACGCCGAGCACCGGCAGTCCGCGGCACCTCGCCTCTACGTGCAAACCGTTGCACGACCAGGAGCCGGTGGAAGCCTTCGGTGACGACGCATGCTCCGACTACTTGAGAAGAAGACAGAGATGGTGATCAACCTCTTGATCGGAGATCGCCCAGACGTCAGTGCAGTGCAAAGCCGAAGCCGGAGAAATCGGCAGCGTGCAAGCACGGGTGAACAAAGGAGAAGACACTGTTCATCTACACGGGCCGAATTCGACTAGATCCGATCCATAGGGCCCAATTGGTTTTAATTAGATTAAAATCGGACTCGGTTTCGCGAGCGTCTTGGCATGGACTTGCATTAGAGGCCGGGTACTTTAACGGCTCAAATCATCAAATCCGAGGATCATAGCGCGGCGTGTGTGACTCGCCAAGGTATATCGATAAACTCGTACCGCGATTAGAAGCATGATAGGATCACGTTAAAATTAATTAGATTAATTTTAATTATCATGCTTGGCTTACATGTGATGTAATTGTTTCGATTATTTAACATACCAATGTGATCCTATATTCGGGTACTCGGGGACTTTTTTTTAAATTTTTAAATTTCTACTGCTCATCTGATATATTTTTCGACCCCGATAACCCCACAGCCTTGGCGTTAGCGTTGTTGGCTGAGCGTCAGGCCGTGCAGGCTGTACCTCAGACAGTTGAGCTAGCGCCGGTAGATGTTCAGGCCGAGCCAGAGGCAGCGCAGTAGTTGTTGTGGATCCGAAGAGGAAAGATTACCTCGACTATTTGAGTCGTTTCCAGAAGAGGAATCCACAGAAATTTGAGGGTAGTGCGGATACTGATAAAGCAGATGACTGGGTACTTGATATGGAGAAGAACTTCGAGATCTTGATGTGTCCAGACGAGTACTGCATGGCTTTGGCTACCTCCTCCTTTATCGGGCGCAGCGGAGCGGTGGTGAAGTGTGAAGGGCAGTTTGAGCAGTTCGATAGCTGGACCGATTTCTTAGTGCTTTTCCTCTGGCAGTATATCCCCGTGACTGTGAAGAGACAGAAACAGCGAGCGTTTGAGCAGTTTAAAACAGGAAGAAATGTCCGTCTGGAAGTACCACGCCAAATTTTGTTTTTCTATCCCATCACATTCCTTATCTTTTGGCCGATGAGGAGAACCTGACGAAGAAGGTTTCGCGATGGGTTCGAGGGAGATAGTGAATAAGGTGGGTGGTGACGAGTTTCCTACCGTGCACCAAACCTAGTGAAGGCTCAAAATATTGAGGCAGACTGGAAAAGGTACATTGCGGAGAGGTCGCAAGCGGACAAGAAGGGGAAGGCCAAGCAGTGGCCGAAAAAAAGAGAAGCAAGCAAAGGCGAAGTCGCCGATACCCGCACCACTCCAAGTGGGAAGGGTAATAAGCAAAAATGGAGACCGGATATTGAGTGTTCAACTACCACGAGAAGGGACATGTTAGCCGTGTTTGTTCCGAAGCCGAGGCAGTTCAGGCGCCAGGATGGACCGCACAAACCACGCCGTTGCAGATGCTGCAGCCACCACAGGGTCAGCTGGCACCCCTACCCATTGCGCCTTAGGGGCGGGCTGGGCACCGCCGAGAGTGCAGGGAAGGTGCACGCATTGACCAGTGAGGAGGCAGGCGGGAGCTCTCAGCCATCATAGGTACCTTGTCATTTTGCAGCATTCCAGCATTTACGTTGTTTTGATTCCGTGCTACGCATTCCTTTGTTTCTGATAATTTTGCTGTTAGATTGCCTGCACGATATATTGTATATGATTGCTTGTTTGAGATTACCACTCCCGCGGGATATGTTTTATTGGCCGATAGTTGCTACCGTGGGTGTGAGATCTGTGTAGGGGACGAGTATACTTGGGGATTTGATTGTGCTTGACTTGTCTGATTTTGATGTGATTTTGGGTGATGGATTGGCTAGCCGACAATTTTGCGATGATTTATTGTCGCGCCGGGGCGACAACCTTTAGGATTCCGTGTACTCCTAAATTTCACTTTTATGGTGATAGGTCGGGAAGGTTGTCCCGATTATTAGTGCGTGCAGGCTGTACCTCAGACAGTTGAGCTAGCGCCGGTAGATGTTAGGCCGAGCCAGAGGCAGCGCAGTAGTTGTTGTGGATCCGAAGAGGAAAGATTACCTCGACTATTTGAGTCGTTTCCAGAAGAGGAATCCACAGAAATTTGAGGGTAGTGCGGATACTGATAAAGCAGATGACTGGGTACTTGATATGGAGAAGAACTTCGAGATCTTGATGTGTCCAGACGAGTACTGCATGGCTTTGGCTACCTCCTCCTTTATCGGCGCAGCGGAGCGGTGGTGAAGTGTGAAGGGGCAGTTTGAGCAGTTCGATAGCTGGACCGATTTCTTAGTGCTTTTCCTCTGGCAGTATATCCCCGTGACTGTGAAGAGACAGAAACAGCGAGCGTTTGAGCAGTTAAAACAGGAAGAAATGTCCGTCTGGAAGTACCACGCCAAATTTGTTTTTCTATCCCAATACATTCCTTATCTTTTGGCCGATGAGGAGAACCTGACGAGAAGGTTTCGCGATGGGTTTCGAGGGGAGATAGTGAATAAGGTGGGTGGTGACGAGTTTCCTACCGTGCACCAAACCCTAGTGAAGGCTCAAAATATTGAGGCAGACTGGAAAAGGTACATTGCGGAGAGGTCGCAAGCGGACAAGAAGGGGAAGGCCAAGCAGTGGCCGAAAAAGAGGAAGCAAGGCGAAGTCGCCGATACCCGCACCACTCCAAGTGGGAAGGGTAATAAGCAAAAATGGAGACCGGATATTGAGTGTTTCAACTACCACGAGAAGGGACATGTTAGCCGTGTTTGTCCGAAGCCGAGGCAGTTCAGGCGCCAGGATGGACCGCAGCAACCCACGCCGTTGCAGATGCTGCAGCCACCACAGGGTCAGCTGGCACCCCTACCCATTGCGCCTTAGGGGCGGGCTGGGCAGCCGCCGAGAGTGCAGGGCAAGGTGCACGCATTGACCAGTGAGGAGGCAGGCGGGAGCTCTTCAGCCATCATAGGTACCTTGTCATTTTGCAGCATTCCAGCATTTACGTTGTTTGATTCCGGTGCTACGCATTCCTTGTTTTCTGATAATTTGCTGTTAGATGTCTGCACGATATATTGTATATGATTGCTTGTTTGAGATTACCACTCCCGCGGGATATGTTTTATTGGCCGATAGTTGCTACCGTGGGTGTGAGATCTGTGTAGGGGACCGAGTATTACTTGGGGATTTGATTGTGCTTGACTTGTCTGATTTTGATGTGATTTTGGGTATGGATTGGCTAGCCGACAATTTG
>MJHO01000158.1:125731-169377 GCA_002076135.1 Xerophyta viscosa
TGCGATGATTTTATTGTCGCGCCGGGGCGACAACCTTTAGGATTCCGTGTACTCCTAAATTTCACTTTTATGGTGATAGGTCGGGGAAGGTTGTCCCGATTATTAGTGCCTTAAAGGCCAATAGGCTTCTGGAGCGAGGTTGTCCGGGTTACTTGGCCTACTTGTTGAACCTGCATGTTGAGTCAAGCCAGCTTGAGAGTATTCCGATTGTGTGTGAGTTTCTTGACGTGTTTCCAGAGGAGTTGCCTGGATTGCCACCAGAGCGAGAGACCGAGTTTCGAATTGACTTAGTGCCTGGAGCAGCGCCCGTCTCCAAGGCACCCTATAGGATGGCACCGGCCGAATTAGCAGTGTTGAAGACCCAGTTAGGTGAGTTGTTAGCTAAGGGGTTCATCCAGCCTCGTTCGTCACCGTGGGGTGCACCGGTATTGTTTGTGAGAAGAAAGATGGTAGTCTACGGATGTGCGTAGATTACAGGCAGTTGAATCAGTTGACGATCAAGAACAAGTATCTATTGCCGCAGATAGACGACTTGTTCGATCAGTTGATGGGAGCCGCTGTGTTTTCAAAAATAGATTTGAGGTCCGGGTATTATCAGTTGAGGGTTAGACCCGAGGACGTGCCGAAGATAGCTTTTCGTACTCGGTACGGTCATTTTGAGTTTCTGGTTATGTCGTTCAGATTGACGAACGCACTGGCAGAGTTTATAGATATGATGAATAGAATTTTCCAGCCGTTTCTGGATCGATTTGTGGTGATATATATTGATGATATTCTAGTGTATTCTCGCAACCTGGAGGAGCATACCGAACATTTAAGGTTGGTATTGCAGGTCCTGCGCGAGAAACGATTATTTTCTAAGTTTAGCAAATGTGAGTTCTGTCTTTCCCAACGATGATCCTACCATAAATCAAGCATTAAAAAAAAACAAAAAGGGTTGCGCGACTTACATATCACACACGAACATTTATTTCCAATTTTGCACTTCGGACAATATCTCAAATAATAATATGAGTATCCCTCAAAAGATCTACGAAAAGCTCCGATCCTCAAATTTTCTATCCAGCTTTTATCTTTTCACCCAGGGTAGGGGAAAGTCTACCCAGCTTTTATCTTTTCACCCAGGGTAGGGGAAAGTCTATCCAGCTTTTATCTTTTCACCCAGGGTAGGGGAAAGTCTACCCAGCTTTTATCTTTTCACCCAGGTAGGGGAAAGTCTATCCAGCTTTTATCATTTTCACCCAGGGTAGGGGAAAGTCTATCCAGCTTTTATCATTTTCACCCAGGGTAGGGAAAGTCTATCCAGTTTTATCTTTTCACCCAGGGTAGGGGAAAGTCTACCCGGCTTTTATCTTTTCACCCAGGGTAGAGGAAAGTCTACCCAGTTTTATCTTTTCACCCAGGGTAGGGGAAAGTCTACCCAGCTTTTATCTTTTCACCCAGGGTAGGGAAAGTCTACCCAGCTTTTATCTTTTCACCCAGGGTAGGGGAAAGTCTACCCAGCTTTTATCTTTTCACCAAGGGTAGAGGAAAGTCTACCCAGCTTTTATTTTTCCACCCAGGATAGGGGAAAGTCTATCCAGTTTTATTTTTTTACCCAGGGTAGGGGAAAGTCTACCCAGCTTTCATTTTCTTCACCCAGGATAGGGAAAGTCTATCCAGTTTTATCTTTTTCACCCAGGGTAGGGGAAAGTCTACCCAGTTTTATCTTTTCACCCAGGGTAGGGGAAAGTCTATCCAGCTTTTATCTTTTCACCCAGGGTAGGGGAAAGTCTACCCAGCTTTTATTTTTCACCCAGGATAGGGGAAAGTCTATCCAATTTTATATTTTTCACCCAGGGTAGGGGAAAATCTATCCAATTTTGTCTTTTCACCCAGGGTAGGGGAAAGTCTATCCAGTTTTATTTTTTTTCACCCAGGGTAGGGAAAAGTCTACCCAGCTTTATCTTTTCACCCATGGTAGGGGAAAGTCTACCCAGCTTTTATTTTCACCCAGGGTAGGGAAAAGTCTACCCAGCTTTTATCTTTTCACCCAGAGGGGAAAGTATCCAATTTTATCATTCTCACGCCAGGTGGAAGAAAGTCTATTCACCCAGCTTTCATATTTTTCCAGACCCAGGTAGTAGGGAAAGTCTACTCCAGGCCATTTTATCTTTTCACCCAGGGTAAGGGAAAAGTCTATTACCCAGCTTTCATTTTCACCAGATAGGGGAAAGTCTATCCAGTTTTACTTTTTTACCCAGGGTAGGGAAAGTCTATCCATTTTCTTTTTCACCCAGGGTAGGGAAAGTCTATCCAGTTTTATTTTTTTTCACCCAGGGTAGGGAAAAGTCTACCCATCTTTCATCTTTTCACCCATGGTAGGGAAAGACTACCCAGCTTTTATCTTTTCACCCAGGGTAGGGGAAAGTCTACCCAGCTTTTATCTTTTCACCCAGGGTAGGGGAAAGTCTACCCAGCTTTTATCTTTTCACCCAGGATAGGGGAAAGTCTATCCAGTTTTATCTTTTTCACCCAGGGTAGGGGAAAGTCTACCCAGCTTTTATCTTTTCACCCAGGGTAGGGGAAAGTCTACACAGCTTTTATCTTTTCACCCAGGGTAGGGGAAAGTCTACCCAGCTTTTATTTTTCACCCAGGATAGGGGAAAGTCTATCCAGTTTTATTTTTCACCCAGGGTAGGGGAAAGTCTACCCAGCTTTTATCTTTTCACCCAGGATAGGGGAAAGTCTATCCAGTTTTATCTTTTCACCCAGGGTAGGGGAAAGTCTACCCAGCTTTTATCTTTTCACCCAGGATAGGGGAAAGTCTATCCAGCTTTTATCTTTTCAACCCAGAGAAAAAAAAAACATGGTTTCCTTATAAGCAGCGCTCTCCCTCCCGGCGGACAAAATGTGGTATCTTTTATCTTTGTCCAACTCTTCTATGAAGTGTTGGACAAAGAGGGGCAACTGTCGACACCACATTTTGCCCGGGCCGTAAGCCTACATTTGGTCCACATATATCGTTTACGCTCACAAAGTACAATTAAATTCAACCGTGCTCGGTCAGTCCAATCGAGTTAAATTACACGCCACATGTTCATATTACAGTCTAGTCGTGCTGGAACTCAACTATTTCTCGAATCGACTAAGCAAAATTCAGGTGAATTGATGAAGGGCCTCGCTTCGTCCAAAAGTCAATTTCAGTACCCGTAATTAAGCTTTTCGCTGTCAGGCTTTACCTGATGGATAAAATCAAAGTCAAATTTAATACTCCTATCGACCGGTTAATAAACAAAATTGGTATGTAATTATTAGGGGGTTTAAAGTCAAACTTCCTAAATAAGCTATGTCATTATTATTTTTTTTGCACCTTGGACCATAGATTGAATGGAGGTTTTAATAAAGGGGATGAAAGGCTCGCAGCAGGGGGAAGGCTGACAACAAGAAAAAAAAGAAGAAAAAAAAAAAGAAAGAAAAAGAAAGAAAAACAAAGGCTAACCAGAGAAAAAATAGAAAGGAGAAGAAGAAGGAAGAGAGGGAGAGAGCTTCGCCGACGAACATCCTGACGTCGTCACTCTTCCTCCCACAACATCATCTTCGCCGGAGCTAGCCTCAGGAACGCCGGCGCGGAGCTTGCCGGCGCCAAACCGGAGTTACACCCTAGCACCATTTTTCACGAACACCTCTCGAAACTCAAGGTAACCCCTCCCAAACCACCTAATCATCATCTTTACACACAAGAGATTTAACTCCGCCGCCGTGGCCTCGACGGTGGCGAGCCACGGCGGCGGAAAATCGAAATAAAAAAAAAGCATTTAAACTTGTACCCTGTTTATCTCCGTGTACGAATGTCGAAATAAAATTTGGATACCACCATTGAACTCAGAACGCTTTAAAAGCCTAGGAACGACCCTAAGAACGAAGAACGACATTAGTTGCCGAAACGCGGCCGGATCTCGCGAGCTCGAGAACTCATGAACGAAGCTCCGAGAGTAATTTTTGACATCGTAGATGAGTCGGGAATGGTCGAAAATGTTAAAGTGCATATTTTCGAAGGCGGGACCCCCCCTGCTGGGCCGGTAGCGACCGGCCCAGTCGGTCGCGCGCAGGGTCAATCCCTGCGCACGGACCCGAGCGTGCGCTCGGGTCCAGCCCAGGCGCGATGCGCCTGGGCACGCGCGGACCCGAGCGCGCGCTCGGGTCCAGCCCAGGCGCGATGCGCCTGGGCGCGCGAGCAACGCTCGCGGGCCGGACCAATCTGGTCCGGCCCAGCCCGTTTAGGGCCCAAATTAGTTTAATTAAGTATTTTATTGATTTTTAATCAATTTTTAGCGGTTATAGGTGTATACTTATAACCCGAACATAAATGGAGGTGTATACTTCTTAATTGTTTATTTTTTTTAGTAAAAAATTATTTTATAAGTCAATAATTTTATAAATAGTTACCCATATTTAATGAAAATGAATTATAGGTGTATACTTATAATTCAACTAAAAATTAGAAATAGAGGTGTATACTTCTTTTTCTAATTAATGACAAAAAATTAAAAATTTGGGCGATGAAGAGGAAACGGAAACGCGCGGAGCCCAACACTAATAAAAGATTTTTTTTTCTTTATCTCTCCCTTTGGCATGCACTCTCCGACGACGAACACGCACAATTTTCGAACTGTACATTTATTTATTCATTTATCATGCAACGTCTATAAATATATCATTATTTGATATTGGTCTCCCTCGGTCGTATAAACTAAGGAATAAAACAGTGGTGTATACTATTGTTCCATTTTCCTTAGCTTATACGAACGAGGAATTCGTATACGTATAGTAGCTGCAAAGGAGTGGTGTATACTAACTCTGCGTATCTATTATACGTATTGGAGGAAGACAAATCCCATTTAAATAATGGAAATATGAATATAGGATCGGTGTATACTGGTTCAGTATCATAAGTTCTATTATTTAAATGTAGTTATCAAATACTAAAATGAGAAATAGGTGTACACTTATTCTCTTTTTACGTATCTGGCAAACAAAAAATGATATATTTATACATGTCAAAATTCATGCAAATATAAACCCAAAATTATCGTAATCACTTATAGAGTACCCTCTCTCGAGGGGCGCTGTGGGGGTGTTCCGCCTTCCCCACACGTAAACGACGAACGAGCCCTTTGAATCTCGAATATGCCTTATCCCGATTTTCTAGATTTCCATAAATATCTAGGTGGCGACTCCAAACCCTTTTCCCCATCCGGAGGAAGGTCGTCAACACGAGAGCTGACCTTAGCTCTAGCGGTACTTTAGTAAACATAGTTGTGACATATGCTTGTGTGCCTAACGATTATTTTCTACCTGGTTGAGTGCGTGAGCGGATTAGCTCTTGTGATACTCTTGGTAGGTTGGTGTTATGGTTAGAGCGGATTAGTTGTATGTTCATCTAGTACCCGGTAGTCAAGTGATTTACCGACTAGGGTGGCGGTAAGATGAGTTGTTTACAATGTGAGCGTCTAATCTTAATGAATGATGTCTCTATTGAGGCCGGTAGGCATAGGGTGATCACTCTTGGCCAGAGTGGTTCCTACGAAGTGCGAGGCTCAGGGTTGTGCCTTCCGGAGGGTGCATCGCTACTGAGTATCTCTTACAGGACGCCGTGGGATCGCCCCTATCGTAGGCTTGGTGCTTCGGATGTGCACTAGAAGCGGGTAACCAAACCTTGGTACCGTGGGTCAATCCGGGTACCTAAACTAAACATGAGAGGACTTACTGGGTTGGGTTAGTGATTTCACCCTAATATAATCCATGGATATCAATGGCATAATTGATTTGGGTTGGGTTGCGGACTTGACATATTGATATGGTAGCTTGAATGTATATATTAGCTTATGTCTCTATGTGTGTTGCCTTGAACGGTTTTATGTTGTATACATGTTTACATATATTGGTTATATATGTGGTCACTTGTTTGAGATGTTGTGTCCTTGGAGCGCTTAGTTTGGAAATGCAACGGTGCCATTCACTGAGTTGGTTTGACTCACGCTCTCTTTTTCTCTCTTTTCAGATCCAGGTAGTCACGGTAAGGCACCGGCCGAAGGTGCTTAGGCGGCTAGTGTGAGCAAAAGGAGGATTTTAGCGATAATACTTTTGAGGTATAGCGTTTGGAGTTTAAGTGTTGATTGTAAACACTTAGGAAATCCTTATTTTGTATACCTAGTTGTATAGGTGGAAAATTGTATAAAAGTGTAGAAAGGAAGTACTAACACACATGTATATGTTTGAGCATGTTTAGAATCATGCATAGGGTGTTATGCATGTTTCGGTTTTTTGTTATAAGGGCAAATGTAGATTTTGAACCCTTATGTAAATACTTTTCCGTATTTTAATATAAACACATCTCTTAGCTTAAGTTAGGATTTTGGGATTCAAAATCCGGTTTGAAAACTTTGAGCATGTGTTTTATGTATGATACAAGTGTATGCATGATTGTTTCGCATTTTGGTTGAAAAATATGGATTTCGGGGGTTTGAGTAGATGCATTTCTATTTTTGCTGTTAACTAATATTTTGGTCGACCGAAATGTTCATCCGATCGACCGATAATGCCCGTAAAGCTAAGAAACATGTATTCTGATTTTTCGGTCGACCGGAATCCAAAATCGGTCGACCGAAAATATGCTCTAGAATAAGTTTTTAAAAATCGATTTAAATGATAATTATTTTGAATTTTAAGCTTTTGGGAGGATTGTTGGGACATATCTAAGATATGTGGCAATCCCCAAAGTTTTAGAAAAATATTATTTTCGTGTTTTATGTCGAAAATGGTTTTATGCCGAGTAGGAGTTGAGAACCTTAGATTGCTCTTGATTCTTATGTATCAATGAGGGAGATTGATGCATTTGGATTACTAGCAAGCTATGAAGGGTTTATGTGGAGAGAACCGCCTCCCTCGCGGATGCTCGACACATGCCCGGTAGTTCTAGACTTGGGCTCGGGGTCCTTTTAAAGGAGTTTGAAATGTGATTTGCCAATGAGTTGGAAACCATGCACGGTTTATTTCAAAGCTTCCACATGTGATTTTGCGTGGATACGTGGGGCGGTCCTGGGACACGGGCCGTCACATTTATTATCTAAATAAAATCAATTAGGAATAGATATGTGTCGCCTAATATCGAGAAAGAAGCAATATCCATCGTTTCTTTGACTCGTCCATTAAAAATCTATTTCGGAGAAATGTCCATGTCTTCCGAATGTATGTAAGTACGTGTCAATTACCTATCCCTATGATTTCTAGTTAAAATAAAATGACTAGTACGTAGAGAAGGTAATGGAATGGTGTAAGGTTTCGGATTTTCATGAATTAATATTTGTTTTTGAATCGGATTTATTCGGAGTTTGATTTTGGTTTGGTTACGAGTATTGATCGAGAGATTTATTGGTTTCTGGGTGCTTGATTTGTATTAGAATTGGTTGTAAATTGATTTGGTGTGATTTGGGCTTGATTTGGGCCCGTTTGGGGTTGGACCCGGCCGACCGAGCCATGTGGCTCGGCCCAGCCGAGCCCAACCAGGCCAGGGCGAGCCATTTGGCTCGCCAGGCACCCGTTCCCTCTCGTCTCCCTCTCTGTCTCCCTCGCGCTCTCTCTCGCTCTCGTTCTTTGTCTCTCCCTCTCGCACTCGAGCTCCGCCCGTCTCGCGAGCGCCGACCATCGCGCCGTCCGCCGCCGGCGTGTCGTGCCGGGCCCCCACCTCACCCCTCTCCTCCCCTGGGCTGCTGTCTTCTCCTCTCTCGCGTCGTTTCTCGAGCTCGGCCGCGAAACCTAGCTTCTCGCCGCCGTTGATTCCGGCGCCGCCGCGCCTCGCCGTCGCCGTCCGTGGCTTCTCTCCGTCACCTGGGCCACCGACGAGCCTCTCCGCCTCCGATTGGACCCCGTCGCGCCGGATCTCCTCTCCGTCCTCTCTGCTCCCGATCGGCTGCGCCGCCGTCGTCGCCGCCGCTGTTGCTCCGGCCACTGTTGGACGTCGCCGCTGTCTCATCCGACTCCTGAGCTCCTCGGACGTGTTGATCCGCCGCCACCGCCTTGTTGCCGCCGCCGCCCGTCTCCGGCGAGCTTCTCCGGCGAACTCGGATGCTTCGTCGTTTCGTCTCGGCTTCGTGAACGCGCTAGTAGAGTTGTTTTTGGTTGAGCACCTGGGGTTTCACGCCGTGTGCCGGGTCTCGGTTTGGTAAGACCGGGACGTAGGTGAGTGAACCCGCGGTCTCACTTATGTGTTTATGTTGATTTTAGTTATGTTATGTTGATGTATATTGTATGGATGCCCGCTCGTGTTAATGTGATAGCATATATGAGCTAGTATTTGAAGTACCTTAGCATGTGGTCGGATTAATCCGTATAGTAGTGACATTCGGCTTTATTATGACTTGTCGGACATCTAGTAGATGTGACATCTTTTGGATAGTTTGTATGACGTATGTATGTTTATCATGTTACCTGACTTTTCTATGGTTTGAATGGGTAGTTGGGCATGACTGCACGTTTATATTTATATAGAAAAGTTTACTTTGTGACATGTAGAATGTGTTGGACTTGACTTAGTGACTTCGAGCGCCGCCTGCGCTTTAGTTATACCTGTTGCGGTGTCTTTGACTTGGTTATTACTTAGAAGAAAGTATTAAAGCACGACTGCTGGATTAATACTTTGGTATGAACTGTCCGTGTATGTGTGTGTGTGACATATCCGTTGTATTATTTGTGCGTACGCCGCCTGCGCTCGTTGTATTGTGGTAGAGGTGCGATGTGGCCTTTGACTTGTCCGCGTGTTTGACCTACTTAGACGGTATGCGAGACGATTGCTCTAGCAATACCATTAGTAGAGCGGACTTTTGTGATGTGCGTTGTTTCCCTCGTGTGTTCATTCACCTTCTCGTGTTGTTCTGTTGGGTTATCGGGGTCAATACGACATCAGATGCGCAGCGGAAATTTAAAATTTTTAATACAAAAGCCCCGTGTACCCGAATACAGGATCACATTGGTATGCTATAATAATCGAAACATTCACATCGCATGTAAATAATAAACATGATATAATAAATTAATCTGATTAATTTATTACGATCCTATCATGCATCTAATCGCGGTTCGAGTTTAATCGAAATACCTTGGCGGGTCGAACACGCCGCGTAATGGTTCTCAGATTCTGATGAATAGAGCCGCGAAAATACCCGGCCTCTAACGGTGATCCACGCTGAGACGCTCGCGAAACCGAAATCGATTTTAATCGAATTAAAACCGACTTGGGCCTTGGATCCAATCCAGGCCGGCCCGTTCACAAAAGGGCCCTTCTTCTTCTTCTTCTTCTTCTTCCTTCGGTCTGCTTCCTGTTACAGCAGCCAATGCCTCCGATCACCGTCCAAGCTGTTGCTCGCCGGCACCGCCTCCGAACAGCAGCTCGTCACGTCGCCGTCGCCGCCTCAGCACGCCTGGAAAAGCGCAGCCGCAGCCGGAGATGGAGAGTTCCGCGCTCGGTGAGGTGCAACAGTTGCACCTGATAACGAAGCGCTGGAGATGCCGCCGGAGTTTGACGTCGTCGTCGGCTGGGTGAGCCGATGGAACGTCGGTGGCTTGGTGAGATGCAAGAGCAGTCGGCCGAGAGTTTTGCCGATTGTTGATCTCGGTTCTAACACTCGCCGTCGTCTCTCTCTCTCTCTCTCTCTCGCCGGCGTCGCACGCCGGAAGGGAAGACGGTGGAGGAGATCGACCGGACGTGGAGTGATCACCGTGCTAGCGGCTTAGGGTTACTCCTCGTCAGGTCGGCGCCGAGTTTTGCTTTCTCGTTCGGTGAAGAAGACAACACTGTGTATACAATATATAGGGTTTAAATTACAGAAAAAATCTGCTCTTTTGCGATTTTGCAAAATCGGCCCACTTGCATTTTGCAAAAGCTTAGGTCCAACACTTTGGACATTGGCAAAAGCACCCCCTCATGCACAGATTTTCGGTTTTTCGCGATCGTGTCTCATTTGCGTGTGACCCATTAGGTTCAGTACCACGCCGGCAGTGAATAAATAGTTAATTCAACTAATTAACAAATAATTAATTCAACCAATTAATTATATTTATCCACAGATCGTGGTTAACGTCTAGCAACGTGCCACGACCACCCGTGTGGTATGAATATCAATATTCATCACTTGAAACCTTTGTGTGAATAGTTCCCATGCCCTTTAATCCTTCTGTTCTTTTCTAACATCCGAACGAGCTTAGAGTATGGATATCTGTCAAACTCTAATATAGCTCAATCAAATATATCTGTCTTAATAGATTCGCTCGTCTGTGACATTAAGAACATTTCTTAATTCACATCGTACCTCGGCCAAGGATTTTCTGAGCTAATTCTATTCAAAGACATATAGGATGTTTCTCCTCCTTTATAGGAGGTGACAGATTCTCTATTGGTTATCATCTATCTTCATGTGCTATAATTTATACCCAGATGGTTCCTTGTACAGCTGAGCTATACTTGGAAACACACTAAAGTATAAATCATGAACGCATAAGATACTATGATAAACTCAAGTCTGAGGATCAAGGCATAACTATCACACTGAAGAATTACCATTGACTGATTCCATTGGTATTCTTCGAGTAAGTCAGTTCAGTGAACTCATTCATCCAATGAGCACCTACACACTTGCTTCAGTGTCAACTACACGCATAGTAATGAGATCACTACTCTCATCGTATGAGCAGCAAGCTGTGTATTAGTCTTTCCGGTGACATTGAGCCCCTACTCAATGCACCTATGACTAAGAACATTCTGGACTTAGGTTTATAAGACATTAGGTCTCATTATCATGATCCACTATCATGATCCAAATTCTGTCGCCTTAGTCCATGGGGTTTATCACATACATTCATACAACATATTAAACATGACGATGCGATAAATAAACAACCATAATCAAGTAAATCAAAAAGGGTTTATTACAGAAATATGTTCGCCAAAATATCCAATATTATTGGCTTTTAGGCATAGGAGGGCGGGAGTGATTGAAGGACCAAGTCGATACTCAACTCGTGATCCATCGCAAGTCCAAGTTGCCCAAGTCGCTCGATCAAATCGATCATCTTGAGAACATGGATCTGCACGGACTCTCCTTCATTCATTCTAGCCCTAAAAAGCTCCTTAGATATCTGATATCTAGCAGTCCTATCAGGCTCAGCATAAAGCTCCTTCAGACGGAGCATTATACTACCACTATCCAGATTTTCATGCTGACGTTGCAACTCATTGCTCATGGAGGCCAAGATGATACACTTCGCAAGTATCATCTTGCTTCCATTGGTCAGCCTGAACTCGCTCATCATCAGTGGACTGTTCGTTAAGAACAGGCATGGGACACTCGAGAACATACGCTACCTTTTGAATAGCGAGGACCAGTTTAACATTGCGCAGCCAATCGATATAGTTTGGTCCAGTCAGTTTGTTCGCATCAAGAATGTTATGTAAAGGCAAACCACTCATCTACAAGCATTCAAAGATACAAAAACAAAAGATAATTTAGCATGCAATTATTTACTTGAAATAAAACATCAAATAGATTATGGTTAATTCTAAGTGATGCTCCCACTATTTTTCTACGAATCATGCAACCTTCAAACATGAGACGAAAATCAAATTCTTAGTGAGATAAGGATCCAATCAGCAAAAACGTAATCTCACGTTTGCATGACGACTACATTTTTCTGATCGGTAGACAACTTGCTTTGTCAATTACATCTCTATGTAACTCCTTGTTTTAGCCTCTAATTATTCATGGTCTTGCGTTTTTCGCAACAAACCATAATAATTTAGTCAAGTATAACCTCCATTCCAAGTGGCGTAAAACTATGAGACAAGTCTTTGCGTTTTTCGCAACGAGACTTATCTAATCGGTTTACCCACTTACACACAGGTATGTGTGAATGATTAATACCCAGTGTTTTACCTAAGCAACCATGCGTGTACACATCAAGTCGATTAGGTCAAACACTTGACTCTATTTCATCATTAATGGAGGGCGGCTAGGGTTTTTCGCAAAGCTAAAACCATAATACTTGAATTTAAATCTGAAGGTTTAGGGAATCAGTTTTTAAGCAGATTATGCTTTTAAGGTCTCATCTTATTATCCTAGCATGCATTTCTATGTTTGATCATAACAAGGCATGTATCGCATACAAAACATGTTACAAAACAACATGATAACAATTATCAAAAACCATAGAAAAGAAAGCATGCTAAACCACCAGATGATCATGGACATCTACCTAATCCACTCGAGCTACTGAGTGGAATTCTAACGTGTATGTAGCAGCTTGCATCTGATGCACTTGATTGTAATTCCTCGAACTTCTTCTCGAACTTCTTCTTCCCGCCGTGAACTCTTCACGATCTTCAATTACATAATATTTTATATCCTACTACAACTTTTCTAAAAAGCAGAAAAGGATAAAATAAAATTAATTATTACACGGGAACTTGCTTTTCGAAGAGAGAGGCATAGCACGCAGGCTATATTTTACATTACAAAAATTCCTACTACATACCATCTAGAGCGGCCTAGTCCATGATCATCCTTCACCACACAAACCATCCATATCAAATATGAATAAAAATAAATACGATAATTCGATCACGACGACCTAAACATGCTTTTGAACTAATTTCAAAATTTAATTCGTTTAGGGTTTTATGTCCAACTCTTAGTTAGTGTGCGGTAAATTACATGCATCGCATATAAGTTATAATATTAACAATTAATATTATTACGTCGTGATCAAATATCGAAGATTATTATAGCAAAACCAAAGATAGCTC
Organism: Xerophyta viscosa; assembly: GCA_002076135.1. Classification (NCBI taxonomy): domain Eukaryota; kingdom Viridiplantae; phylum Streptophyta; class Magnoliopsida; order Pandanales; family Velloziaceae; genus Xerophyta; species Xerophyta viscosa. The sequence goes on from MJHO01000158.1 coordinate 138,567, forward strand.
TGATACCACTGTTGGGTTATCGGGGTCAATACGACATCAGATGCGCAGCGGAAATTTAAAATTTTTAATACAAAGCCCCGTGTACCCGAATACAGGATCACATTGGTATGCTATAATAATCGAAACATCCACATCGCATGTAAATAATAATAAGCATGATATAAAATTAATCTGATTAATTTATTACGATCCTATCATGCATCTAATCGCGGTACGAGTTTTATCGAAATACCTTGGCGGGTCGAACACGCCGCGTAATGGTTCTCAGATTCTGATGAATAGAGCCGCGAAAGTACCCGGCCTCTAACGCTAGTCCACGCTGAGACGCTCGCGAAACCGAAATCGATTTTAATCGAATTAAAACCGACTTGGGCCTTGGATCCAATCCAGGCCGGCCCGTTCACAAAAGGGCCCTTCTTCTTCTTCTTCTTCTTCTTCCTTCGGTCTGCTTCCTGTTACAGCAGCCGATGCCTCCGATCACCGTCCAAGCTGATGCTCGCCGGCACCGCCTCCGAACAGCAGCTCGTCACGTCGCCGTCGCCGCCTCAGCACGCCTGGAAAAGCGCAGCCGCAGCCGGAGATGGAGAGTTCCGCGCTCGGTGAGGTGCAACAGTTGCACCTGATAACGAAGCGCTGGAGATGCCGCCGGAGTTTGACGTCGTCGTCGGCTGGGTGAGCCGATGGAACGTCGGTGGCTTGGTGAGATGCAAGAGCAGTCGGCCGAGAGTTTTGCCGATTGTTGATCTCGGTTCTAACACTCGCCGTCGTCTCTCTCTCTCTCTCGCCGGCGTCGCACGCCGGAAGGGAAGACGGTGGAGGAGATCGACCGGACGTGGAGTGATCACCGTGCTAGCGGCTTAGGGTTACTCCTCGTCAGGTCGGCGCCGAGTTTTGCTTCTCTCGTTCGGTGAAGAAGACAACACTGTGTATACATATATATAGGGTTATAAATTACAGAAAAAATCTGCTCTTTTGCGATTTTGCAAAATCGGCCCACTTGCATTTTGCAAAAGCTTAGGTCCAACACTTTGGACATTGGCAAAAGCACCCCCTCATGCACAGATTTTCGGTTTTTCGCGATCGTGTCTCATTTGCGTGTGACCCATTAGGTTCAGTACCACGCCGGCAGTGAATAAATAGTTAATTCAACTAATTAACAAATAATTAATTCAACCAATTAATTATATTTATCCACAGATCGTGGTTAACGTCTAGCAACGTGCCACGACCACCCGTGTGGTATGAATATCAATATTCATCACTTGAAACCTTTGTGTGAATAGTTCCCATGCCCTTTAATCCTTCTGTTCTTTTCTAACATCCCGAACGAGCTTAGAGTATGGATATCTGTCAAACTCTAATATAGCTCAATCAAATATATCTGTCTTAATAGATTCGCTCGTCTGTGACATTAAGAACATTTCTTAATTCACATCGTACCTCGGCCAAGGATTTTCTGAGCTAATTCTATTCAAAGACATATAGGATGTTCTCCTCCTTTATAGGAGGTGACAGATTCTCTATTGGTTATCATCTATCTTCATGTGCTATAATTTATACCCAGATGGTTCCCTTGTACAGCTGAGCTATACTTGGAAACACACTAAAGTATAAATCATGAACGCATAAGATACTATGATAAACTCAAGTCTGAGGATCAAGGCATAACTATCACACTGAAGAATTACCATTGACTGATTCCATTGGTATTCTTCGAGTAAGTCAGTTCAGTGAACTCATTCATCCAATGAGCACCTACACACTTGCTTCAGTGTCAACTACACGCGTAGTAATGAGATCACTACTCTCATCGTATGAGCAAGCAAGCTGTGTATTAGTCTTTCCGGTGACATTGAGCCCCTACTCAATGCACCTATGACTAAGAACATTCTGCACTAGGTTTATAAGACATTAGGTCTCATTATCATGATCCACTATCATGATCCTAATTTTGTCGCCTTAGTCCATGGGGTTTATCACATACATTCATACAACATATTAAACATGACGATGCGATAAATAAACAACCATAATCAAGTAAATCAAAAAGGGTTTATTACAAAATATGTTAGCCAAAATATCCAATATTATTGGCTTTTAGGGCATTTACTCTTTCAGTTCGGAGTTGCCGACTAGGGATAGGCGTGAGTTGAACAAGAAAAAGGGTGCGCACTTGATCTTGTTTTGATGCTTTGGTATGTACCCGTGAGAGGGTTTTACTTTCAGATGTTTGAAATGCTTATGATGTAAAGCATGTGGATTGTGATGATTATGAAATTCCTAGCATGTACTATGTTGTGAGATTCATGTGGGTTGGTTGACCCGGTATTATGTGATACATGATTGGTGAGCATGCTTAGATGGTTAGCATGATGTTTATATGCGAATGAAAACATGCCAGTTTGATGTGGTGCTTATTTTAGCGTGCAATCGTTGTATGTCTTTCACTGGTTTGTGATTGTGGACATTGACAACGTGAGCGCTAATAAGATTTATGTGATGTTATTTGGTTTTGGCATGTTTTGGAAATACTCTCTTCTCATTTATGTGATATCAGGATTTGGTTATATGCTATTAGCGTGGAAACCGTTGTATGTCTATCACTTGTACTTATGCGATTGGTGTGCCCAATGTGAGTATTGTTGTGATTGTGGACATTGACAACGTGAGCGCTAATGAGATTTGAAAAGTGAAAATGTGGTGGGACTCTTTCGTTGGACTGCATCGCCTAGATTCGCTCTCCCGTGCGAGAGGATATCGACCGGGATCGAAATGGGACGATGTGGGCGCCGGAGTCCCATATTTGTTGTGGGCTCTTTCGTTGGACTGCATCGCCTAGGTTCGCTCTCCCGTGAGTCGAGAGGATATCGGGATCGAAATGGGACGATGTGGGCGCCGGAGTACCATATTTGTTGTCTCGAGAGAAGAGAGACCGGCGGGCGTAGTTAAGGCCAGCCCGAGGCCAGGGGCGGCTACGAGACCAGGCGAGGCTTGAATCGGCAATTCCGGAAAGGCCGGTAGATCAAGTAACTCCCTTAAGGCCAAAAGGGATCGCCCCTGCTGTAGGGTACTGGGGGACGCGACGTGCACCGTGTCTGACCCAGATCCTTGGTGCTGCGTGTACCAGAAGGGTGTGTTGCGTTATAAACATGAGAGGACTAACTGGTTTGGTAGTTTAGTCCACGCTGACTTAAGAAAGATAATGACATAACCGGATTGGGTTTCGGGTGATCGATTACCTTATATCTTAATGATGTTGTTGATGTTTATTATTATGCCAAGTATGTTTCTTGGTTGTTGTTGATGACTTGGTGGTATGTTTATATCCTTGTTATGGTTTTATTCGGATTTGGCACGCATGAATGATGTATGCGTTGAGGAATGTCGGCATTTAAGTTATGTTTGAGTGCAAACTTGTTTTAGCATGCAATATATGCCTTGGGTGCGGTATTTATGTATGCTTGCGAGTTAGTATTGCACGTGTGCTTGTTTCTGTGTTGTTTGTTTGGTGTGTGACTGCAGCCCTGGCCGTTGCCTTGCGGGGTTGCCGGGGTGGGTCACTCACTGAGTATATTTTTATATACTCACGGTACTACTTTTCCCGCAGGTTGTTGCGAGGACCGCCGACGATCGTAGAGCGAGATTTGGGGTTCAGAAGTTAGTTGGGAAAAATAAAGTAAAATGTATATTGTATTTGTAGTTTCCGCTGTGTATTTAAAAATAATTTGAAATTTATGTATTGTATTTCGGAAGTACTAGCTCATAACAACCCATATCATTTATATTTTCCACCTAAATTCCGACCCCCGGAAACGGGGCGTCACAAGATGGTATCAGAGCTTGGTTATGACTTAGTACTTCCAATTGATAGATTTCATGGGTATGGGAATGTGTGGAGAGATAGGCAATCGTAATTTCGCGGTAGGCATGCGTCGCTCCGTAGGTCGATTGCTTAGTTAATATTTTGGCGTTGTAGAACGTTCCTTAAGTGGGGAGGTGTTGCTTGCACCTTGCCCGTGCTTGTTAGTTGTGGACCTCGTGGAGGTCGGATTGTTGTGGATGCATGTTTGGGGTTTGAGGTATTCCGGTTGTGGCTTTACCTCTTACCGTGTTTGTTGTGTGCATTGGAATGACACTGTTGATTGAATTTGATTGGTTTCCGTTACGTATTGTGATTGATTTTGTTTTGAGTGGTATTTGAAAAGGATTTCGATGATTCGAAAATGCTTAAGTGTTTGACTTAAGAGGTTTGGTTTCTTCGAAAGTTTTAGAAAAATGTAGATTGAGCCGGTATTTGATAAAATGATTTTGAACAAGTTTTACGGTTTTTGAGAGAGTTGGATCTTAGATTGTTACGGAGGCTATTGTATCAATGAGGGAGATTGATGCAATAGAATCCTTAGCAAGTTAAGTTCTGGTTTGGGATGAAACCGCCTCCCTTGCGAAGTTCGTCTTGAACCGGAAAGTCCTAACTACGGCTCGATCCTTGTTTTCTAAACAAAATGTCTCCAAATGAATTTCGCTACAAACCTCTTTACTTCGTATTGAGTTTCTACAAAGGTGTATTGAGTTTCTATTAAGGTGATATATGGCATTGGGTTTTGCTGTTGGATTAGGTCATGCGCTGCGTGTGTGATTTTGGTTTGTGTTTGGATGTTGGTGGTTGAAGGCAAAGTGTTCTCCGAAACTGTTCTTGTGAGAAGTTTGCTTAACACCGGTATGTTGTATTTCGTCGCTTTCCTTATGTGTATGAGCTTGGTATTTTGTAGAATGATGTATTCGGATTCGTTTCAAGTTCTACTTGTGGATTTTTAATGAAACAATGGTTTGATCAAAATTTGGCTACTTGAGTTCTTAACTTCGTATTTTCGATGTTTCGAAAAGATATCATATTAAGAGATTTTAAAGGGCTTTTGGTTTGGAATTCGATACCTGCATGTGTATATTGAGTATATGTGTGTGAATACATGATATTGAAGGATTTGGAAAAATATTTATGAAAATGAGGTGTTGAGAAGTTGTTGCTGCAAATCTGTTCTTGCAGAAACTGCAGGTATCGGTCGACCGAAATATTGGATCGGTCGACCGAAACCTGGAGTGGTTCTGTTATTCGTATTTGGTCGACTTTCGGTCGACCGATATCTAAAAACGGTCGACCGAAAGAAGCTCTGTAATTCATCGCAAAAATTTTCGTATTTGGTTTCCGATTTTGATTTCGATGCTTTGAGGGGTTCTTATAAATACTAACTAGAGGTTTAGCAATCCCAAATCTTTCGGAAAAATACAGGTTGAGCCGGTATTTTGAAAACATAGTTTTAAGTGCATTTACGTAAAGTTTAAAGAGGTTTGGGCCTTAGATTGCTTAGGATCCTCTGGTGTCATCTGGGGAGATTGATACCTTAGTATCCTATGCAAACTGAGCTCGGTCTGAGACCGAACCGCCTCCCCCGCGGGTTCTCGTCTCGGACTGAATGTCCAGGTTGCGGCTCTTCCTTGTTGAATTTGGGGATTTGAAATGAACTCCTTGTTTGTTTAAGTTTCCGCAAAATTATTTATTTTCGGATTAATGTTGCTTAATAGACTTATTTAGAAACTATTTGTCTCAGTTTGTTTTGGCCTGAGCTGTAGATGTCCATAGAACGGCGCTAACCAATGCGAGAGATTGGTTGCGATGGTTCTGTGAGCATATACGGGAATCCTGGTGATAAAGTCTGTCTCTCGTATAGACGTTTGTCAAGGAACCTTGGCTCGAAGTTGTTTGGATATATTCCCTTGGAAAAGATTATCCTTCTTGATTCTTCCTTACTTAAAAAGGATTTTAAAGGGTTCGTTCCAAGAGTTTAAGTTTTTGAAAAGGAATTGGTTATTTGGAAATTTCAGTTCGAAACTGGGAATTATTCTTAAATAATGTTATTTTGAATCATTTCATAAGTGTTGCGATCATCTACTTTGAATTTCCAAGTTTCTTGGGCTTGTGAAGGTTTTGTTGTGATTTACGTCGTGACTTGTTGATCGGAATGGGTTAAGGACTAACCTTTCCGATGTTTCTTTATATCGTTTGTAAAACTTGGTTTAAGTTGGATTTGTTTTGAATGAAATGGTTATGTTACGATTTCGTTTGAAGCTATCGTTAGCTTACGATTTCGTTTGAAATTCTCGTTTGGTTTAACGATTTGAAAATGTTACTTTGTAATTGTTTCAGAGATTTGTTGGAGCAGGTGTTTGGTTAGACACTTTGGAATGATTTGTGGAGGGATAAAAACCTGGTTGAGGTGAGTTATCCTTTTCTTTGGTGGGCAGGTAGCCCTTATTTCTGTTTCTGGTGGGCAGGTAGCCCTTTGTATCTGTGTTGTTGGGCGTGTGGCCCTGTTTTTATTTTCTTTTGTGGATGTTTCCGAGCAGGTAGCTCGTTAGATGTAATTTTAGTTTTGGGACCCTAGAAATACAGGGGAGACTCTGCCGGAATTTTCGGTGATTTCTGGTGTGAAATCAAATTCCGAGTACTCCTGCTGTCTTTGGGTATTTGCGATTTGGTTTTGACGAGTTTTCTTCCGTTGTGTTTTGGCTTTACGCGTAAGACGTGTTGGTTTGGATTTGGGGGACCAAATCCCTTAAGTGGGGAGGAATGTAAGGTTTCGGATTTTCATGAATTAATATTTGTTTTTGAATCGGATTTATTCGGAGTTTGATTTTGGTTTGGTTACGAGTATTGATCGAGAGATTTATTGGTTTCTGGGTGCTTGATTTGTATTAGAATTGGTTGTAAATTGATTTGGTGTGATTTGGGCTTGATTTGGGCCCGGCCGACAGAGCCATGTGGCTCGGCCCAGCCGAGCCCAACCAGGCCAGGGCGAGCCATTTGGCTCGCCAGGCACCTGCTCGATCGCCTCTCGTCTCCCTCTTGCCCGCGCTCCCTCTCGCTCTCGTTCTTTGTCTCTCCCTCTCGCACTCGAGCTCCGCCCGTCTCGCGAGCGCCGACCTTCGCGCCGTCCACCGCCGGCGTGTCGTGCCGGGCCCCCACCTCACCCCTCTCCTCCCCTGGGCTGCTGTCTTCTCCTCTCTCGCGTAGTTTCTCGAGCTCGGCCGCGAAACCTAGCTTCTCGCCGCCGTTGATTCCGGCGCCGCCGCGCCTCGCCGTCGCCGTCCGTGGCTTCTCTCCGTCACCTGGGCCACCGACGAGCCTCTCCGCCTCCGATTGGACCCCGTCGCGCCGGATCTCCTCTCCGTCCTCTCTGCTCCCGATCGGCCGCGCCGCCGTCGTCGCCGCCGCTGTTGCTCCGGCCACTGTTGGACGTCGCCGCTGTCTCCTCCGACTCCTGAGCTCCTCGGACGTGTTGATCCGCCGCCACCGCCTTTGTTGCCGCCGGCGAGCTTCTCCGGCGAACTCGGATGCTTCGTCGTTTCGTCTCGGCTTCGTGAACGCGCTAGTAGAGTTGTTTTTGGTTGAGCACCTGGGGTTTCACGCCGTGTGCCGGGTCTCGGTTTGGTAAGACCGGGACGTAGGTGAGTGAACCCGCGGTCTCACTTATGTGTTTATGTTGATTTTAGTTATGTTATGTTGATGTATATTGTATGGATGCCCGCTCGTGTTAATGTGATAGCATATACGAGCTAGTATTTGAAGTACCTTAGCATGTGGTCGGATTAATACCGTAGTAGTAGTGACATTCGGCTTTATTATGACTTGTCGGACATCTAGGTAGATGTGACATCTTTTGGATAGTTTGTATGACGTATGTTATGTTTATCATGTTACCGACTTTTCTATGGTTTGAATGGGTAGTTGGGCATGACTGCCACGTTTATATTTATATAGAAAAGTTTACTTTGTGACATGTAGAATGTGTTGGACTTGACTTAGTGACTTTGAGCGCCGCCTGCGCTTTAGTTATATCTGTTGCGGTGTCTTTGACTTGGTTATTACTTAGAAGAGTATTAAAGCACGACTGCTGGATTAATACCTTTGGTATGAACTGTCCGTGTATGTGTGTGTGTGACATATCCGTTGTATTGTTTGTGCGTGCGCCGCCTGCGCTCGTTGTATTGTGGTAGAGGTGCGATGTGGCCTTTGACTTGTCCGCGTGTTTGACCTACTTAGACGGTATGCGAGCCGATTGCTCTAGCAATACCATTAGTAGAGCGGACTTTTGTGATGTGCGTTGTTTCCCTCGTGTGTTCATTCACCTTCTCGTGTTGTTCGGAGTTGCCGACTAGGGATAGGCGTGAGTTGAACAAGAAAAAGGGTGCGCACTTGATCTTGTTTTGATGTTTTGGTATGTACCCGTGAGAGGGTTTTACTTTCAGATGTTTGAAATGCTTATGATGTAAAGCATGTGGATTGTGATGATTATGAAATTCCTAGCATGTACTATGTTGTGAGATTCATGTGGGTTGGTTGACCCGGTATTATGTGATACATGATTGGTGAGCATGCTTAGATGGTTAGCATGATGTTTATATGCGAATGAAAACATGCCAGTTTGATGTGGTGCTTATTTTAGCGTGGAATCGTTGTATGTCTTTCACTGGGTTTGTGATTGTGGACATTGACAACGTGAGCGCTAATAAGATTTATGTGATGTTATTTGGTTTTGGCATGTTTCGGAAATACTCTCTTCTCATTTATGTGATATCAGGATTTGGTTATATGCTATTAGCGTGGAAACCGTTGTATGTCTATCACTTGTACTTATGCGATTGGTGTGCCCAATGTGAGTATTGTTGTGATTGTGGACATTGACAACGTGAGCGCTAATGAGATTTGAAAAGTGAAAATGTGGTGGGACTCTTTCGTTGGACTGCATCGCCTAGATTCGCTCTCCCGTGAGTCGAGAGGATATCGACCGGGATCGAAATGGGACGATGTGGGCGCCGGAGTCCCATATTTGTTGTGGGCTCTTTCGTTGGACTGCATCGCCTAGGTTCGCTCTTGTGAGGTCCGTGTTTCGGTTTGTTATGTATTGAGGTGTTGCATGCATGTCTAGGATGCCTGGTTAGTGTGTGCCTTGTTGCGTGTCGTAGAGTGATTCGACGCGAGCGGCTTAAGTGTTGTATTTGCCTTATTTTTGGGTTGGCCGAGATTTTCGGTCGACCGATCTCATTTTTCGGTCGACCGAAACCTGCGCGAAGCCCGTGCTTAAATACAGCACTTAACGCGATTCGGGGTAGGTTTTCGTTTTTACTGCCTGGCCGAGCTCCCCTTTTCCCAGCTGACCTAGGTAAGTGATTTCCCCCTCATTTATGGTTGATTCCTACCTCTCCCTAGCTATTAATCCCTAGAAACCTAATCTCCCGGTTGTTCTCTTCGCGTAGATCTAAGTGTTGGGCGCGATTGTAACTCCCCGGGGTGTGGACGTGGTTTCTTGTTGAGCTTGTGAGGTGAGTGGGTTCTCACCGACGTGTATGTGATTGTGTTTGATCGTATGCCATGCTTATGTGCGTGTATTGGTGTATACGGTGATTACCTAATTTTGGGTATTAAACCCTAATGATGTTGTGATGTGGTAGAGATCATGCTAGATATGCTATGATGCTCTTGTATTGCTATTTATGCAATTTGGTTGCTATTATGCCAATTTGATATGAGAACATGATATTTATATATATCTATGTTGTAGTTCGCATATGTATGAACTATGTTGTGATGCTTAATGAACATGCTAATTATGTTTAGATGTTATTGAGCATGCTCGGATGTAGAGGACACCTCTAGGGACATCCGTTTTGTATGTGACTTAATAGAGCATATGAGTGCTATATGGTCGTGTCTTTGCCACTCACCCGAGTAGATCCGTCCAAAGGGACTAACCCCGGAGGGCGTGGGCTCAGGGTGGAGAGGGCGGAGAGAATTGACTAATGCACGTAGCTTGAAAAGCATAAGACGTTTGGCCTAGTATTCGTAAGTCTCGCTTCCGCCTTATCCGTGGAGGTCGCGGGCCTGGATAGAGGTGTTGTGAGGAGCATGGGAGACCAGAATACTTAGGTTATGTGGCGCCTCTAAAGAGGTCAGTGAGCGCGGTTCCGATCACCAGTTGGCCGAGGTGGTGGCTGCGAGTGCGAGGCTAGGTAGCATACGGCATAAACCCTAGTATCCCCCAATAAGCGCTGTGGGGTCGCCTTCACTGTTGTGTGGTGTTGGTGTTGTCCGGAAATCGATACGGCGACGTGGACCAAGACCTTGGTATTGTGCGGACGTGTCCGGACTGGGTAGCTCCCGAGGTCCCGATGGATTGGGTTTAGGTGTCCTAGGGACTAGGGGCTTGCGCTACTCATAGGGCCAGCCTTGCCAGAACTGTTATATAACATAGTACTGACGATCCGTTGGGATTAGAATGTCACGCTAACATAACCAAAGAATGCATAAGACATTGGTTGGGTGACATTACGCGATTCGAGATAGCATGCTATTTATGTGATACACATGTTTGTATGTTTATTGTCATTGATGTATATACATAATGACTTGTGTTTGTGGATGGTTAAAGCTTATTCGCTTTACTTGTTGATTGTGTGCTTGTGTGCGGTGTCGCGTTGGTTGCACCAAGGGAGGTCGCCAACGTGCCGCTCACTGAGTTCTATTTAGGACTCACCCCTCCTGTTGTCCCTTTTTCAGATCCGAGCGATAAGGGCAAAGGACCAGCGTAGGTCGCTTGCGAGAAAGGAAAGGGATAGAAGGTAAATTTTGGGGATGGGAGTTAGACTTGTAGATACACATTTTGTACCTAGTCTTGTAGCTCATTTTGTAATCACATAGTAATATAGTTGGTAAACCGAAGCATTGACCTACACGTTTTGTATTTTGGATTTGGGAAGCTATTAGAGTATAAACTCTTGAAACGTGAAGTTTAGACTCTAATAGCTATAGTTATGAAAATGTTTTGAATCACTTGTATTTGAAAACAAGTTTGTAAAGCTTTTGTTATTTGTATACAAAAGTGTGATTTATGGAAAACGTAGTTTGAGCTCTTAAAAATGAGTTGGAATGGTTTGAGCATGTGTATATACTTTGATATAAGTTGTGCATGCAAATGGTTTGGATTGGTTGAGCTTATTTCAAAATTTAAAGTGTTAAGCTCTTGTTTTACCGTATTTTGATATAAATGCGTTTTTGAGGATAACTCCGTGCTCCGAGGGTATTTCGGATGCTTGGAAGTACTCGCACGTGTATCTTCGGATGATATGCGGACGTGCGGGGTTGATTTCCAAGATCCGGTGGAAATACGCGAATCGAGGCATTGAGTTCCTCACTTCTGAAAACTGCCTTTGCTGCTACTGATAAGATCGGTCGACCGATCTATCTTTCGGTCGACCGATAGTTCTAAAGAACGGGTGGAAACATACAGGTTTCGGTCGACCGAAACTTAATACCGGTCGACCGAAAACTGCTCTGTTTGGTACAACTAAATAATATTTAAATGATAATTAAAAATATTTTTGAGGGTTTGGGGATCTCTTAAATAAGTATATAAGAGGTTCTATACCCTCAAATCTTTTAGAAAAATACGGGTTTGGCCGGGATTTCGAAAAAGAGTTTTTAAGGTTATGTTTTGTAAAGGATTTAGTTTGGGACCTTAGTTTGCTATAGATTATTTGATATCAATGAGGAAGATTGATATCTTAAGAATCTTTCGCAACCTAGGCCGGCGTCGACCGTGGGGTCTACCTTCCTCGTGGACCTCGGGTGACGTTGAAAGTCCTGAATTCGGCTATTCCTTTGCTTATAAATGATTTTCGATCGAAAATGCTTCCGCTTGTGCCAATTTTCTTTAAATTGAGAAAACGTATTTCGGATGTCGCGGCCTGGGGGCTCGGGTCGTGACAGCTCTCCCGAGAGTCGAGAGGATATCGACCGGGATCGAAATGGGACGATGTGGGCGCCGAGTACCATATTTGTTGTCTCGACAGAAGAGAGACCGGCGGGCGTAGTTAAGTCCAGCCAAAGCCAGGGTGGCGGCTACGAGACCAGGCGAGGCTTGAATCGGCAATTCCGGAAAGGCCGGTAGATCAAGTAACTCCCTTAAGGCCAAAATGGATCGCCCCTGCTGTAGGGTACTGGGGACGCGACGTGCACCGGTCTGACCCAGATCCTTGGTGCTGCGTGTACCAGAAGGGTGTTTGCGTTATAAACATTAGAGGACTAACTGGTTTGGTAGTTTAGTCCACGCTGACTTAAGAAAGATAATGACATAACCGGATTGGGTTTCGGGTGATCGATTACCTTATATCTTAATGATGTTGTTGATGTTTATTATTATGCCAAGTATGTTTCTTGGTTGTTGTTGATGACTTGGTGGTATGTTTATATCCTTGTTATGGGTTTTATTCGGATTTGGCACGCATGAATGATGTATGCGTTGAGGAATGTCGGCATTTAAGTTATGTTTGAGTGCAAACTTGTTTTAGCATGCAATATATGCCTTGGGTGCGGTATTTATGTATGCTTACGAGTTAGTATTGCACGTGTGCTTGTTTCTGTGTTGTTTGTTTGGTGTGTGACTGCAGCCCTGGCCGTTGCCTTGCGGGGTTGCCGGGGTGGGTCACTCACTGAGTATATTTTTATATACTTACGGTACTACTTTCCCCGCAGGTTGTTGCGAGGACCGCCGACGATCGTAGAGCGAGATTTGGGGTTCAGAAGTTAGTTGGGAAAAATAAAGTAAAATGTATATTGTATTTGTAGTTTCCGCTGTGTATTTAAAAATAATTTGAAATTTATGTATTGTATTTCGGAAGTACTAGCTCATAACAATCCATATCATTTATATTTTCCACCTAAATTCCGACCCCCGGAAACGGGGCGTCACAAATGGATTTCGAGATATTACCTTTGAATCTGAATGTGAGAGCCGAGCTTGGTGCGGGTACAATAGGTTTCCGGCTACGGTGATGTCGAAGTCGGTTGAAAAAGGGACTTGTGACGAGTAGCGTGAGGACTAAAAGAATTGGAGGCGATGCCGGTGATCTCTACTTCTTCCTTTGGTTTCTTCTATCTCCCTAAAAAAAAATATTTTCTATTTCTCACTATCTCTCTCTTTCTTCTCCCCACCTTTTTTTTTCTTGTTTTCTCCTCCTATGTTCTCTCCCTCTCCTCTTTTTTTCTCTGCATTATGTGCTCTTTTTATACTGCAAACATGAGTAACCTCCTCCATAGCTTCATGTACCCCCCTATTTCAATGCCTCCTTAATTGTCTCATTAAATACCCATCACTCTTTATAACTGTTGAATTTTTAATTTTTTTTTGAAACTGCCACAAATGTACTCTACATGACTTAAAATTTTGTGTATTGATTAGTCAGTGAGTCTAGTTTCAAACAAAATTGGTTTGAGCGCATTTTGATTTGTAAGCAAAAAGTTATCGCTTACGGATTAAGACCTGGTCAATATAGGAGTGAACTAACACGAGCTCAATTTCGTGGGTAAAATTGACTGAGCAATCGTGATTCACTTACTATGAAATTTTGCAGGTTGATGCGGGATCGAGTTAGCTTTCATACAAATTAGTTGTTCATCATTTGAATGTGTATAACTTGAGTTATTGTTGATTTAGTGCTAAAATGTCAGTTCTGAAATTCTGAGCCAAATTGATATAATCGAGTCTAATTGAACTTGAGTCGGCTTAATCGACTTAATTGGATCTAATTGAGATTATTGAGCTTAATCGAGTGTAAATAGGGTCTGATTGGGCCGATCGAGTAAAGTTATTTTCAATAGCGCTTCGCTGCTACCATTAATGTATTCTTGTTCAACTGCAAACGGACAGCTCAGACAAAATGAGGTGGCTACAGTTGACCCTCTTTGTTTGATCTTTCGGAGAAGGATTGAATAAAGATAAAGAGATACCACATTCTGTCCGAAAGAGAGAACTTGAATTTAGCCGTCGATGATACGGGTTTGCGTGAACAAGATCGAGACATCGAATTTGCTTCTCGGAGTGAAAAAAAAATAAACCCGATTTGCTTCTAAGGATTTGTAAATGCAAAGATGAACCTGATTTGCTTCTCGGAGTATGGAAAAGATAAACCTGATTTGCTTCTCGGAGTATGGAAAAGATAAACCCGATTTGCTTCTCGGGAGTTGAAAATGCAAAGAAATTTCTGATTTTCTTCTCGAAATGTAAAATGATATACCCAATTTGCGGCTTGGGAATTGATGCAAAGACACATCCAATTTGCTTCTCGGAGTATTGAAAGAAGTGCCCGATTTGCTTCTCGGAGTGTAGGAAGATGTACCCGATTTGCGTCTCGGAAGTTGTAAATGCAGAGAAATTTTCGATTTGCTTCTTGGAATTTGTAAATATAAAGACACATCCGATTTGCTTCTCAAAGTGTGGGAAGATGTACCCGATTTGCGTCTCGGAAGTTGTAAATGCAAAAGAATTTTCGATTTGCTTCTCCAAATGTGGTATGATATACCCAATTTGCGTCTTGGGAATTGATGCAAAGACACTTCGGATTTGCTTCTCGGAATGTGAAAAGATAAACCCGATTTGCTTCTCGGGGTTCAAAATGCAAATAAATTTCCGATTTGCTTCTCGTAATGTGAAAAGATAAATCCAATTTGCTTCTCGGAGTTTGAAATGACAAGCGTGTAATTTCGGTTTGCATCCCGAAATTTGAAATGATAAGTCCGATTTGCAATTAGGGACCTGTAAAGGCAAGTGTAATAAATTTGGTTCACATTCTGAAAATTGAAATGATATGTCCGATTTGCATCTCGGGACTTGCAAAGACTGTCAAGTTTATGTTACGTTGTAATGAGATTTTGATGTTAAAAATGATTTGTTGCAGGATGATGTTTTTTGTCAAAAATTTTATGTCAAAAAGCGATGTTGGTTATGCAGTGATAAAAGTTGAAGGATTTCAAGTGGGAAAAGAATTTTTGTTAAAAGATTTGTAAACAAAAATTATGCTGAAAATATGCCGTGTGTGGGTGCTCGGTCACCTCGACTATTCAAAGAGTCATTGCCCCGGTATTTCTTTTTTCTTCTAGTTTGTCTTTTCTTTACTTTTCTTTTGTAGACAGTTGTTTGTCAAAGTTGTCAAAGTTACAGACAGTTGTTGTCCCAACATGTCAGTTGATATACCTTCTGATGTTGGAGATCAGCTTCTTCGCAAATTTTTGTTAAAAAAAATTTGCCCCAGTTTTGGAGTGATGAGATGATTTGTCTCAAAATTCGCTTCATTTGGTCAGAGAATGTGTTTGTGCCTTTTCTTTTCTTTTTGCAGATCTGCGTCTTTCAAAATTGCTCCAGTTCCAAATTTGTCAGCTGTGAATGTGTAATCTGTTCTTAGATTTTTTTTCCATATCTTATGCCTGCTTTGCTTTGATCAGTCAACTTTCGTACGAAATTTTTGTCCCAGTTTGACGTATGGATCAACTTTCTTAACTTTGTCTCAGTTTGAGTTTGACTAGTAGTTTGTTTCTATTCAAGTAAGTCATGTTGAACATTTGCTCAGTTTATAACTTGTCATGATATGGGTCATCAATTTTTCTTTTTGCGCCTGTTTATCATTTCTAGATTTTTGAAAAAAAATCTAAGGTCTGAACCTCTAAGTTGGAAGAATGCAACTCTAGAATGAATCTCATTTGAAAACAAAGTTGTTCCACTTCAAGGTATGTGATAGCACGAGTTTGTGTGATAAGTTAAATTTTGCATAATGTAATTTTCCAATGCATGCTCTTGAATTTCAGTTGTCAAATGCTTAGGTCATCTTTTCATCTAGTTGGCTTTTTTTCCCTTTTGACGCGAATACCAATATTAGTGATGAAGGAATCCGGTTACTCGATAAAATACCGTTTTAAAGTTCTTTTGCACACTCATACCTTAAGAAGTTATCGTTTGACGTAAAAGTAAACATAATTCATATGAATACTTCTAGTACTAGATAACTCAAGGTAGTGGAGTGAATGTTGTACATTTTCTTTTTATTTTCAACATTCCTTATCCTGTATTTTATCTGTTGACGTGAATTCTAACATTGATGATGAAAGAACCCAATTACTCGATAAATACAGTTTAAAGGTGCTTTGCATACTCATACCTTAAGTTATCGTTTGACGTAAAAGTAAACATAGGGCTTATGAATACTTCTAGTTACTAGATAGCTCAAGATAACGGAGTAAATATTTGTATTTTTTTTTTCCACATTCCTTATCTTGTATTTTATGTTTTGACGTGAATTCCAATATTGGTGATGAAAGAATCCAGTTACTCAATAAATACAAATTTAAGGTGCTTTGCATACTCATGCCCTAAGTTATCGTGTGACATAAAAGTAAACATGGGTCTTATGAATACTTCTAGTTACTAGATAACTTTAAGCAGTGGAGTAAATATTTTCACCTTTTTTATCTCTCTCTTTTTTTTTCTTTTTATTGGAAAAGTTGCTGCTTATCAAGCTAAATCAACAGCATGTATTGTTCTTTAAATTCTGCAAAACTTGGTCAAATTGTGGGAGTCCATGGTAAGTTGTGAAATAAGACAATTTTATGATTAAATGAGACTAATTTCAGAGTTGCATTACAAAAACTTCATTCCAACACGAGTAGTCTATTGAAAAGATAATATGTAACAAAATGAAAATTCAAATACATAAAACGACTGGTGACAAATCAAATATAGTTCTAACATGACTTTATTGAAAAGAAACCAAGCTAAGACAATCACTCATCCTGGAATAAACTTGCGTTGATGTCGTTAATTCTTCCATCATGAGTACTGGTAGAGGCAATATTATTTGTAGTAGCTGCAGCAGCTGTAGGTGTCGTGTCCACAGGATTAAGTTTTATCTTTGATGTATTTATCAGTTCATATATCTTGTCACGGTGGAAATGATAATTGTCAGTAGAGTGGCCTTGGACGCCGCTATGAAATTCACAATATGCATTTATATCATACCACTTTGGAAATGGGGGAGAGAGTTGTCTAGCCGGAATTGGCTTCAGCAGACCTTCCTTGGCTAAGTGTTTGAATACTTCTGCTTGAGAAACTGGCAAAGGTTCACGCGGACGAGGTCGCTTGGTTTTGTTGCTGAGTTGCGGCTTGTTGCTGCTGAACTTGATATGGTTGATAAACTTGCTAAGATTGATATGTATGCTGCTGCAATTGCTGATATGGGCGGTTCTAGTAGTACCGATTGTTGTATAGTGAGGCCTGATATTGTACAGTTGTTTGATATTGTACATGAACTCGATATAGTGACTATTTGAAATTACCTGTCCCGCTGATATTATTTACTTCTTTCTCTTTCTTCCTGTTCTTCTCTTGTTCGTCAGATGTTTTGAAGACATTATCATGTGCCAGTTCAATCCTGAGTCCAGCAGTGAATAACTGAGCAAAAGTAGACGAAATAGCACAAACAGTTTTAGTATTATCGTCCAAGCAGCTCAAAGTCATAAATTCGTCGATCAATTCTTTTTAGTCATAGGATGATCCAGGAGAATCTTTGAAACAAGGTGCAGCTAAACGGAGGTATGGAATCAAGGAGGACAGCGAGCAACAAATTCTGGAACAATACAATGAAGCCAAGAAAGCTTGAGTGCGCCGAGCCACCTAAGGGTCAAAACCTGGTCTAGCTTGAGCATCCTTCACCAAGCCATCAATCAAGGCTCATGCATGGTTCTAAGGTGATTAGTTGCAGCCCCAAGAAGTTTAAGATGGTCAGGCAAGTGTAGGTTCAAGGCGGAACAGAGCAAGCGTCAAAACAGAGCCAAACGCAAGCTCCTCGAGCGTTCTCCCCGCGGCAAGAGCGTTCTCCCCAGCAAGGCGGAACACTACCATGACTTCAGATCTGATTGCAATCCGCCGCAAGCAAGCACCATAGCTCAAATCAAGTCTGGATTCAAGGCCACGTGTAGCCGTATCAAGTCCACAACTCCTAGATGGTCCAATTTGTAATTAGGCATGTAAATAAACTATTGTGTAAATTAGCTTATAAAGTAGCCTAAATAACTAGCTTATTAATAAGTAGGCTAGATAGGGGCCTTGCAATGCAGCCATTTGGTAGACATGCAAGGGTTAGATTAGATCTTTACATATCCCGAAAATGGGAGTGGTAGATGCTTTACATGTGTTCCAATGATTAGGCGCATGACTAGGCATGTTGAGCCCTTTATGTAGCTGATTTACCACATAGTGAAGAATCCTTTGCTCCCCCAAAATTTCAGTCTCCACACCTCTACAACAGCCCCTCTCTACATCAAGTTCCTCCACCAAAAATCAGAACAAAACCAAGAGGTGCTACTCAAGCTCCTTACAACAATCCAAGCTTAAAGATCCGGGCATTCCCTCGTTCTTGCGTAGCCGATTCAACCGAGCCCAAGGCGTGGATCATAGGAGGGGTGATTTGTGCAGCAAAATTCCGCCATCTTTGAGCGACGGCACAGAATTTTTCATCCTATTTAGGAATCAAAAGTTTCAGGGAAGATTTATCAGGTGCCAAGTCTTTGTTGTGCTGATAGTGGTTAAAGAAGGTGTTCGCAAGATCTTTCCAGCTTTTGATTTCATTCTTGTTTAGATTCAAGTACCAACGAACAACTGGTCCTTTAAGACTCTCCTAAAAGTAGTAGATCAGCATCTTCTTATTTTTTAGATATGCCCCCATTTTGCTACAGTACATTGAGATGTGCACTTAGGGGTCATCAGTTCCTTCATATTTCTCAAAATTCGGGACTGTGAAATCTTTCAAAATTTCTAAATCAATTATTATGCAGAATTGTGCAGGATCTACTGTTCTTCTAATGCATTCCAGATTATTTAAATGATTTAGAATGGTTTCTACCTTATCTTCTATTAATTTGCTGGTTTTCGGATGAGATGGAGTCATACTTCTCTTTGATGTTGACAGTGGTTGATATGACCGGAGGATTGGGAGGCAGTACCCTCTGAGTTTCCAGTTGAACTGCCGGGACAGGTTGTGGCAAAGCATATTGGTTTTGTTCTGGTTGTGAAAGTAGGCCATAAGGATCATACTGCATTTGTTGTGCAGATTGCCTTTGCTGAGGTTGTACAGACGATGAATTTGGATCTCAAATTTGCCGAGTTTTTGCATTGTTGCTATTTTGATCAACCAATTGGGTCATCATTGTGGTCAAGCGCTCCTACTACTTACCCATGTCATTAAGTTGCCTGCGAAGTTCTTCGTTTTCCTTCTTCAATTGTTCATTCACTTCATTGTCTGCCATTGTTGTAGAAGTATGACGTAGGGACCGAAACAGATAAGGGCTTCTTTTTGTGATAGTCGTATTGACCGTCGTTGTGTAAACAAGACGTTTGTCAGTGATATGTGGAAGTTCAATTGGGAAAAAAAAAGATTTTGTGAAAAAGATTTTATTTGAAAAGATTTGTTTTTGGGAAATAATTGAAAAGAAAAGAAAGTGATTTTGTGAAAAGATTTTTTTTTTAAATAAATAAAAAAAAAGTTTGTGAAAAGAAAAGAATGTTTAAATTTTTTTCTTGAGAAAAGAAAATGTATTTGTGAAAAGATTACTTTTTTATATATTTTTTTTAAAATGATAAGTGAAGAGAAAAAAGAAGTTTAAATGTCGCGAAAAGAAAAAGTTTTTGTGAGTTTTTTCTTTTGTTTTTTGAGAAAGATTTTTTTTTTAAAAGAAAAATTTTTGTTGAAAAAGATTTTATTTTTTTTGAAAACGAATTTTTCTTGAAAAGAAAAATTTTTTTGGTGCCCCTAAGACTAAATGCCGGTTGAGGATTATGGTGCTTATTGCTGGGCTTACGAACTACCTACGCACATTGTACGCAAGCTCCGATTATTCCAGTGGTTTGTCTATCATCATGTCATTACTGGGGTTCATCCCGACGACCAATGCACATGGTACATTAGCTCGGGGACTACCAAGATAACATCTTGATTGGAGTAAGGAGTCAGGCATTACGGACTACCCACGTACATTGTACGCAAGCTCTGATTGTCCCGGTAAAATGGGATGGGCATGTGCCCTAGGTTATCATATGCGATGCAAGATATGTACATGAAATATATAGAAAAAATAATAAAGACATTAACAAAAAGCAAACATGTATGCGTACGTGCCGAATTAAACCCAAAATTACTTTAATCATTTATAATAACGAGCCTGACAAATCCTCAGTGGAGTCGCCATCTGTTGACGACTTTAAAGAAAAAGAAAAGTTTTGGAGTCACCACCTAATTCTTCATGTTCAACTTGAGTCCATGTTCCTCAAGTGTCGCGAACACCTTGCCAAGATGCTCCAAGTGCTCGGTCCAAACTTGGCTAAACACAAGTATGTCATCTAAATAAACAATGACAAAATCATCAATATAAGACCTCAACACTTCATTCATCAAGCGCATGAACGTGGCCGGCGCGTTGCACAACCCGAATGGCATAACAAGCCACTCGAACAGTCCTTGCTTTGTCTTGAACGCCGTCTTCCATGTGTCCTCCTCAGACACCCGCACTTGGTGATATCCCGCCTTGAGATCTAACTTGGTGAAGAACTTCGCGGGTTGGAGCTGGTCAATGAGGTCCTCTATCCTCGGAAGTGGGTATCGGTTCTTCACGGTGATTTTGTTCAACGCCCGATAATCCACGCACATCCTCCATCCGCCATCTTTCTTCGGCACCATCACGATCGGAGATCCGCATGGTGAACAACTCGGCTTGATGACCTCTTGCTCCAAGAGATCCTTCACTTGTCGCTTGATTTCCTCGCTCTCCAACAGCGAGTGTCGATATAGGCACGCGTTTGGTAATGGCGCGCCTTCGACCAGTGAGATTGAGTGCTCCACGTCCCGTCGCGGAGGAAGTCCGTGCGGCTCGGTGAAGAGCACCGAATGCTGCCTTATGAGAGCCACCACCTCTTGCCTTTGCTCCTTGGATAGATGCTCCGAGATAATCTCCTGGACAGTAAGCTCTGGCCGAGCTTCCCTCACCATTAGCATCATCATCCGGCCTCCCGCATTAACCATGCGTTTGGCCTGCGCCACCGTAGCAAGCTGAGACAAATCCGTCCCTTTTGTCCTATCCAACGTATACGTCTTGCCCTCCTTCACGAGCACGTATCGCTGGGCTCTCCTGTAATAAACAGCATCCCTATCCCAAAGATAGGGGTTACGAAAAATTACTTGACAGATATCAAGGGGCACTACCTCACATTCGACCTCGTCGATGAACTTGGCCGTGACCGCAAACTTGAATCTACACTGCTTGGTAATCTTCATCTCCGTGTCCTTCTTTAGCCATCCCAAAGCATACGGACTCGGATGAGGGGTGGTTGCCAACCCCAACTTGTTGACAAGACTCTCGGAGATGAGGTTTCTCTTGGCTTTCCCTAGATCCTAATCAATTCCTTAGACGTTCTCTCGGTCCTTTGAGCTGCCTTCGGCCGAGGCTCCCTTGCCTTTGCCCTTGCTTGCGCTCCCGCCAACGGCTTGCTTGCCTTTGCCCCGTCCGCGCGCTCTGTTGAGCTTTTCGAACGCCATAGCCTTCTTGCAAGCATCCCCTACATCAATAAGAGGGTAAAGGTCTACCTCCGCTCGAAGCTCCTCATGTAACCCCGCGAGGTATTTGCGTAGAACCTCACGATCTTCCAATGAAACGCCTAGGGCCAGTGCGCGCCTCCGAAACTCGGTAGTATACTCTTGCACGCTCTGGTCATTGCTTTGCTTCAAGTAGAGCCACTTCCGCCACCGTTCTTCATCGTACCCGACCGGGTAGAATTGCTCCTTCAAGAGTACCTTGAAGGCGGTCCATGTGACTCCAGCCGCTCCCCGCGTCCTCAAGTGTGAGTTCCACCAAACCAACACATGCGACGCAAGTTTGAGTCTTGCGAAGCCAATGCGTTGCGCATCGTCATAGTTGTACAAAGAGAAGTACGACTCCAACTGGTCAATCCAACCATCTAGCTTTTCTCCGTTGATCTCGCCGTCGTATACCGGGAGCTCCAACTTGGCATCGATCCGGAGTGGTGCGAGACCGCTCGCCCATCCTTGCTCACCTCGTGCCCCTATGGATGTCTCGGACTCATCCCGAGCTACCTCCCGTTCAGCCACTTGAACTTGTTCACGTCCGCGCGCTCGTTGTAGAGACTCCCCATGCTCCCCTAAGGTTGCTCGCACCGCTGCCTCTGGCCTCATCATAGGCGCTACTGTCGGCCGGGCTTGCATAGTTGCTCCTTGGACTTGCGCCTCGAGCATCCTCTCCACGAGCCCCGCCAACCGGTCCAGACGCTCCTCCAAGCGTCCCATCCGATCTTCCGGCGACTCCTCTCTGCTGGTCTGCTCTTGCTCACGCGCCAACTCCTCCGAGCGTTGTACGTCTCCATCTTCATCTCCATGCGGCGTTGTGACTGTTCCAAGTCTCGTGACGGCCATCCTCGCTTTCCACGACTCCAAGCTCTGATACCACTTGATCCGTACACGCTCTCGAACGCTAAAGACCGAGAGAATGTCTAAGGAATTGATTAGGATCTAGGGAAAGCCGAGAGAAAGAAGAGAGAACTGTTTTGCATGCAATGGAGTCGGCCAAGATGCCTCTCCCTTGTGTATTCCAGCAACTCTTGCTACAAACATACACACATGCCACTAGCTAGCCACAATCCGGCCAACTAGTATAAATAAGCTCGGACACACCCGAGCACCCCTCGCCACAAACCGGCCAAGGGAAACCGAACACAACAATAACTACACATGATGGAAATGTAATTTAGACATGTCGACTTGTAGGTCGCGCCCCCTTTGCTGGCCGCCCCTTGGTATGTCTCGCATCCCTGCTGGCTGCCCTCTGGACTACCTTGCACCTGCTGGCCCTTCATGCGCCCACGCCCGCCTCTTGGCTTTCCTGCGCGCCTAATGCCTGCTGGCCCTTCATGCGCCCACGCCCGCCTGCGCACATAACGCCTGCTGGCCCTTCGTGCGCCCGCGCCTGCCTGCGCGCATAACGCCTACTGACCCTTGGCCTTTTGAGCGCATAACGCATGCTGACCCTTGGCCTTTCGCGCGCGCGCCCGCACGCCTGGCCTTGCTGGTCTGCCGCGACCCTCGCCCTTCCGCGCGTGCCCGCGCCTGGCCAATGTCTAGTCGTGACCGTGTCCGCGCCTGGTCCGCCTATGCCTGGTCCGAGCCTAAGTGCCATGTCAAGATCCACCTGGATCAGCTGGACATTTCGGAGTGAAAAAGACTCTCCAAAACCTGGGAAGGTGATGCGTTAATTCTAGCAAACGCACTAATCGCACAAGTAATAAAGAGTGAATAGAGTATCGTTCCCTCGGAGACTGAATTTATTGATTACCGGCCTAGGTTTAATCCTGATTTTATTTAACAACCGAAATGACTAAAAAATATAATTCAAATTAATAAAAATTCTCCAAAAGATGATATTGAGGAACACAATTTGCATTCGCTATGATAATTTAAATTCTTTTATCTAGCATTCTGAACAATATTAATTCAATTTCCAGCAAATCCTTTTTATTATTTAATATTCTCTCTCGATAAATATTAAAACTATTTCTCTCTCATCACCTACTATATCTCTATGCAGGTTGATCGGAGAGAAACGCATTATCTTTTATGGACTTCATTTGCTGCACGAATTCTATGTAAATATCTCTATTTTACATGATTTCGTAGTATGTTTCACTAGAAGCATTATTTATGATTTATTTCTCAATCTCATCATAAATCATCACTTCATTTAAGTGGTGATCAATCACTTAAAAGCATTAAGAATAGTGAAATATTCGATATTGAATTAACTATGTTCTAGAATAACTTGATAAAGAAATTTATATTCTCATAGTTAGACTACAAATTGTGTTCTCAACAAAATTTTAATTCATGGAGAAATGATAAAAAAAAATTAAAATTACAAGCTTTATTCCCCAACGGGGTCATTCTTTTTATGCATGTCTCTCCTCCTATTTATATTTTATATTCTTCTTCATTTTCTCCTCTTCTTTAATTTTCTAAAATAAAATTTTCTACTTTTAGCTTTTCTTCATTTGAGTTGCTTTCCTTCATTTCTTCTTGCATTTACTTATTTGTTTTCTTCCTTCTTCACAAGCTTCAAATGCTTTAGTTGGGCTTCAAATCTATCAAAAATAATGCAAAATTGCTTCGATCCACTGGTCGAACCTTTAATGCGCATTTCACTTCAATTTGATAATTTTGACCTGCAAACAACCAACAAATAATAAAATTAGTGTAGAATCAATGCTAAATTTATGTATAAAAATTATACCTATCAGAAGGTATGTCTTTTGGCCAAAGATGAAAGACGATGTTAGTAGATACATTCGTGGTTGTGTGTTGTGCAATACATAAAAACCGACAAATCGGAAGCAAGGATTGTATACGCCATTGCCGGTTCCTACTCGCCCTTCAGAGTATATTTCGATGGACTTCATTGGTGGTTTACCCCGGTCTAAGCGAAGTTATGACTACTTGTTTGTGGTGGTAGATAGATTTAGCAAGATGATATGCTTGATCCCATGCAAGCGAACGGTGACGGGAGAAGAAGCCGCAAGATTATTTTCGCAAATGTTTGGAAGAATTTTAGCCTTCCGTCGTCCATCATTTCAGATCGGGATACCAGGTTTTTAAGCCACTTTTGGAAGTCTCTTTGGTCTATGATGGATACAAAGTTACGCCGAAGCACCGCCTTCCATCCCCAAACCGACGGACAAACCGAAGTGGTCAACCGCACTATTGTACACTTGTTTCACGGGTATAATTCTAAACACCCTTCTACTTGGGATGAAAGTTTAACATATATCGAGTTTGCATTTAATCGTGATGTACATGAATCTACTGGTAAAACTCCATTTGAGGTGTGTTTGGATTATCTACCACAAGGTCCTTTTGATGTGCAATTTGCTATCGCCGATTCTAGTACATCACGCGAGGCAAATGATGCTACTAAGGCTCTACATTTTCTTGAGCATATAAAGAAGGTTCATGAGCAGGTAGAAGGACAGTTAGAGAGGTCTCAACTGAAGTACAAGGCTCGGCATGACCGTCATCGAGTTCCATGCACATTGAAAGAGGGAGACATGGTGTGGTTGCACTTAGGGAAGGAGCGTCTCAAAGGGGAGGCAAGGAAGATCAAACCAATTCGCTATGGTTCTTTCAAAATCATTAAGATGTTTGGAGACAACGCATTTCAGCAGGATTTGCCTCCATATATGCAGATGTATTCAGTCATAAACGCCGAAAATCTGAAGCTATTCGAGCCTTCGTTGTTGGATGAAGACGAAGAGTCCGCCAAGGTGCTACCTTCCATGGATGAGCTAGAATTGGGTGAAGAGGCGCTGTTGGAGGAGGATACCATCGTTGAGAAGAAGATCCTGGAGACACGGAAAGGTTCAAAGGAGCGGTTCAGAGTCGGCCTCAAAGGACAACCACCGTCGAAGGCGAAGTGGTTCACGAGGGAGTCGCTTATGCGTACCTTCCCTCATTTGCTAATCTAGGCATTGTAGGAGCAATGCAGCTTATTGGGTGGGAGTATTGATCCAGATGAATTTGGAATGGAATTAGAAGGCCCGGCGCCCGGATATGATGTTTGGTTCTGGTGCCCATCGCGCGCAGCAGGCGCCCGGGCGCGCCCAGCCGGCACCCGAGCGCGCGTCCGGGTCTGAGCCCTCTTGCGCTCGATCCTAACCATTCTAAATGTTATTACCCTAGGTTGAATCCTCAATGAGCATCTTATCCTGGTTTAAGCAAGTGTTCTAGAGTCTAATTAGGTGTCTTTTTTACTAATTGCTTGTAATTAGAGTGTTTTATCTAGAGGAGCCATGTGTCATTAGTGAGGATAATTACCACTAATGCCATAGCCCCCTTTTTTGTAATCTTTTATAGCATTACCAATAACGATAACCAAGTTTTCTCCTACATCTTCTTCTACCTCAAATCTCTTGATATAGATTTTCATCCAACCGTTAGATCTTCAATCCGATTAAAGATCTTGGTAGATCGGGTCAAGTGCTTCACGTCAAGCACCATTTCGATCTTGGATCAAGCATTAACCTACATATAGCTTGTATTTCCTTTAAATTTGATATTCTCAAATGTAAAGCCTTGGATTCCAAAGTTTGTGTAAATTTCCAAAGTTTTATATAAGATGTGCATATTTTGTTAAATGTGGTGTTGAGACCCTAAGTGGGCAATTGAGTGGTTGAGTATTTGTATTTGACTTAGTGTGAGGTTACAAATGTGTTGGAATGGATATTTGATTTGAAATGCAAATTTTGATGCGCTTAGCTCTCATTTTATCGTATTTCGGTTCTGAAAGAGTTTTGGGTCAAAACTCGTCGTCTTGGCGTATTATGGATGCTTGAGAGGTCCTACGCGTGTATACAAGGTAGATACTTACGCATTTTTGTCGTTGTTCTTCATCTTGATGTTTTGCTCTTTTTCGCCATTGATAGCTCATTTGAGCTGCCTCTTTTATCCATCGTTATCTTTTTCAATGAATTTCCAGGTCAATAATGATGCAAATTTAGATTGATCTATTGTCCCTTGATTTCCTTCTATCTTCTTGAGCTTGTTCATGATATATTGTATTTGTTCAGAGTTGGCAGTCATCTTTGTTGGCATAGCAAGATTGATGATCATCTAATGAGGTGCAGTCATAGAGTAGGGCAGGTCTTGATCCGTAGATAATGCCTTTATTTCATGATTAGAAGTGGATTTTGGATCCTGCATGGATTTATGCGAAAATCTGTCTGCTGCATATTCTATAGTTGTTCTATCAATGCACGAACTTGTATCACTTGAAGTTCCTCTCTTAACATCTGTTCTGTAGTTTGATTATAATGTCCTCGTAACTTCCCATTATTCTTCCTTATAAGCGTGTCTTTAGTTTGAAGAGTAAGTGCAGTCGTTAAGATGGTTCAAAGAGTTTTATCCTATACCATGTCTTACCTTCATATCCTTGTGTGTATAAAACACCTTTGAAACGGGATCCTCAGGCCACTCAATCTTTAAATTCCTGTCACTTATTTCTTTTACTTCTAACTGGCTTGAATTAGAAATTGTTGACTTGTCAAGCATTACTATTTGAGAAATGAGGCATGTAAATCCAGAAGCCTTCATGGCGCTAGAATCACGTAGAATTTTCATCTTAATCCCAATGCCATCACCCAATTTCTCACTATCCTTTTCTTTTTGATGATATGCATCAACTTCCTAGGTTCTTATACCTAGACAGAATATTTGCTGGATTTCTTTGAACTTTCATCATGTAGAGATTTATCTTCATATGAAATTTCTGCTTTCCTTCTGTTAAAGAGCAGTGTATGATGATTTAATAATGCTTCAAGTTCCTCAAGCTGATCAGGGCCGCCATATTTGTAAAAACATCTTTCAAAAGTGACTTCCTTAAATTGCTCTTCATCTTCTTCCTTGTTAAGCTTTAGAATTTTTCTTCAATTCTATACCAGCCTCTGAAATCGACATTTCATAGTTTCTTTGCCAGCTCGTTCAAGCACTTCTATTTCTTTGCTTTGAAAGATTTCAAGTCTCTTATATGATGGAGCAAGAGAAGTTGCTGATTGTAGATCCCAATGTTTAATAGCTTGATGGAGGGTAGAAGGAACTACTCTTGTCTTAATTATATGATGTGTGCTTTATTTGCATACATCTCTAAATATTTTAAAAGAGGGCGATGAAGAGGAAACAAAAACACGCTGAGCCCAACTTAATAAAAAATATATTTTTCACACACATAAAGGAATAAAAATAGGGGCGCGACCTAGGATTTCGACACTTAGACTTTGACAATATCATTAAAGTCAGGATGAGGCGGTTAACTGATTCTTGCACTTTAGTGATATTTTATCTTTAAAGAAGGATAAGGATAGAAATATTACTTTAAATAAGTTTAATTCACTTAGTTAAGAGTACCCTCTTCGGAGAGGCGCTGTGGGGGTGTCATGACTTCCCCATACGTAACCGACAAATGAACCCAAAGATCTCAAAACGTACCTTATCCACAGGTTTTCTAATTTTCCAGAAAAATTAGGTGGCGACTCCAAACCTCTTTTCCCCATCCGAAGGAAGGTCGTCAACACATGGTGACTCTGTAAGGTTCCGATTTTCGATTTTGTATTATCGGAGTGATTTTAGATCAATCGAGGGTTTTGATTGATTCTTGGTTGCTTGATTTGTTTATGATTTGATTCGGAATTTGATTTGGATCAAAATCAAGCGTTTTGAGCCGGATTGGGCCCAAATTGGGCTGGACCCGACGGACCGAGCCAAGATGGCTCGGCCTAGCCGAGCCCAGGCTGGGTCGGACGCGCGGGCGAGCGGTCGAGCTCGAGCCCGACGGGCCCGCGCGCGTCTTCCCCTCTCTCTCGTCTCGCGACTCTCTCTCTCTCTCTCTCTCTCTCTCTCGGGCCACTCCGTCTCTCTCCGCTCGCGCTCGACCGCGCCGCCAGCCGATCGCCGCCGACCGTCTCGCCGCGCGCGCGCGACGCCGTCTTCGTCTCTCCCCTCGGCTGCTCGCCGTCTCTCCCTCGGCTGCTCGCGCGATTTTCTCTCGGTCGCGGAACCCTAGTTCGGCCGCCGCTGGTTTCGCCGCCGCCGTTGCTCGCCGCCGTCCGCCGCGACTCGCCGCCGCTGCCAGAGCCACTTTAGGCGTCGCTGCTGTCGATTCGAGGTGATTCTCCGGCGTGGTGCTCATCTCTCTCCCTCGTCATGAGCTGCTCCGCCGTCCGCCGTCGCTCCGGTCGCTGCCGACGATACTCGCCGCCTTCCCGACGTGTTAGAGATGTTGATCGTCGCTGCCTCCCTCGACAGCTGTCTCGCCGTTCGCCGCCGCCTCCGGCGAGGATCTCTGGCGACCTTAGCCGCTTCGTCGTCCTGCCTCGAGCTCGTGGATGCTTTAACGAGGTGATTTTGGTGGAACTACGAGGGTTTTCGCCGTCTATCGGGTCTCGGGTCGGTAGGACCGGGACGTAGGTGAGTGGATCCCACCGTCCCACTTATGTGCTGTTTTATGTTATGCTTGTATTTTGTATGTTAGCATAACATTGTATGAATAACTAGCATGTTGTTGGCGGGATAACCTACTTGGTTGGGTATTATAGCGTGTTCGCTAGGCTGGTACCTTAGTAGTAGTTGCCTATGATTATAACATGTTTAGTTGGGACATCTATATAGATGTGACACCTGTCGATTGGTGGATTTGACTTACGTGTTTTCGTATTATATGTTACCGATATTTTCGTCACCTGAGTGAGTATTGGGGGCAGGATTGCCGGGTTTATACTCTAGGAGAGCTCGTTAACTAAGTGATTTAAAAGTGTTTAAAGATAAGAATTTTTTTTTTAAAGCTTAGAACTTATTTAAGGAATAAAGGTCATTTTTTTATTTTGTAATGTCAGTTATATCATTTCATTATCCTCTTTACGCTTTCTAGCACATAATCATTATAAACATGTTTATTTTACTGTCAGCATACGCATACCCTCAGGCCTCGATCCGGCCTTAAGATCTCGGACAATATTGAAGCTCGTGTGCAATGCATACGAGTAGTCATAAAACCCAGCCCTAGCCTAACCCATATGTTACCTGAGTAGTACAGGCCTGGCGTACTATGTATGTTAGCAACTTGCGGAAACTCAGCAATGACAGGCTATTAGAAACCAGTCTATACAGGAAACCCATAGATTGCATACCCTCATATAGCGACATATATCATGCAAATATGGCATATATCATGCAAATAAGATTGTTTTAAGCATTTTTCATTTAAATTTCTTCTCTTTTAAATAAAAATATTCATTTTAAAAACTCATGCTTATTCTCAGGCTAGAAAATCAATGGTGTAAGAGGTCATAATAATGCATATCCACCATACCACCGTGAATATTAGGGTTCTTAAGCAGTTATGGGATGACATGACCAAGGAAGAAAAGATAAAGTGTAGAGATCGGTTCGGGCCTTTGAAGGATCTAATAAATTTTGAAGTTAACTGGAATTTCATCAAGGTATTTGCATGGTTCTGAGACTATTATAGGAGGTGTTTTGTACTGAACGAAACTGATTTTTACCCTACCATTGAGGAGTACAGTTAACTTTTGAGCAGCACAAATGCGAAATCTCCTGCTATTCACTTTCCTAATGCTGAAGAAAAGCCACCAAGACTGCTTGTCAGGCTTATGGGTAAGCAATTTTCTGCAATATCGCTATTTATACAGCAGGATGCTAGTATTCGTGTAGAGAATTTGATCGCACTCAGAGATGATATTATGGCGAAAGATGGAGCAGCAGATTACAGGATACGAACTTTTGTATTAGCGATGTATGGTCTGATTATTTTTCTGAAGAAGGTGAACGTTATTGACAGTGAGTTATATTATCTGGTTTTTTCCATGGTCCATCGCCAAGTAAATCTAGTTCCAAACATTTTAGCAGAGACATAGCTACACTAAACAAAGTAAAAGGAACAAGAAAGGAGGCTTCAACTGTTGTGCACCATTTCTACAGGTTTGGGCTTACTACCATTTTATTGAGTCCTTCGTGCACAACCCCTATTTATGTATCAAGGCACTTATACAAGACATTATGACAGTAAAGAAAGACAGAAGCATCGAACAGTAGAAGGAATACCTTCGAAGATTGACTAGGCCAAGGTGGTTTGGGCAGTTCATGCTGGGGCACAAACCATCTAAAGTCCTAGTAAAATGTTCTCCTTATACTTGGGTCTCTTTATTTGGCCCGTGGACATGTGTTAGCTATACTTCGGCTACAGTTCTAAGGCAATTTCAATACAAATAGGAGCATTTTGAATACAAAGGGCTGGGAGACATAGAATTTGAAATCT
>MJHO01000158.1:169402-422736 GCA_002076135.1 Xerophyta viscosa
GGATGAGTGGACGGTAACATGGTTTTGTGTTTTGCACTACTTTGTGTAGTTGAGCGCCGTCTGCGTTCTAGTTATACATGTCGTAGGGTCGTTGACCTGATCTTCTACTTAGAAGTGTGTTGACTGCCGGTTTAATACTCTTAGTTGGATTTGTTGTGCTTGGAATATGTTTATTGTGGCACGTGTGTGTGCTTGACTCTACCTAGTGTGTGAGGGCGTCGCCTGCGCTGATTGTACTTGAGGTAGATGTGTTGCTGCGATACTAGACCTGTGTCGTACGCGTGACTAGCTGTTATAGTCGGTTTCTGAATGGGACCTACCGTTTGTAATAGTATGCTTGTCCTTGTTTGCATGGGGGTTGGGACGGTTATTTCTAAGATCTATAAGCGGGAACCATATAGGACATGTTGGGTAAAACATGTGATGTTATATGTGTGCTTGTAAATCTTGATTGGATGTCTCGGTATTTTCCGTGTGGTTCGATTAGCATGCTAGGTATGTGGTTTACCGTCGGGTTGAGCACTAGGGCTTTGTGCTAGATTATGCTCTTGGCGGGGTTTATAATTGTTATTTTATGTTTGATGTTGACATTGCCTAGACATGTACGCGAACGGGTGTTCTAGAAATGCATGCGATAGGTGTGTCGGTATATGATATGATTCCCGGTGCATAGGGAGCCTGTTATAGGTATAGGTTTGCTTGGATGAATATCGAGGTGTGTAACCTAGGTGATATTCTTGGCAGGATAGCTTGTATGATAACATGTTTACGCTTTGTTCTACCTTACAATGTATTTGAGTGGTTTACTCTAGTTATGCATGTGGTAGATGTTGCGATAAGTGTTAGGCGTTAGCACTTGGACGACATTGTTATAGATGTTGTATAACCATAATTAAGTTTGTTTATCCCTTGTTCTGGTGGGTTTGTCGACGTGTGACTATTATTACCCTAAGTATAGGACGGACTGGGATGTGCGCATGTTAGTCTTATCCGGTTGGGTATGTAGGTGGATTTCCTAATTGTACTCGTGATAGACTGACTTGTGGGTATGTGAGCAGTGTCTGCTCTGTATGTTTTTGCATTTGATATATGCTATGCTTTAAACGTATTGTCGTGCTTGCGAAGTGATTGTGGCAATGTGTAGATGAGTATAATCATGTTAGGGTTTTAACATTGATTTGTGATACTCATGGATTACATTGTTTTATGCCATTACATGTTTGAAAGGTATGTTTCATTTGGATTTGGATGAAATGATTGTATGGAATGCTCGGTGATATATGTTACAGCACTCGTTGAGTTGAGTATGCTTGAGAATATTCGGTGAGCATGTCCATGGTTTTGTTTATGCATTTGGCATACACATTTACACATTACATGCATAGTAGTCTCATGATGCACAGGGATTTACATGTCGCATGGTGGTTTTGGGGCATGTACTTATAGCGTAAATGCATGGAGACTTGGATGCATGCTGGTTTGTGTGGATTTTTATCGGTGTTTACCGAGTTCGGTGTCCACTATTTTAGTGGCACTGAGGGGTTGTTCCTATTTAGGACCAGTGGGCGTCGGATCCACCCGTGGGCCAAGGTTAAAGCGATCTGACGTCAGCCTCTTATTCGGCCAACCGTTACCGCGGACGGAAGGTCGGATAACATGGGACGCCGTGCTGCAAGGAGGGACCACTGTTAACCCGGTTGGGGGACTTGTAGATGTACACTACAGGGGATCCTGTTTAAGTTGTCTTAATTGACTATCTCGCCAGGTGTTATGTTTGCATGCTGGGATTGATACGCATGCAGGTTTTGCATTTACATGTCGGGTGGTACATGGGCATGCATGAGGGTATTTTTCCATGCATGGTTTCATTGAATGCATACAAACCATTGTGAATACATGAATGAATGTGGAAATTGTTTGTATGGTTATGGATGGGTGTGCCTTGGATGGCTTTTACGCTTTTGGCATGTTTTATATTGTTTTATCTTGCTGTTCAGTGCAAGGTGGTTTATTGTTCGTTGAGCTTTGTTTTAAGCTAACGATGGTTTTGCTTGTACCCTTATATTATGGGTGGTTGCTCGTTGTTGGCATGCATGACTGATGTATGTATGCGGGAGTGGTTTAGCATGCGAGTTATGTATTGGTATGCGTGTTATGTTTGCATACTGAATATGCATGGGCATGCGGGTGTTATATTGTACATCTGTTTGCGTTAGCTTTTATGTTTGCTGGTGTGATGCATGTTGGTGTTTGACCGGTGCCTTAGCAGTTGACGTATGGGACTGCTGAGGAGGGTCACTCACTGAGTATATTTTATATACTCACGATTCTACTTTTTCCCCTCAGGTTTTTGCGGAGTCCGCTGGCGATCATAGAGCGAGCTTCGGGGTGTTGAGGATTGTAGTGGGATAAAAATGTAAAAATTTAATCTTTTTCCGCTGTGTTTTAATTAACTTTGTTAATGTAATATTGTGAATTGGAAGTACTAGCTCATAACATCTGCTTTATATCATTTCATTATGCTCTTTACGCTTTCTAGTAAATAGTCATCATAAGCATGTTTATTTTACCGTCAGCATACGCATACCCTCAGGCCTCGACCCGACCTTAAGATCTGGGACAATATCGAAGCTCGTGTGCAATACATACTACCACCTTGCTCTATTTTTTAACTTTTAGAAAAATTTTAGTTAAGGGGTAAAAATCGGTAAAACTGTCTCACTCTAGTCTTGATTTTGAAAGCCCTTTTAGAATTTAGAAAATATTTAGTTGAAGTGTAATGATCGGTTAAACCGCCTCACTCTAACTTCAACTTTATTAAGCTTAAAAATCTTTTCTTCTTGAAAATATTTAGTTGAGGTGTAAAAATCGGTTAAACAGCCTCATTCTAACCTCAACTTCATTAAGCTTAAAAATCTTTCTTTTTTTTTTTTTCTGGAAAATAACTTAATCCTTTATTCTTGACTTAAAACTTGATAAAAATGATAAAAATTGAGTTTAAATCCAAAATTGGTTGTTTGAGACCTAAATCACTTAATTTGTAGCCAGTTGGCTCGGTCAAAATTGAAAGTGGCTCGATCAGTATGCAATTTGGCTCGATTTTAGTTAATTAGGGTCGATCTAAACTGATTTGGCTCGGCCAGTTTTGAAAATGACTTGGTCAAATTGAAACTGACTAGGCCGCGATCAAAACTGGCTCGGTTGAGACCGAGCATGGTTAAAACACGTGCGACCGGACGCAATCCCGGCCGACTTGACTCAGCCGTTTTCGAAACGACTCGGTCAGGGCTAAGCTGACGCGGGCGAAACCCGCGCTTGAAAAAAACGGCTCGTCATCTATCTTGTTGACAACCTTCCTCCGTAGCGAGAATGGATTGGAGTCGCCACCTAATTTTTATGAAAAATCAGAAAACCGGATAAGGCACTTTTGAGATTCTATGGCTCGTTCGTCGGTTACGTGTGGGAAAGACAGGACACCCACACAGCGCCCCTCAAAGAGGATACTCTATAACTGATTAAGATAATTTTGGGAATAAACTTAACATATATTTTATTCTTAAATATTTGCATATTGGCTATCTGCCTAACAGGAATGAGAGAGGTTGGTATCCGCCGTACTCTCTAAATCCCGTGCGACAGATATATCCAAATAGAGAATATATTTTTACCAGAACAATATCCATCTTCTCGATTCGATATATTCTCTATTTGTATGGGATTTGATTTTAATAAGCATGCCTAATCGTACTTAGAAAGCAACATCCATCGCATCCTGTTACGACAATTCATTGTTAGCTAATTCAATCATTCGGATTCGAGTCCATCCAGTCTCTAATCTCGTTGATTGAACAAATTAAATATCTACTAATATACATGTATTTAATTGTTACGCGCACGGCCGATAATATCATCGCATATGATTTAAAAAAAAAAAAGAAGAAGATTATTGCAAAAATCTTAATTTTGACCTTAAATGCTTACATGTTTGACTATCCATCTAACATAGGTGAGAGAGATTGGCATCCACTTATCTTCCTCTACCATGTTAGATAGATACATTCAAATAGAGAAAATATCTCATTAAGATAGCATCCACCGTCTTATTTCCGTATTTCTTCTATTTGGGTGCGAATTGATTTTTAATAAATATGTCTGACCAAACTAGGAGAGCAACATCAATCGCATCCTATCTTAGTCATTCATATTTATCATACCCCGATCATTTAGACTCAGGTCTATCCGGTCCTTGGTCTTCGTGATCGGAGAAATCAAATCTCTAACATACCACGTAAGTATTTAACCACGAAAGAAAATTACAAGAAAAATATTATTAATTTTGAATTAGTGGGATCAGCGCCGTATCGTTTCCTCTTCATCGCCCGACATTAGGGTAGAAATATCCATCTCATCCCCTAACACCATCTTGTAATTTTTTGGAGTTTTTTATTAATAGGAAAGAAAATATCGTCTCTTTCACATATTTATTCTAATTTGACATTCTTTATTTATTTTTTGTGAGAAAAGAGATGCTGATCGTGGGTTTTTATTATTATATTTTTATGGAGCTGGACAAAAGCAATACTGGACAATGGAAGATCAGAACAAAAAGCTACATAAAGATGCCAATTTGATGAAGAAAAGCTGGGAACGCCCCGATTACCTGTTCGTGGACTCAAACAAAGGAATCGGGAACTGGGAGGAACCAACTCTTATATGTATCAAAGCTTGGGGACAAACTGTAATAGCAATTCTGGCTAATAAGCAATCAAGAACTCTCAAAAGGAAGCTGAATGTCGATCAAATGGTGGAAGAAGTTATACAAGAAAAGGAACAAGCTATCAAGAAAGAATTTGAAGATTTAGAAAATAAAAGGGCCAGCATCTCAAAACATGTTAAACTTCTGACAGCAGAAATAGATCATCTTAAACAGATGAATCAGCTACAGAAATCTGATAAAAAGGAGCTCGAAGAGCAAAGAGATCGAAAGGAAGAGGAGCGACGGAAATGGGAACTGACCTGCAGAAAAGAACTTAGGAAAAAGAATAAGGAGATAGCATTCCACAAGGATGAGTATGTACGGCTGCAGCAAATCATCGAAGAAGAAAGAAGCAAGTTCAACAAGTTAGCAGCTGAGAATAAAAAGCTTAGCAAAGACAACGCCTACCTAGATCACTAGAAGCCGAGGACCCAGCAAGAATACGAAAGACAGATTGATAAGATGGAAGGGAAACTAGTTTGGTACAAAGAGGAATGTCAATATGTAAATAGAGGTTTTCACATCGCGAAGAGGAAAAGTTTCAAGTTGCTGGATATAGTAAAAGAAGTTGACGACATAATGAAGGGCATAGAAGACACAATGCATCCGTTGGCTAATGGAGAAATTGCGGCAGAAATAAAGACGACACGTGCCAGCCTTAAGCATTATGTGGAAATCCGTCATGCTTGTGATCAAGAAGCTCCAAAGTGAAAAAGTCATCTATAGAAATAGGGTCATCTTATAAACCTTTCTGGTGAAATATCTGATGTAATAATGACCTGCTATAAATAAAGTATCCCTTTTGATCCCAAAATTTGTGGTGGATATGGATTGTTAGGAAAAAGCAAAGTAGATAAGTTTGGTCTCTTATATAAACATGGGTTTTAAAGAAATAAACCATGTTTTTTATCTTTCTTTCAAAATCTTTTTATTGCAATTCTTTTTCTCCAAATTTTTGACTCGATTTTCTTTCTTTCAAAATGCGAGATCATTTCTGAACAACCTCCGGTGGAGACTTATTTCAAAAGCTCAAGAGGCAGAATCATGATAAGCTATGAAGATATTACAAATCAGATGTACAAAACAGGTCCCTTAAGTTGGCTTTGGAAGAAAACATCCAACTGTTAAGACAGCATCAAGACTATCTGCACAAAGTTTGAAACAGCTGTTGAGGAATATTTTGAAGAACATCTTCATACCAGCAGTCAATGAGGAGATCACCAATGCGAAAGCAGTCATACTGATGGAACGACACAACATCCGTGGAAAACAACCCAGGACAAAGTCAACAAAAGAGAAGGATGCATTCATACTTAGAGATCAGTTTGTCCAAAAAGATGCAAATTGACGAGAAAGAATTTGACGTTAACTGGAGGCAGGAACCAATGGAAAAGCACCTAATAAGAGTCCGATCACCGGAAACATCACTTTTGATGACTTTTTTTTTTTAATATTGGATTCATAAAAAAACGCTCTGCTCAACAAAAGTAATATTAACTATTAGAATCACTCAAGAAGGAAGAAGCTCGGCAACGAAGACGTTTGAGAATATGGGGTCCGCCAATACTATGGATTTCGCTCATCTAGTATATACAAGTATAAATATCAAGTCTGCTTTCAAATTTGCTTACTATAACAAGAAGGCCGAAGAGAAGGAAGAAGACATCATACATCACATTGCTACTGCGGACTCATCCGCCGTATAATTTATACAATTGCTCTACAAGATTGCTAGTAAGGACAACTATCAGGTATAAAATTATCAAGAACAATCATCAGCTTACCAATATCAAGCACCTTCACTTTAGCAACAGCAAGGACAAACTCGCTCAGTCAATAAGCAATATCCCAAGCAGAAATCTTTAAGCATCTAGTTGAGAAAGAATTGATGTCTCAAGTTCTTGCCAACCAATCCAGCCTAGTGAAGTCGTAGGACATGACACTGAAGGATGTTATACCTTTAAGGAACAAGATAAACGAGCTCATCAAACGCATGACAAATTAAAATCAACACCGGTTGAATAAGACCATAAAGCAGTGCTAGAAATTTCAAAGATTATTCGAGCAGATATAAGATAGAAGACATCTTCTAGATCAAAGTGTTTAAGCTGAACATCAATAAAAAGGATTATCATTAGGAAGATATGTTAGGCTAGGGTCATTGTCAGCAATAAATAAGAAGACGTGGAAGCCATTAAATTCTTTTCTCGTTTGCAAAGACACACGAGATATTTGGTTTAGCTTACTACATGTCTTAATATGCGTTTTCTATATGTGATCAGCTACTTTTCTTTTCAACAAGATTACTCTTAATTGGTAGCAAGTTTTTAGCAATATGATTTGTACAATTTCTTTCAAATTTTAAAAAGGATTTCTTTTCTAGAGTGCATGATCTCTCGCTACCACTTTTCTCATGAACATTCAATTCTGCAAAGGATAATTCAAAAAATGCATATTCTAAGCTTTAACATAATAAGAGAAATAGTTAGCAACTTGAAAGAAAAAAGAAAGGAAAAAGAAAGAATAGAAAAGAAAGAGCATTTTTTTTCCAACAAGAAAGGCAACGAGGAGGTACTTAGCAAAAAGCATTTATGCTCAAATGATGGGTGAAGGTTTTGTGGGTAGCATACAAACAAAGTTAACTGAATACAGTTACGATTCTTCTTCATCTTCAAAAGAAAGAAAAGTAAAGGGAAGGAAGAAAAAGAAAAGAAAAACGCATACATTTACTCCACTACTTAAAGTTATCTAATAACTAGAAGTATTCATGAAACCCACGTTTACTTTACATCAAACGATAACTTAAAGTATGAGTATGCGAAGCACCTTAAGATTGTATTTATCAAGTAACTGGATTCCTTCATCACCAATGTCGGAATTCATTTCAAAATACTACTTAAGGAATGTTAAAAAGAAGGGAGAAGGGAGAAGAAAAGAAAATGCACAAACACTTACTCCACTGCTCAAAGTCATCTAGTAACTAGAAGTACTCATGAGCCCCATATTTACTTTTACGTCAAACGATATCTTAGAGTATGAGTATCGAGTAACTGGATTCCTTCATCAACAATGTCAGAATTCACGTCAAAAGGAGTGTTGGGCCAAAAGAAAACTAAAAGGAAGAAAAAGAAGCACCAAGAAATCATACTGTATTTAGTCCCAACTATCAAGAGGTTACCACATAAGACCTTTCCATCAAATGAACTAAAATGTAACAATGCACAGTTACTTCCTCTAGAAAATTTTCTTCAAGGCAATCAGGCAAGACTGGTTAGGAGTTCAAATTCTACGGAAGACTTCAGGAACTAAGAAAAAGGAAGAAGAAAACGATAGTAGGAATTTTACGATGCTCAGGAAAGTGTCTAGGAACTCGAAAGAGTGACATAGGCAAAACTGGCTAGGGCTTAAGTTGTAAAACTTTTCTCTTATTCTTTTGAACTAAAGAACATGCATCTTGAGAATTATACTCTGCAGAATCTCCAAAACTCCACTTTTCTCATTAAAGGAGATTTTCTTTTTACTTAGCTCCACTTTTCAAAAAGATATATATTCAAGGGGTATTTTTTATTTGAAAAATTTTACTTCAAAGTACATACTTTCATTTGTACAAGTTCAATAGAGGAATTTTCTTTAACGAAAAAAACTAAGCTAACTGCATAGGCGATGGACGAAAACAAGTATTTCGCGTGACAAAAGCAAGAAGAGAACAGATAAGCACAACAGGAAAGAACAATTTGATAAGAAGATCCAAGATATGGACAATTCGACCTGCACAAAGAAATTGGCATAAGTAGAAAAATCCGAAGCTCAAACAGGGGCAATTTTTCTGTCGAAAATTTGAATCAAATAGGGCAAAACATTCTGAAGCATAAATTGAGGCAAATTTTCTAGCGAAAATTTGGATCATATTAATGCAAAATTTTCTTGAAGAAGAAACATAGGAATCGCTGAAGAAACATTTGAACAGTGGCAATCGTCAAAGCAACATCGTCCTAGTAAGGACTCTTTCTGAATACGGAAATCACTGAAGGCTTCCTAAAGCAATCAACACAGTGTTCAAAGAAGGACAAGGACAACAGAAGCGTTCAAGAAAAGATCACTATCTACCAAGTGTACGCTCCAAATCATAAGACACTCCTCGGATCTATCATAGTATAGAAGAATTCCAACTGGGGCAGTTTCTTATTGACGATTTAAGCTGAAGATTCGATTTTATCCAAGCATTGATATTTTCAAGGAAAAGGAATTGAAAAGTTAACTACAAGTAATCAACGCAAGGATCAAGGAATCTCAAGGTCAATAGACAAATTATTTACTCAACCCAAGGGGACAGTCTACTCAGGTCAAAGTTTCTTACCCCAAGGTAGGGTAAAGTCAAGATCATCATCCGCTTATCCCAAGGTAGGATAAGGTCTATTTCAGTATACGCTCACCCAAGGTAGGGTAAGGTCAACATTATCATCCGCTCCCCCAAGATAGGGTAAAATCAAGATTATCATCCGCTCACCCCAAGGTAGAGTAGAGTCAACATCATCACCTGCTCAGCTCAAGGTAAGGTAAAATCTTCTATTGTTTCCAAGCTCAAGTTAAGGAAAGGTGTACTTCAACATCTATATCTTTATTTTCACCTAGGTGTAGGGGTCAAACTACTTTATCTCAAAGCATGGTCCAGGGCGGCCACTGCTTTCTCCTAGGGATGATCCACGCGGTTCATGACCTTTTTCAGCTCCCAAGTATGATCCAAGTTGTTTATGACCTTATTTCAACTCCCAGGCATGATCCAAACGGTTTATGACCTTTTTCCAGCTCCCATGTATGATCTAAGTGGTTCACGACTCTTTTTCAGCTCCCAGGCATGATTCAAACGGTTCATGACCTTTTTCCAGCTCCAGTTCATGATCCAAAAGGTTCATGACCTTATCGCATATCTCTTAGCATGGTTCAGGGAGGCGACTGCTTTGTCCGAAGGCATGATCTAAGGAGGTTCACGATCTTATCTCAGGTTCAAGATCATGGTCCAGGGCGGCCACTGCTTTCTTCCAGACATGATCCAAGAGGTTCGTGACCTTATCACTTATTTTGGCATGGTCTAGGAAGGCCAATGCTTTATCCAAAGGCATGATCCAAGGAGGTTTATGACCTTATCTCAGGTTCAAAATCATAGTCCAGGGTGGCACTGCTTTCTTCCAGGCATAATCCAAGAGGTTCGTGACCTTATCGCTTATTTTAGCATGGTCCAGCGAGCCAATGCTTTCTCCAAAGGCATAATCCAGGAGGTTCATGACATTACCGCTTATCTTAGCTTGGTCCAGGGCGGCTACTTCTTTCTTCCAGGCATGATCCAAGAGGTTTGTGACCTTATCGCTTATTTTAGCATGGTCCAGGGAGGCCAATGCTTTCTTCAAAGGCATGATCCAGGAGATTCATGATATTATCGCTTATCTTAGCATAGTCAAGGGCGGCCGCTGCTTTCTGCCAGGCATGATCCAGGAGGTTTATGACCTTATCGCTTAACTTAGCATGGTATATGAAGGCCACTGTTTTAACCTAGGCATGATTCAGGAGGTTCATGACATTATCACTTATCGCGAGCATAGTCCAGGGCGGCTAGTGCTTTCCCCAAAGGCATGTCCAAGGTATTCATAACCTTATCTCATTCTCAAAACATGGTCTAAGGGGACCGCTACTTTACAATCCTAAGACATGATCCAAGGGGGCTCATGCTCTTATCTCATGAGTCAAAACATTGTCCAGGTGGGCCATCACTTCCAGAAGTAGCCTGTCGCGACCTGCGCCCCCGGGGCGCATGTGACACCTCGGATTTCGGGCGGGATCGGCACAAGAATGTGCGATCTGCTCGGTTTCCGGTCGACCGGAAACCCCGACCGGTCGACCGAAAGTGTGAGTTTGGGCGTGTATTGGGCCAGATTTGGGCGGCGCACGGGATTAAAATGATTTAATCCCATATTGCCTAGGCATGAGGCAATGTTGTGTTGATATAGGTGGGACATGGCACCTTCAAAGTGATCACCTCTTTTCGGGAAGCGAAAAGAGACCCGGCTCTGTGGTGGAGCCGGGGTTTGGCGGGCTTGGCCCGGGGCGGAGAGCGGGACGCGATAGAAATGGTATCAGAGCAACCCCGGTCACGGATACAGGTGGGTGCGTAGGCCCAGGGACCCGCGGAAAGGCCAAGATAGCCTGCGGTAGAGGCATGGTGTGCGACTTGCGACCCGTGTGACTGGGGAGAGACTGGGCATGTACGTCCGTCCGTGACCTGTCTCGTACGACGGGGACGTCGTATCCTAAGGTGTGGGGGGTATGACATCCCGGATTTCGGGCGGGATCGGCACAAGAATGTGCGATCTGCGCGGTTTCCGGTCGACCGGAAACCCCGACCGGTCGACCGAAAGTGTGAGTTTGGGCGCGTATTGGGCCAGATTTGGGCTGCGTGCGGGATTAAAATGATTTAATCCCATATTGCCTAGGTATGAGGCAATGTTGTGTTGATATAGGTGGGAGGCCAAATCTTGGCACCTCCAAAGTGATCACCTCTTTTCGCGAAGCGAAAAGAGACCCGGCTCTGTGGTGGAGCCGGGGTTTGGCGGGCATGGCCCGGGGCGGGGAGCGGGACGCGACAGAAAGGTTGTGAGGTTCGTTGTTTGATTTGATTTGTTTTATGAATTATGTTGGAGTTTGTGATTTGTGTTTGAATATATTTTCGTTATCCGTGCATGCGTGTTCAAGCATGCCGCGGGTGTGTCATGTAAGGGACGAAATGGATATCTCTACCTTAAAACATAATAACAATTTGGTGATGAAAAGGAATTGGAAACGCGCTGAGCCAAACACTAAAAAAATAATAAGCACATCGACACAGTAGCTTAGATACTCCTGGATGGGGAACGACGACGACGAAGTAGCTTGGATAGATTGCCCAAGTATTTCCGCAACATCGAGACATGGAAAACGTCGTGTACATGCGAAAGCATTCTGGTAACTCCAATCTGTACGCTGCACTGCCGATCGCGCTCAATATCCTGAAAGGACCTATAAACCTCAGACTCAGCTTGCCTTTCAAACCAAAGCGCTGCACTCCCTTCAACGACGATACCAGAATAAAAGCCATGTCATCAACCTGAAACTCTAATGCTCGACGGCGTCGATCTGCATATGATTTCTAACGGGCGGACTCAAGTCGCTGACGAATCACTTTGATTTTCTGGTTTAGCTTCCTCAACAACATCCGTACTCACAGCCCTCGTATCCACCATGTCATCCCAGAACAAGGGAGTACGGTATCTTCTGCCGTACAGGGCCTCGTTCGGTGCCATGCCGATACTGCTATGGTAGCTGTTGCTGTAGCCGAGCTCTACCAGAGATAAGTGCTCGTCCCAACTACCGCTAAAATCCAATGCACATGCCCGTAGGATATCCTATAAAGTCTGCATAGTCTGCTCTGACTGCCCATCTGTCTGTGGATGATATGCAGTGCTAAACCTCAGATTGGTACCCATCTGATGCTGAAATGCTTGCCAAAAGCGCGAAGTAAAACGAAGGTCACGGTCAGATAGATACTTAACGGTACATCGTGTAATCTAATGA
Source organism: Xerophyta viscosa (assembly GCA_002076135.1). Classification (NCBI taxonomy): domain Eukaryota; kingdom Viridiplantae; phylum Streptophyta; class Magnoliopsida; order Pandanales; family Velloziaceae; genus Xerophyta; species Xerophyta viscosa. The sequence goes on from MJHO01000158.1 coordinate 181,761, forward strand.
TCTCCGCTATAAAGATTCGAGCCAACATCTCCAGTGAAAAGATGCTCCGAACGGGAATGAAATGCGCGGTCTTCGTCAAACGGTCAACTACTACCCATATAGCATCAAATCCGTGTTTCGTCCTCGGTAGTGCCTGAATAAAATCTATCGTGACATCTTTCCACTTCCACGACGGTTGTGAGGTCCGTGTTTTGGTTTGCTATGTTTTGAGGTGTTGCATGCATGTCTAGAATGCTTAGTTAATGTGTGCTTTGTTGCGTGTCGTAGGGTGATTCGACGCGAGCGGCTTAAGTGTTGTATTTGCTTTACTTTTGGGTTGGCCGAGACTTTCGGTCGACCGATCCCATTATCGGTCGACCGAAACCTGCGCGACGCCCGTGTATAAATACAACACTTACGCGATTTCGGGGTAGGTTTTCTCATTTACTGCCTTGGCCGAGCTTCCCCTGTTCTCAGCTGACCTAGGTGAGTAAATGCCTTCATTATTGTTGATTTCTACCCTTCCTTAGCCATTAATCCTTAGAAACCTAATCTCCCGGTTGTTCTCTTCGCGTAGACTTGAGTTGTTGGGCGCGATCGTGACTCCCCGGGGTTTGGGCGTGGGATTCTTGCTTGGCTTGTAAGGTGAGTGGGTTCTCACCGATGTGTATGTGAATGTGCTTGACCGTATGCTATGCTTATATCCATGTATTGATGTGTACGGTGTGTTTAGACATTTACTATGTTGTATGTCTAATTTTGTGGGTATTAAACCCTAATGATGTTGTGATGTGGTAGAGATCTTGCTGTATATGCTATGATGCTCTTGTATTGCTATTTATGCAAATTTGGTTGCTATTATGCAAATTTGAAATGAGAACATGACATTTATATATATATATATATATATATATATATATATATATCTTTGTTGTAGTTCGCATATGTATGAACTATGTTGTGATGCTTAATAATCATGCTAATTATGTTTAGGTGTTATTGAGCATGCTCGGATGTAGAGGACACCTCTAGGGACATCCGTTTTGTATGTGACTTAATAGAACATTTGGGTGCTATATAGTCGTATCTCTACCGAGTACTCGAGTAGATCCGTCCAAAGGGAATAAACCCGGAGGGCGAGGGCTCGGGGTGGCGAGGGCGGAGAGATCGGACTAATGCACATGGCTTGAAAAATATAAGAGATTAGACCTAGTATTCGTAAGTCTCGTTTCCGCCTTATCCGTGGAGGCCGTGGGCCTGGATAGAGGTGTCGTGAGGAGCGTGGGAGACCAGAATACTTAGGTGATGTGGTGCCTCTAAAGAGGTCAGTGAGCGCGGTTCCGATCACCAGTTGGCCAAGGTGGTGGCTGCGAGTGCGAGGCTAGGTAGCATACGGCATAAACCCTAGTATCCCTCAATAAGCGTTGTGGGGTCGCCTTCACTGTCATGTGGTGTTGGTGTCGTTCGATATCGATACGGCGACGTGGACCAAGACCTTCGTATTGCGCGGACGTGTCCGGACTGGGTAGCTCCCGAAGTTCCGATGGACTGGGTATAGGTGTCCAATGGACCAGGGGCTTGCGCTACTCAAAGGGCCAGCCTTGCCAGAACTGTTATATAACATGATACTGACAATCCGTTGGGATTAGAATGTCACGCTGACATAACCAAAGAATGCATAAGACATGGGTTGGGTGAGATTCGAGTAGGGACTACGTGTTGCCTGCCGATTTGATAGTGCTTGACATATCTGATTTTGATGTGATATTGGGTATGGATTGGCTGTCCGAGCATTTTGTGAGGATTGATTGCCGAGCGGGTATGATTACCTTCAGGATTCCGCGATCACCCAAGTTCCATTTCTGTGGAATCGGTTAGGGAAGGGAATTCCTGTGATCAGTGCGTTGAAGGCACACCAGTTACTTGACCGTGGCTGTTCGGAATATTTAGCGTATCTGCTGAATCCGAATGTGGAGGCTGGACAGATTGACAGTGTTCCAGTAATTAGAGAGTTTCCCGACGTATTTCCTGAGGAGTTGCCGGGATTACCACCGGAACGCGAGATTGAGTTCCGGATTGACTTAGTGCCGGGAGCTGCACCAGTTTCCAGAGCACCGTATAGGATGGCACCTGTCGAGTTGGTAGAGCTGAAAACTCAGTTGGGCGAGTTGTTGGCCAAGGGGTTTATTCAGCCTAGTTCGTCACCATGGGGTGCGCCGGTGCTATTTGTGAAGAAGAAGGACGGTAGTTTGCGTATTGGTGTTGATTACCGACAGTTGAACCAGTTGACTATTAAGAACAAGTATCCCTTGCCGCGCATCGATGATTTATTTGATCAGTTGCAGGGAACAACGATGTTCTCAAAGATAGATTTAAGATCTAGGTATTACCAACTGAGGGTTAGACCCGAGGACATATCGAAGACAGCTTTTCGCACTCGGTACGGTCATTATGAGTTTTTGGTGATGTCGTTTGGATTGACGAACACGCCAGCAGCATTTATGGATATGATGAACCGGATATTCCAGCCGTTTTTGGATCGGTTCGTGGTGGTGTTCATAGAGGATATTCTTGTGTACTCTCGGAGCGAGGAGGAGCATGCTGAGCATTTGAGGCTAGTGTTGCAGGTCCTACGCGAGAGCAGTTGTTTGCTAAATTTAGCAAATGTGAGTTTTGGCTATCTCTCGTGCATTTCTTGGGGCATGTGGTTTCCCAGGAGGGCGTGGCCGTGGATCCATCGAAAGTGGAGGCAGTCCTCAGGTGGGAACGGCCCAAGAATACGACGGAGATACGCAGTTTCCTTGGTTTGGCCGGTTATTACAGGAGGTTCATTGAGAACTTCGCGCGATTGGCGAGTCCGTTGACCAAACTGACAAGGAAAGCTGTTCGTTTTGAGTGGACTAGTTCGTGTGAGCAGAGTTTCCAGGAACTGAAGCGCAGGTTGACTACAGCTCCAGTGTTGGCATTGCCAGATGATCAGGGAGGATTCGTTGTTTACAGTGATGCTTCGTACGTTGGATTAGGCTGTGTCCTGATGCAGAGGGGTCGTGTTATTGCTTACGGCTCACGACAGTTGAAAGCCCATGAGGGCAATTACCGGTACATGATTTGGAGCTTGCCGCAGTTATCTTTGCTTTGTGCGGAGGCATTACTTATACGGAGAGGAGTTCGATGTATACAAAGACCACAAGAGTTTACAATATTTGTTCTCCCAGAAAGAGTTGAACTTGCTGATGAACAAATTATAATTCTCGCAAGTGCACAAATCAGTTGTGATATAGTGTGTGCTAAGTACAAGAGTCGATCCCACAGAGATTTGATAAATTAATTCAACGAAATTACTTAAACAATTTCCAAAACAAAACTTCAAACAATTGAACAAAAACTTAGAACAAATTAAAGGCAAAAGAATCAAACTAAGAAAATTAATAAAAGCACGACGATCTCGTAAGTTGATTTGGAATCGAGAAATGGAAGCCTAAGAATTTGATTTCACCATACACTGAAATTCTATATCTAAATATGCATTTATCAACTTAACTCTAGGGTTCGTTCTTCCTAATTTATGACTACTCCGTTAGGTGTCCGGGTAAAATCAAGTACTTCTCATCAATTAATTAACTATGGTGTCTAGTATAATTAATGAAGAAAAATCCGTTAAGATTAGAAGAACAAATTCAAGAACCAAATAAACATTCTAGCATGGTGTCTGCGTTAAACATCTACTCATTCATTCAAGAGAGCAATTTACGATTAGGCATATGGTGTCTACCATAACCGTATCTCATACAATTGAATTACCTATATCAATGATGGCCAGTCACTAACATAAACTAAACAATTGAATTAAGAACAATGAATGAAACAAGAATTAAAATTGAATTAGAAATTATTCCACATAGACATAGAAAATCCGTGTAGGCTACATCAAATCCCTAGAAAAGAAATTAGTTCATGATGACTTTTCAGATCATAAATTCAATTACGAAGATCATTCTTATACAAAGTGTAGATAAAACAAATATATTGACAAGAATAATCTCCGATCTTCGACGTCCTTCTCACGTGCTTCTCTTTCTCCGTGTTCCTTTTCTCCTCGTTTTTCTCTTTTTCTCTAGCTTTTATTATCTTTTTTTTCTTCCATCCAGCAATTGAATTCCCATTGATGTTTTTTGCTGTTTTTGGGTTAAGATCTATCCATGAATAGCATATTCAAAATGCTAATTTCAGCATGATTGATTCTGGAATTTCTTTATTTGGTTGCCTTGTTTACCCTGCTATTTTGGCCTCTATACTTTCTGAATTAGCTCTTGCCTTAAACAGAAAAGTTGTAGCCATACTTGTCAGCTTTCCAAATCTTCAAGAAACACATCAATCGGAGTTGTATAGAGAAAGTTATGCTTAAAATACAACAGCTTGTTCTGATTTCCAGCAAAATCTGTTCATAATCTCCAAATCAGTCCTAAAATCATATCTCCTGCAAAACACTCACCAAACACATCAAAAGACCAATTTGAACACTAAATTAAGCGTAACATACACAAGTTTCATCATGATTAACATCACAAATAAAATGCTATCACTTGCGACAGAGACGGTGGTTGGAATATCTGAAAGACTTCAAGTGTTGCATCTTGTATCACCCTGGCAAGGCAAACGTCGTAGCTGACGCTCTTAGCCGGAAGAGCTCCGCTCGCCTTGAGGGTCTTCGCTTGTTAGAGTGGGACATAGCAGAGCAGTTTAGTCACCTTGGACTGCGTGCTACGGAGCGTGCACCAGGTGTTCTCTTTGCTACCTACAGGTTGGAGCCGGAGCTACTTCGGAGGTTGAGGACGGCACAGCAGGGCGACGCTGCATTACAGGAGATACGAGCGCGCCTCGGATCTGAGGATGTGGCAGAGTACAGTTTGGGTTCAGATGATATTATTCGCTTTCGCCACCGTATTTGTGTACCACGGGATGCTGAGATTAGAGAGCAGATTTTGTCAGAGGCACATGGCAGTCGTTTGTCTGTCCATCCAGGAGGCACTAAAATGTACAGAAATCTGAAGCAGCAGTTCTGGTGGCAGGGAATGAAAAGAGATGTCCGAGAGTTCGTAGCCCGTTGTGCAGTGTGTCAGAAAGTTAAGGCCGAACATCTCAGACCAGGAGGTTATCTGCAGCCGCTAGAGGTGCCCGTATGGAAATGGGAGGACATTACTATGGATTTCGTGCAGGGATTGCCGAGGACGAGACACGGGTTCGACGCTATTTGGGTGGTAGTGGACAGGCTGACGAAGACCGCTCATTTCATACCGATTAGGAGCACCTATACGCCAGAAAGGTTAGCTCGTGTATTTATAGCGGAGATCGTCAGACTCCACGGGGTACCACTGAGCATAGTTTCTGACCGTGATCCTCGTTTCACATCACGATTTTGGAGAGCCTTTCAGCAGCAGATGGGTGCCGAGCTGAGATTTAGTACAGCGTACCATCCGCAGACAGACGGGCAGTCGGAGCGGACGATACAGACATTGGAGGACATGTTGCGTGCGTGCGTATTGGATTTCGGCGGTAGCTGGGACGATCACCTATCTTTGGTTGAGTTTGCCTACAACAATAGTTACCACAGTAGCATTGGTATGGCACCGCATGAGGCCTTATATGGCAGGGTGTGCCGTACTCCCTTATTTTGGGATGGGGTGGTTGACCCAGGCTCTGTGAGTACTGACGTGGTTGAGGAAGCTAACCAGAAGATCCAGGTGATACGTCAGCGACTGGAGACTGCTCAGTCCCGCCAGAAATCATACGCGGACAGACGACGCAGAGAGTTAGAGTTTCAGGTGGGAGACTTTGTGTATCTGAAAGTCTCGCCACTCAAGGGTGTACAGCGTTTCGGACTGAAAGGCAAGTTGAGCCCCAGGTTCGTTGGACCGTTCAGAGTCACTGAGAGGGTTGGTAGTGCAGCTTACAGACTTGAGCTTCCGGAGTCGATGTCGCATATCCATGACGTCTTCCATGTATCCATGTTGCGGAAGTGTCTAGCCGATCCGACCGCGGTTACAGTGCCGATGTCGCTACCGGTTCAGTCTGATCTTACATATACAGAGCAGCCGGTACAGATTCTGGATCGGAAAGAGAAAGTGCTGAGGAACAAGTCGATACCGCTAGTAAAGGTTCTGTGGCGCAACCAGCGTTTCGAGGAGGCGACTTGGGAGCCAGAGGCAGATATCCGAGCGCGGTACCCGTTCTTGTTTGATTCGGAGGACCGAATCCCCTAAGTGGGGAGGAGATGTGAGGTCCGTGTTTTGGTTTGCTATGTTTTGAGGTGTTGCATGCATGTCTAGAATGCCTAGTTAATGTGTGCTTTGTTGCGTGTCGTAGGGTGATTCGACGCGAGCGGCTTAAGTGTTGTATTTGCTTTACTTTTGGGTTGGCCGAGACTTTCGGTCGACCGATCCCATTATCGGTCGACCGAAACCTGCGCGACGCCCGTGTATAAATACAACACTTACGCGATTTCGGGGTAGGTTTTCTCATTTACTGCCTTGGCCGAGCTTCCCCCTGTTCTCAGCTGACCTAGGTGAGTAAATGCCTTCATTATTGTTGATTTCTACCCTTCCTTAGCCATTAATCCTTAGAAACCTAATCTCCCGGTTGTTCTCTTCGCGTAGACTTGAGTTGTTGGGCGCGATCGTGACTCCCCGGGGTTTGGGCGTGGGTTTCTTGCTTGGCTTGTGAGGTGAGTGGGTTCTCACCGATGTGTATGTGAATGTGCTTGACCGTATGCTATGCTTATATCCATGTATTGATGTGTACGGTGTGTTTAGACATTTACTATGTTGTATGTCTAATTTTGTGGGTATTAAACCCTAATGATGTTGTGATGTGGTAGAGATCGTGCTGTATATGCTATGATGCTCTTGTATTGCTATTTATGCAAATTTGGTTGCTATTATGCAAATTTGAAATGAGAACATGACATTTATATATATATATATCTATGTTGTAGTTCGCATATGTATGAACTATGTTGTGATGCTTAATAATCATGCTAATTATGTTTAGATGTTATTGAGCATGCTCGGATGTAGAGGACACCTCTAGGGACATCCGTTTTGTATGTGACTTAATAGAATATTTGGGTACTATATAGTCGTATCTCTGCCGAGTACTCGAGTAGATCCGTCCAAAGGGAATAAACCCGGAGGGCGAGGGCTCGGGGTGGCGAGGGCGAGAGATCGGACTAATGCACATGGCTTGAAAAATATAAGAGATTAGGCCTAGTATTCGTAAGTCTCGCTTCCGCCTTATCCGTGGAGGCCGTGGGCCTGGATAGAGGTGTCGTGAGGAGCGTGGGAGACCAGAATACTTAGGCGATGTGGTGCCTCTAAAGAGGTTAGTGAGCGCGGTTCCGATCACCAATTGGCCGAGGTGGTGGCTGCGAGTGCGAGGCTAGGTAGCATACGGCATAAACCCTAGTATCCCCCAATAAGCGCTGTGGGGTCGCCTTCACTGTCGTGTGGTGTTGGTGTCGTCCGATATCGATACGGCGACGTGGACCAAGACCTTCGTATTGCGCGGACGTGTCCGGACTGGGTAGCTCCCGAAGTTCCGATGGACTGGGTATAGGTGTCCAAGGGACCAGGGGCTTGCGCTACTCGAAGGGCCAGCCTTGCCAGAACTGTTATATAACATGATACTGACAATCCGTTGGGATTAGAATGTCACGCTGACATAACCAAAGAATGCATAAGACATGGGTTGGGTGACATTATGCGATTCGGGATAGCATGCTACTTATGTTCATACACATGTTTGTGTGTTTAATGTCATTGATATATTTAATAATGACTTGTGATTGTGATTGGTTAAAGCCATGTTGCTTTACTTGATTGATTGTGTGCTTGTGTGCGGTGTCGCATTGGTTGCACCAGGGGAGGTCGCCAACGTGCCGCTCACTGAGTTCTATCTAGGACTCACCCCCTCCTGTTGCCCTTTTTCAGATCCGATCGATAAGGGCAAGGGACCAGCGTAGGTCGTCGGCGAGTAAAGGAAATGATAGAAGGTATCTTTTGGGATGGGAGCATGTGTATATACTTTTATAAGTTGTGTATGCTATTGGATTGGATTGGTTGAGCTTATTCTAAAATTTGAAGTGTTAAGCTCTAGTTTTACTGTATTATGGTGAAAAACGTGTTTTTGGGGATAAGTCCGTGTTTCGAGGGTATCTTAAGATCTTTTGCTCTTAAAAATGAGTTTGAATGGTTTGAGCATGTGTATATACTTTTATATAAGTTGTGTATGCTATTGGATTGGATTGGTTGAGCTTATTCTAAAATTTGAAGTGTTAAGCTCTAGTTTTACCGTATTTTGGTGAAAAACGTGTTTTTGGGGATAACTCCGTGTTTCGAGGGTATTTCGGATGCTTGGAAGTACTCGCACGTGTACCTTTGGATGATATATGTACGTGCGGGGTTGATTTCCGAGATCTGGTGGAAATACGCGAATCGAGGCATTGAGTTTCCCTTTGCTGAAAATCTATTTTTGCTGTTACAGGTAGGATCGGTCGACCGATCCACATTTCGGTCGACCGATATTTGTGATGAACGGGTGAATACATACAGGTTTCGGTCGACCAAAATCTATTACCGGACGACCGAAAACCTCTCTGTATTGCACAACTAAACTATGTTTAAATGATAATTAAAAATATTTTTGAGGGTTTGGGGGTCTCTTATACAAGTATTTAAGAGGTTCTATGCCCTCGAATCTTTTAGAAAAATACGGGTTTGGCCGGGATTTCGAAAAAGCGTTTCAAAGGTTATGTTTTGAAAAGGATTTAGTTTGGGACCTTAGTTTGCCATAGATTATTTGATATCAATGGGGAAGATTGATATCTTAAGATCTTTTGCAACCTAGGTCGGCGTCGACCGTGGGGTCTACCTTCCCTGTAGACCTCGGGTAACGTTGAAAGCCCCGAATCCGGCTATACCCTTGCATTATAAATGATTTTCAAATGAAAATGCTCCCGCTTGCGTAAACTTTCCTTCAAGCGAGGAATGTATTTCCGGATGTCGCGGCCCGGGGGATCGGGTCGTGACAACGGTACCTCTAGCGGCTGTAGATAACCACCCGGCCTAATTCGCTCTGCCTTCATCTGCTGGCATACTGTACACTAAGCTAAAAACTGCCAGACGTCTTTCTTTATGCCTGGCCACCAAAACTGCTGTCGCAAATTCCTATACATCTTGGTCCCTCCTGGATGAACTGACAGTCTACTGCTATGCGCCTCTGATAAAATCTGGTGTCTCAGCTCATCTAACCTCGGTACGCATATCCTGCCCCCGAATCTGATAATATCATCTGCACCTACGCGATACTCCGATATCTCTGTTGTGTTACGAGATAAATCAATACATCAGCATGTACAGCGGAAATTTAAAATTTTTATAACATTGTCCGTAAAATCCGAAATAGGATCCCATTGGTATACTAAAATAATCGCACTCACATGTATATCGAATATACATAATAAATCATATAATAAATCGCATGATAAAATAAATTAATCTAATTAATTTATTCGGTCATATCATGCTACTAATCGTGTTTTACGAGATTATCGGATTACCTTGGATCCGTGAAATATAAACTCCAGAATAAAATCAAGCAGTCATTGTCACGAGTAGATTAGGTTCCGATGAATCAAGCCGCGAACGTACCCGGCCTCTAATAGTGATCCACGCAGAGACGAACGCGAAACCGAAATCGATTAAACACGTACTTGGGCCTTCGGCCTGTTAAGGAAAAATAAGCCTAGCCCGAAACACCTTCTTCATCTTCTTCTTCTTCTTCTTCCTCCAGTCATCTGGACGCCGAGCTCGCCACTGAATTCGTCGTCAAGAGCTCCGGCCGTCGAAGATCGTCGAAGTTTAACTTGTGCAACGCTTGCAGCCGATTCTTGTCGAAGACAGTCAAGAGCTCGCCGTCATTCGCAACTTGTCCGAGCCTCGTCACCGAGACGTCCCAGAGAAGGCGTGACCACCCTTGCCGCCGAGCTCAGCCTTGCGAACGACGATCGTCGCCGCGAGCTTGTAGTCGAACGTCAGTGAAGAAAAACAAGGAGAGCCGAAGGTCGCCGGAGAGGGAAGCTTGCACACGGCTGCGGCCGACGAGGAGGAGGATATGTAGCTGTGCTAGCAGCGGTTTAGCTTCCTCAACGTTCCCCGGCCGCCTGTGAAACGTCGCGTAACGCCGGCGGTTACGCGCCGCGTTACACGCCGCGAGAAAAAACCAGAGATTTCGCACATTACGCAATAAATCTCCTAAATCAATGTTTCGCAAAATCAGACCCTCGTGATTTTGCAAAACCATCGGCCACCAAAACAGTTTTGGCAAATTTAGCCCATTACGTTATAAAAATTCGGTTTTTACGATTGCGTCTCATTTGCGTGTGACCCATTAGATTCAGTACCACACCAGCAGTGAATAAATAGTTAAGTCAACCAATTAACAAATAATTAGTTCAATGAACTAATTATATTTATCCACAGATCATGGTTAACGTCTAGCAACATGCCATGACCACCTGTGTGGTATGAATTTCAAATTCATCATCAAAACCTCTTATGTGAATAGTTACCATATCCTATAATCTTTCTGTTCATTTCTAACATCCCAAATGAGCTTAGAGTATGGATATCAGTCAAACTCTAAATCAGCTCAATAATATGTATCCGTCTTAATAGATTAGCTCTGTAGTGACATTAAGAACACTTCTTAATTCACATCGTACCTCGGCCAAGGATTTTTCTGAGCTAGCTCTATATCAAAGACACATAAAATGTTCTCCTCCTTACTAGGAGGTGACAGATTCTTTATTGATTCTCATCTATCTTTATGTGCGAATATCTATACCCAGATGGCACCCTGTACAGCTAAGCTGCCATACTTGGATACACACTAAAGTATAAATGTTCTACACATAAGATACTTATGGCAACCTCAAGTCAAAGGATCAAGGCATAACTATCACAGAAAAGAATCATCGTTGACTAATTCCATTAGTGTTCTTTAAGCGAGTCAATTCAGTGAACACATTCTCTAATGAGCACCTACACACTTACTTCAGTGTCAACTACACTTGTAGTAATGAGATCACTACCCTCATCATATGCGACAGTAAGCTGTGTATTAGTCTTTACGGTGCCATTGAGCCCCTACTCAATGCACTTATGACTAAGAATATTTTGGACTTAGGTTTATAAGATGTTAGGTCTCACTATCATGATCCTATATCTATTGCCCTTGTCCACGGGGTTTTATCACATGCATTCATAAACACACACAATAATATGACGATGCTACAAATAGGAATAACCATAATTAAACAAATAAATAAACAAAACAAGTTTATAATAAAGTGTTTGTTTGCCAATATATCAAATATAATTGGCTTTTAGGGTATCTACTCTTTCAATCTCCCACTTGAACTTAAAGCCAATCGTTCACGCGTCTTATATCCATCTTGTCGAAATGGCTCTCAAACACCTTTTGAGAAAGTGCTTTGGTGAAAGGGTCTACTATGTTGTCTTTTATGTCAACCTTTTGTATCTTGATATCGCCTTTCTCAATGAATTCCCTAATCATGTGAAAATGTCTTTGAATGTGTTTGGATCTTTGATGAGACCTTGGTTCTTTTACATGCGCAATTGCCCCGTTGTTATCACATAATAATAGGATGAGATCCTCTATCCCTGGAACTATTCCAAGCTCAGTAATGAACTTCTTCATCCAAACAGCCTCTTTCGCACTTCGGAAGCAGCAATATATTCGGCCTCTATAGCTGAGTCTGCTATGGTCGGTTGCTTGGAACTTATCCAACTAACCGCACCACCATTCAGAGTAAATACGAACCCTGAAATAGATTTGTTGTCATCCTTATCAGATTGAAAACTTGAGTTCGTATAGGCCTCAACTTTCAATTCTGATTCACCACCATATATCAAAAAGTTATCCTTAGTTCTTCTCAAGTACTTTAGGATAGTTTTAAAAGCAGTCCAGTGACCTTCACCGGGATCAGATTGATATCTGTTCGTCACACCAAGAGCATAAGCCACATCTGGCCGGGTGCACAACATTGTATACATAATTGACCTAATAGCATATGCATATGAGATATTCTTCATGCGATCTCTTTCTTCAGGCAATTTTGGTGCCATGCCTTTAGAGAGTTGTATTCCATGATTATATGACAAAAACACTTTCTTGCTATTTTCCATACTAAACCGCTTTAACACCTTTTCAATATATTTGGATTAAGATAATCCTATTATCCTATTTGATCTATCTCTATAGATCTTGATGCCAAGGATAGAGGAAGCATCTCCCAAATCTTTCATGGAAAACTATTGCGATAACCAAACTTTTATTGATTGCATCATTGGAATATCATTGCCAATCAGTAGTATGTCATCCACATACAGTACTAAGAAAGTGATAGCATTCCCGCTAACTTTCTTGTACACATACGGCTCATCCTCATTTTTGATAAAGTCAAACAATTTGACTGTCTCATCAAAACAGATGTTCCAACTCCGAGAAGCTTGCTTGAGTCCATAAATGGACCTCTTTAGCTTGCACACATTGCTTTCGCTCCAACTAGAGATAAAGCCCTCAAGTTGTGTCATGTACACATCCTCTTTGAGGTTTCCATTAATGAATGCCGTCTTGACATCCATTTGCCAAATCTCATAGTCATGGTATACAGCTATCGCAAGTAATATCCGAATGGATTTGAGCATTGCTACTGTGAGAAGGTCTCGTCATAATCGATACCTTGCTTTTGTCTGAAGCCTTTAGCCACCAGCTTGGCTTTGTAGTGATGCTGATGGATTTCTCCTCACCAGGACTGGGACGACGCACGCTGGGTAGACTCTCTTGGAATGGCGGGGATGGTTACGGAGAGAAGTCCGTGTCGGTGAGAAGGACAAATTATCTTGGTCAGATGATTATCAAGACAGTGTTTAACGTGGAAAACCCTCAACGGAGGGTAGAAAAACCACGGTGAGGAGCGGAGCCCTCAAAGGTTCACTATGTATGTTCGGTGAATACAAGTATTCTACTCAGTATCTACCCCCCCTCTTTAGAGGTACAAGTGGGGTTTTTATACAGAGATTAAGGGGTAATATGGTAGTTAATTACCCGCCGAATTACTGTAGCATTACACGTGTCTTTATCCAGGGGTGTAAGGGTCATCATGCTTTACGGGTCAGCTGCACGGTGTGCTATCCGTTGATAGGCGCGGCGTCTTTCCCGTTGGTGCCATAAGTCCATGTTCGGGTAGCCGGATGCCTCGTGGCAGCGACGAGGGATATCTCGTGTGCTTAACGGAGTACAGATCGTTGCTCTCGCGTCTTCCACGGAGGTCATTCCGTTTGGTCCCATATTTGGGCCGTATCATTTGCTTCCGACAGATGGGACGCTTTGTCGGCCCATCTGTCGGAACGTATTCCTTCGGAGTTGCGCGCGTTGTGTTCTGCGGCCTTCCGTGATGGTTTTCGGCGTGGTCTGTCCGAATTGGGACACCTGTCACACGGTGATTCGCGAGACGAGTTACCGCGTAGAGGACTGTCGTTCTCTACGGTTATAAGTAGGGCCCGCGGTCATTTTTTTCGTTTCACCGTGGCATTTGTCTCTGGAGTAAAAAAGGTCTTCAACGAAGAGCTCCCCAGCTTCCTCTTCTTTCTGCATCTCGTGCTCAACGGAGAGCTTTCCATTCTTCTTCTTTCTTTACACCTCGTTAAGTTAAGGTATGTCTTCTAGTAGTTCATCGAGTACGGACTCCAGTAGCCAAGGTTCTAGCGATAGATCCACCGTTCCAATTCCGCCAACCCCGCGCGTTCCTCCTATATATGGGGGACCGTCTGTGTCCCCAGACACTACGAGGGACCAAACGACCTCAGAGGGGGAGTTCATCGGCCAAGTTGCTGAACAACTCCGTTTAGAAAGGATGAGCGCCACGCTAAGTGAGCTCGTAGGCGGCGGTGAGGAGAGGGCCGTGCGAGTGGAAGCCTCGAGTAATCGGGGCAAGGGATCAAGGGTTCCTCCCGCCGAATTCGATCCTCGGACTGCCGTCTCTTCGGTGACCGAGAGGCAGTTAGTTCAATGGCGGGAGGAGTATGGTATCCCTTTGGACTTTGAGGCGAGGGTAGCTCTTCCTACGGAGAGGATGATTGATATTTCCGCGGAATGGGTGCCCTTTCGATTGGACATGTTCAAAGCCGGTCTTCGCTTTCCGTTATTGCCTTTCTATATTCAATTTTTTGCTTTCTACTCCATCACTCCGTGTCACTTATCTCCGAACTCCTATCGAGATATCTTAGTGTTTTTGTATATCTTCTCAAACGAGGACCAGACCGTCCCTTGAACTATGGAGGAATTTGTTCACCCTTTCTTCCTCTAAGCAAGGTCCGGGCTTCTATAATACGAAGTATCGAAATCCTGCGAAGAGGAAGACGGAGGGAAAGGGGGTGACCTTCCCCAAGTGGCGCCATGGCTTCTTTTTCGTAAGAAGGAAACCGGAATGGCGCTTCCCGGATTGTTGGTCCTACCGTTTAAGTGAAGTGCTGAAGGAGAAGCCCGAGCCCACTCCGGAGTTAGAGCTGTCGGAGAGCCGGTTTTTTACGTTTCGTGGTTCAGTTTCCGCAGCAGGGAGCGTGCCGGACGACGTCGTGCGGGAAACGAGGCAATTGGCCGACGCGTCGTTTGGTACGTCTCCGATATGCGGTTTGTATCCCGTAAGGTCTTGTTGTTTTTGAGTCTTTCTGATCGTGCTGTCTTTTTCGCAGGATTGATGGAGCCGGCGGAGAAATCCGGGGTAGAGGCGGCGATCTTGTCAGAATTGCCGAAGCCCGTCGTCGTAAGGCGACCGCGAGGAGGGATGTCGGAGGCGCTGGTTCCTCCTCGAAGTCGTCCTCGTCCGAGGTCGGATCGGGCCGAATAGAAGGAGCCAGCGGGGCGCTCGTACCCGTTCCCTCGTTATCTCCGATCCAGGAGGAGAGCGCTCCTACGAGGGGGTCTTCTGCCACTCTTCCTTCTACGGAGAGGCCTCCCGAGTCTTCGTCCCAGTCTTCGCGGGGCAAGAAGAAGAAGAGACGGGTTGAGTCTCAGGAAGAAGAAGACGCTCCAATCTACGCGCCGAACTGGAATATACGGGAGGGAGCCCGTATAAGGGAGAGTTCCGAAGCAGCGATGGAATTCATCCGCAAGTGTCTTCCGAAGGAGGACAGACCGCTTCTTCCTGGGGCGTCAGCTGATTCTACCCTGAGGGACATGTCGTTGTATACGACCAACGTAAGTATGAGTCGTTAACGTCCTTTTATCTTTGTTCCAACTAGTCTGTTATCTGAAGATGTCGTCGTGGTTGCAGTTGCTGGCCTCCATGAGCCAAGTGCTCGCCGTTGTCAGTGAGCAAAAGAAAATTTTTGAAAAGGCCGAGATGATTAAGGCCGAGATGGTGAAGTTGATCGGGGAGCGAGACGACGCTACCCGTTTGGCCGAGGAGCAGAAAGAGCAAATTGCTTCACTCCAGCTAAAAGTCGAGGCGGCCAAAAAGGACAGAGAGAGCTATACCAAATTTGCTCGGGAGGAAGCCGAAAGATCGGCTAAGTCTTTGAACGATAAAGATGCTGAGATCACCAGACTTCAGGCCCTTGTCGAGGCGAAGGAATCGGAGCTTCAGCAGGCGCCTAAGAAGGTGATCGAGGAATATAGGGCTCGAATTGTTCGTTGGAAAAGGGAAAGCACGCCGTTGTCTTCAGTCGCTTTATTTATTTCGAGATGCTGAGAAGGCTCCGCCGGAAATTTCCTGGGGAAGGAGAGGAGTTTTTCGACTTCTTGGATGAGGAAGACGTCGTTCGAAGCGCCGGGTCTAGACGAGACTCTGGCGCTCAGGCGTTTTCTGACGAGGAGGAGGAAGGAAACGACGATGGCGACGCCGAGGGTCCAGCGGGGTCCGGGGAAGCTGGTGCCCCCGAAGATCGCACGTAGCGTCTTTATTTTCTCTTCGTGTATTTCTTTTTTTTTGTCGTTGTATATTTGGTAGCCTTCTTGTTTTGTTGTAAAAAGAATATTTCATTTTGAATGATATGGGCGACTTTTCGGATGTCGTGCTTCGGCGCTTTTACTGCCTTTATTTGCTTATAAAAGGAAGCCTGGGGACTTATACTTGTATCTGTGGCGTTGTTTATCTCTTGCGAGCTTCAGGATTTTCGGTTATGGCGAACGGGGCGACGTCCGATTTGTTGCGTTTGTTGGCACGGGAGAATCGCTTGCTCGAGGTGGAAAACCAGCGGCTCCAAGAAAGGTTGGAGGCTTTGCGAAGTCAAGATAGGCACCGTGACTCTCTGCTCGTGAACGCCCGTTGTGAGATTGCTTCGTTACGCTCGTATGCCGCGTCTCTGGAGAGGGACTTGAGGGAGACACGAGAACGGTTGGATCGTGTTTTGCGAGGCTCGTCGACTCCGGAGTATAGTCCCTTGACCCCTCTTCACGATCCAATTATGCCTGGCGACCTTTATCAGCTTGACGGAAAGTTCCGCTTCGAAGGGTTCTCGTATGTCGGACGATGACGATTCGTCCTCACGGAGTACTTGAGTGACTTTCTTTTTTGGACTTGCTCGTAATCTTATTTTCGAATGAAATTTTCGAATGAAATGGATGTTAATTCTATGCTTCGTTAGTCTTGTAAGGGCGTTTATCTTGCGTCCCCCCAGCCAGCGGTAACGGAGTGCTATACGACACGGGATGTCGCTCCGTTTTCGTCTGGCTGGAGTTGAAGGAGCGGCCTTTCGGGTCCGATGATTTTGAGCGGTCGGGCCTTTGCGTCCCCCCCAGCCAGCGGTAACGGAGTGCTATACGACACGGGATGTCGCTCCGTTTTCGTCTGGCTGGAGTTGAAGGAGCGGCCTTTCGAGGTCCGATGATTTTGAGCGGTCGGGCCTTTGCGTCCCCCCCAGCCAGCGGTAACGGAGTGCTATACGACACGGGATGTCGCTCCGTTTTCGTCTGGCTGGAGTTGAAGGAGCGGCCTTTCGAGGTCCGATGATTTTGAGCGGTCGGGCCTTTGCGTCCCCCCCAGCCAGCGGTAACGGAGTGCTATACGACACGGGATGTCGCTCCGTTTTCGTCTGGCTGGAGTTGAAGGAGCGGCCTTTCGAGGTCCGATGATTTTGAGCGGTCGGGCCTTTGCGTCCCCCCAGCCAGCGGTAACGGAGTGCTATACGACACGGGATGTCGCTCCGTTTTCGTCTGGCTGGAGTTGAAGGAGCGGCCTTTCGTGACTGTTTGTCGTGAGGGGAAGCTCAACATGCGAGAAGATCGTTTATTTGATAAGTAAAGGAATATTTACAAGTTACTGATGATAGGCTCGAAGGTTTAGCACGCTCCAAGTTCTCGGTACATCGTTTCCTTCCATGTCTTGTAGCGCGTAAGCCCCTTTGCCGAGTACTTCAGAGACACGATAAGGGCCTTCCCATGTTGGTCCGAGTTTGGTGGATTGTTGCTGTATCTTCCTCAGGACCAGCTGTCCTTTTTGGAATGATCTCGTTCTCACCCGGTTGTTGTAGTAATGGGATACCCGTTGCTTGTATGCTTGCGATCTGATTAGGGCTCTTTCTCGTTTCTCGTCAAGTAAGTCGAGTTCGTTTAGAATGCGGTCTCCGTTGGACGTGTCTTCGCTGTATTCGACTCGGAGAGTTGGGTTGTTTAGCTCCACGGGGATTACCGCTTCGGTCCCGTAGGTAAGAGCGAAGGGTGTTTCTCCAGTTGTCGTTCGGTGAGTAGTTCGATACGCCCATAGGACCGTAGGGAGTACGTCGGGCCAATTCCCTCTTGCGCCTTCCAAACGTTTCTTCAATCCTTCTAATATAGTTCGGTTCGTTCTCCACCTGCCCGTTAGCCTGTGGATGATAGACGGAGGCGAATCTTTGTTTGATGTGGAGTGTTTCACATAGCTTTTTCATCTCCGGGCTTGTAAACTGACTGCCGTTATCCGATACGAGATATTTGGGTATCCCGAAGCGGCATACGACCGATTGTTTGAAGAATTTGGTGACTGCTGCCCCGGTGATTGTGGCTAATGGCTCAGCTTCAATCCACTTCGTGAAGTAGTCGATTGCCACGATCATGAATCGCCTTTGTCTTGACGCGGGGGGAAGAGGTCCAACGAGGTCCATGCCCCATTGCAAGAACGGCCATGGCGATACAACGTTGGATATAGGCTCCGCCGGGATGTGGGTGACTTTGGCGTATTCTTGACATCGGTGGCACGAAAGGACGAACTTCTCGGCATCCGTCATAACGGTTGGCCAGTAATACCCTTGCCGGAAGACTTTCTGGGCGAGGGTGCGCGCTCCTATATGATTTGAGCACATCCCCTCGTGTATGTCACGGAGGATGGTCTTGGCCGTCTCCTCGTTTACACACTTGAGGTAAGGGGCGGAGAAGGCTATTCGATATAGCTGACCATTTATGAGAGTAAAACGCGCCGCCCTTCTTATGATTGCCTCGGCGAGTTTTTTATCCGCGGGGAGCTCCTGTTTCTCCAAGTAATTCTTGATGTCAGAAAGCCAACTATTTGATTGGATAACGGAACATACCTCCACTTCGTCAATGGACGGGGAGTGAAGCTCCTCACGGAATACGGCGCCGGGTTGTTCATCAGTCGTTGCGGAGGCTAAACGAGCTAAGGCATCCGCCATGTGATTTTTGTCTCTAGGGATATGAAGGACTTCGAACTGTTCGAGGTCGGAGATGAGATGTTTGATTTTTCGCAAGTAGGCTGCCATTACGTCGTCACGAGCTTCGTACTCCCCAGAAATCTGGTTTGCAACGAGCTGCGAATCGGTGTATGCTCTTAGCCTTCTTACTCCGAGCTGCTTGGAGAGACGAATCCCTGCTACGATCGCTTCGTATTCCGACACATTGTTGGTCGCGGGAAAGTTTAATTTTAGGGCGTATTCCAGTCGGACGTTGTCCGGGCTGGATAGGACTATGCCTGCCCCGTTTCCTGTTGCGTTGGAGGATCCGTCGGTATGCAGAGTCCAAAGATCGTCAACGGGGCTACTTTCGATGTGAGTCGACGGAGGTCTTCTTCGAGCGGAGGGGTCATTTCAGCGATGAAATCAGCTAAGACCTGGGCTTTGATAGCTGGTCGTGGCTGGAAGAGGATGTCGAACTCTTTCAGTTTCATCGACCACTTAGCTATGCGGCCCGACGCTCCTGGATCTCTCATAACCTGAGCCAGTGGGGTGTTCGTAAGAATGTGAATGGGATGCCCCTGGAAGTAGGGCCTCAATCGTCTTGAGCAGAGAATGATTGTGTAGGCTAATTTTTCTAGCGTGGAATAATTGAGCTCCGAATCTCGAAGAAGCTTGCTATAATAGAAGATGGGGTTCTGGACTTTATCCCGTTCGCGAACGAGGACCGCGCTGGAGGCGGACTCCGAAACGGATACGTATAAGTACAGTGGTTCTCCGGGTTCGGCGATGGCCATAACCGGGGGTTGTGTGAGGAAGAGCTTGAGTTCTTCGAATGCTCTGTCGTGCTCCGACGTCCAAAGGAACCTCGTGTTTTTTCTGAGGATGTTATAGAAAAGTTTGCATCGGTCGCCGGAACGGGATATGAAGCGTCCGAGGGCTGTGATGCGGCCCGTTAGCCGTTGCACCTCCGTTATATTCTTCGGCGGAGGTGATACGGCCGAAATATGGGACCAAACGGAATGACCTCCGTGGAAGACGCGAGAGCAACGATCTGTACTCCGTTAAGCACACGAGATATCCCTCGTCGCTGCCACGAGGCATCCGGCTACCCGAACATGGACTTAAGACACCAACGGGAAAGACGCCGCGCCTATCAACGGATAGCACACCGTGCAGCTGACCCGTAAAGCATGATGACCCTTACACCCCTGGATAAAGACACGTGTAATGCTACAGTAATTCGGCGGGTAATTAACTACCATATTACCCCTTAAATCTCTGTATAAAAACCCCACTTGTACCTCTAAAGAGGGGGGGAGGAAAACAGTACAATACTTGTATTCCTAAAACATACGTAGTGAACCTTTGAGGACCCTGCTCCTCTCCGTGGTTTTTTTTACTCTCCGTTGAGGGTTTTCCACGTTAAACATCGTCTCCATAACTACATTATTTAACTAAGTCTATTCCTCTATTTCATTCGCACGGACTACTCTCCGTACCCCGATCCGATCAGAGATCAACGAAGCGTTCGTCATCCCTAACCTGGTGAGGATAAACCCATCAGCATCATCTGGCGCCGTCCGTGGGAAATGCCGACGTAACGCACACACGGTACTCTGAAGATTTCCTAGGCACCGTTCAGCATGGTGAATACTCGAAGTCAACCCGCTCGTCAGTCCGCTTCGCGAGCGCGCCCGAACACCAACACTTCGACTCCTACTCAACTTCCTTCTCCGCCAATGCCGACGCCCGAGGGCGCCGGACCTTCCCGAGCTCCAGAAACACACCCGTCCCAATCTCTGGACGCTTACCAAGCTGCACAACTCGAAATTTTGACCAATCCGTTGGTCCAACAAGTAATACAAGAGACTGTGCGGGCGGCACTACGAGAACAAAACATGACCACCGCCGCATCGCAGCCAGCCCAAAGCCGCCAGTCGGGACGAGATCCAGCACCCCGTGGTGCCAACAGAGAAAATAGGGAAAATAACAGGAGGGAGTCTGCTTTTGACAGACTCGGACCTGCTAACCCTCCACCACGACGAGAGCCTGCCCGTTCAATGGGGCGCGCCACACAACGATTGCCACGTCAACCCCAACGCTCCGCGCGGGACCCATCCTGCCAAGACCCACAACAAAGAGAGTCTCACCGTGACCGACGGCTCTCCGCTCATTCGAGCCACGACGAGCATGATGACGAAGTGAGCTCCGGGAGATCAAAAGAAAGGAGACTCCAAGAAGCACGACGTGCTCAGCAACGGGAAACCATTCCGGTTCTCCCCGCCCCTCCGGCCATCAAGAAGTGCTTTAATAGCTCCTTCACGGGAGTCGACCGATTCTCCCCCTTTTCAGAAGAAATAGTCGCTGCCCCATACCCCGTAGGCTATACGGCGCCGAAGATCAACCGATACGACGGTACTACGGACCCAACTCATTACATTCGCCACTTCGTTCGGGCAATGAAGGCCTATCCATGTGACGAAATGCTTTACTGCAACGTCCTACCAACGCTATTCGAAGGACACGCTCTGACATGGTTCAACCAACTACCCCCGAGGTGCATTGCGAACTGGGATCAGTTCGTCGAGATGATCGTCTCAAGATTCTTCTCCAGCACCCACTTCCAAAAAAGTCCCGACTCCATCATGAATATCAAACAAGAACCCAACGAGACTTTGATGAGCTACTATCAACGATTCACCGACGAACAAATCAAGCTGGGGATAACAAGCAACGACCTTATCGTCACGGCCCTGAAGATAGGCATCGCCGAACAACAGCTGGCGTACGAGTTCCACCGCAATACTCCCAAGACCGCGGAGGACGCACTCAAAAGGCTACGGGAATGCGCCTCGGCGGAAGAAGTGCTGATAAACCGTGGAACCATCAAAGGGAAGCACGCCGTGACGAAACCATCTCACATCAGCACGGGGCAAAGCACATCTTCTGGCGGGGGAAAAACACGAGATATTTCCGACAACGAAGCCCAGAGAAAAAGGAAGAACCCTGGCGACGGCAAGGCTCTCCAAGTTGTCCAGAAACCGATATACAACACCAGATTCGCAGAATACACCCCTCTGTCCGCTCCACGAAAAGACATCCTGCATATACTGGAGACCAAAGAGCAAGTGGCCAGACCACCCCCTATCAGAGCTCCTCCAAAGAAAAGAAACGAGGGGAAATACTGCGACTTTCACGAATCGCATGGGCACTTCACCGAGGATTGCCGCCAACTCCGCGACTATCTCGAAGAAAAAATTAGACGAGGCGAACTCCGTGATTTTCTACCACGGAGGGGGAACCAACCCCCAAGACGAGATAATCCTCCACCACCTCAGCCGTTGAAGGAACCTGAAAGGCAACCGGAACCGACGCATCAGATACATTACGGAGAGATTAACTTCATCTCCGGAGAAATTGACGAAGAAATCTCCCGCGGGAGAAAACGAAGAAACGGGGAGTGTTACCTCCTCCAGACCCGAGATTCCCCAATTGACTCAGAAGGCACGGAACCAATCATCTTCGACGACAACGACTTCGATGGAGTGATAACTCCACATACCGACGCACTTGTAACGACCATGGTCATCAACTCCATGAAAGTACACCGCGTAATGATCGATACGGGGAGCAAAGTGGATATCATATTCTACGATTGCTTCGCCAAAATGGGAATTCCGGAGTCCGAACTGAGACCAATCCACTCCGAACTGGTAGGATTCAACGGCTTCTCCACGATGCCCTTAGGGGCCATCGATCTCCGTGTCACTATCGGCGAAACGCCGCGACTCAGGACAGCAACGGTCACATTCGTGATCGTACAAATACCTTCCGCATACAATGTAATATTCGGAAGACCCGGGATGTGGAAGTTCATGGCCGTCGTCTCAACTCCGCATCTGAAGATGAAATTCAGGACCAAGTCTGGAGTTTATACACTACGAGGCGACCAGCACACAGCACGCCGACTCCACAGTGACTCCCTGAAGAAGGAAACCTTGCCCGTCGAAGGTCCCTTTTACCTCAGGGATCAAAACGAGACACGGAGAACTAGCGCATCACCTGCGGAGCCAACAGTCACCATCCCAGCTCGACGAGACAGCGAAGACGGGAAAGTTCTATTCCTCGGCTCCACCCTTGACCCCGTAGAATATGAGATGCTGAAAGAATGTCTCCAAAACAACACGGACGTATTCGCATGGACTCCGTCCGATATGCCAGGAATTGACCCCAGCATCATTACGCACAAACTCAGCGTCAGGCCCGAGGCTAAGCCAGTCAAACAGAAAAAACGGTCTTTCGCCCTCGAAAGAGCCAAAGCTATCAAAAACGAAGTAGAGAAACTTCTAAACGCAGGCTTCATCAGAGAAGTCCGATACCCCGAATGGCTTTCGAACGTTGTATTAGTTAAAAAGTCTAACGGGAAATGGAGAATGTGTATCGACTTTACTGATCTCAATAAAGCTTGCCCGAAGGATTGCTACCCGCTTCCCCAAATAGATAAGTTAGTAGATTCCACCGCAGGACACGGAATGCTAAGTTTCATGGATGCGTTCTCCGGATACAATCAAATCAAAATGCATCCCGAAGACGAAGAAAAAACAAGCTTCATCACCGATATAGGGACATTCTGCTACAAGGTTATGCCGTTCGGATTGATAAACGCAGGGGCAACTTTCCAAAGGTTCGTTGATACGGGTTTCAAACAACTTTTGGGAAACACTATGGAGGCTTACGTCGACGACCTCCTCGTCAAAAGTAAGAACCGGGTGAAAGAGTAAATGCCCTAAAAGCCAATGATATTGGATATTTTGGCGAACATATTTTGTAATAAACCCTTTTGATTTACTTGATTATGGTTATTTGTTTATTTATCGCATCGTCATGTTTAATATGTTGTATGAATGTATGTGATAAACCCCATGGACTAAGGCGACAGAATTAGGATCATGATAGTTGATCATGATAATGAGACCTAATGTCTTATAAACCTAAGTCCAGAATGTTCTTAGTCATAGGTGCATTGAGTAGGGGCTCAATGTCACCGGAAAGACTAATACACAGCTTGCTTGCTCATACGATGAGAGTAGTGATCTCATTACTACGCGTGTAGTTGACACTGAAGCAAGTGTGTAGGTGCTCATTGGATGAATGAGTTCACTGAACTGGCTTACTCGAAGAATACCAATGGAATCTGTCGATGGTTATTCTTCAGTGTGATAGTTATGCCTTGATCCTCAGATTTGAGTTTATCATAGTATCTTATGTGTTCATGATTTATACTTTAGTGTGTTTCCAAGTATAGCTCAGCTGTACAAGGGAACCATCTGGGTATAAATAATAGCACATGAAGATAGATGATAACCAATAGAGAATCTGTCACCTCCTATAAAGGAGGAGAACATCCTATGTGTCTTTGAATAGAACTAGCTCAGAAAATCCTTGGCCGAGGTACGACGTGAATTAAGAAATGTTCTTAATGTCACAGACGAGCGAATCTATTAAGACAGATACATTTGTTCGAGCTATATTAGGGTTTGACAGATATCCATACTCTAAGCTCGTTCGGGATGTTAGAAAGGAACAGAAGGATTATAGGGCATGGGAACTATTCACACAAAGGTTTCAAGTGATGAATACTGATATTCATACCACACGGGTGGTCGTGGCACGTTGCTAGACGTTAACCACGATCTGTGAATAAATATAATTAATTGGTCGAATTAATTATTTGTTAATTAGTTGAATTAACTATTTATTCACTGCCGGCGTGGTACTGAACCTAATGGGTCACACGCAAATGAGACACGATCGCGAAAAACCGAATTTTGTACATGAGGGGCTGTTTTTGCCAAAGTCCATAATGCTGGACCAAAGGTTTTGCAAAATTGCCTAAGGCCGTTTTTGCAAAATAGCAAAAGCTGGGATTTATTATGTAATATATGGAAGTATATATATGCATGAACAGTCTGTTCTTCTTCAACCCGATTCGAGAGAGAGAGAACTCGGCGCGGCGACGAACGAAGGGCAACCCTACCGCCGCTAGCACGGTGATCGGCCCTTCTCCGCGCGTGAGCACCTCCCCTCCTCCACCTTCCCTTCGGCGTGCGACGCCGGTGAGAGAGAAGACGGCGAGCTGCAAAGGTTCGGTGAAGCTCCGGCCGATTACTCTTCGTTTTTGGTTTCGTCAAACCCTCGTGATCTCGGCGAGCCGACGAAGACGACGACGACGACGACGGTTTCCGGCTCCGGAGATTCTACGACGTCCTGAGTCGTGTGCAATTGTTGCACCGACCGCAAGTTTTCGACGACGGCGCAGGCGCCGGCGACTTGAGAAGGCGACGGCGTCGGCGACGGGCGGCTGACCAGGGACAGCGTCGGGGTGCCTCGTCTGCGAAGTTTAGGACGGCGACCAGAGGCACATCGGCTGCAGCCGAAGAAGAAGAGGAAGAAGAAGAACAGTACTGTTCTATTACGGGCCTGAACTTCTTAACGGGCCAAGATAAGATCTAAGCCCAATTTCGGTTTTAATTAGATTAAAATCGATTTCGGTTTCGCGTGCGTCTCAGCGTGGACTAGCATTAGAGGCCGGGTATTTTCGCGGCTCTATTCATCAGAATCTGAGAACCATTACGTGGCGTGTTCGACCCGCCAAGGTATTTCGATTAAACTCGAATCGCGATTAGATGCATGATAGGATCGTAATAAATTAATCAGATTAATTTTATTATGTCATGCTTTATTTACATCCGATGTGAATGTTTCGATTATTATAGCATACCAATGTGATCCTGTATTCGGGTACACGGGGCTTTTGTATTAAAATTTTTAAATTTCCGCTGCGCATCTGATGTCATATTGACCCCGACAACCCAACACCGGGGAGATCACGCACGGCACCTACAAGAGGCATTCGACATCATGAGACGTTACGGAATACGCCTCAACCCCGAGAAATGTTCCTTCGGAGTTTCTTCAGGAAAATTTCTTGGCTATGTGGTTACGCCACACGGAGTGGAGGCAAACCCAGACAAAGTGAAAGCGTTCATCAACATGCCTCCCCCAAAGAATATAACAGAAGTGCAACGACTAACGGGCCGAATCACAGCCCTCGGACGCTTTATATCTCGTTCCGGCGACCGGTGCAAGCTTTTCTACAACACCCTCAGGAAGAATACGAGGTTCCTTTGGACACCGGAACACGACAAAGCGTTCGAAGAACTCAAGCTCTTCCTCACACAACCCCCGGTCATGGCTATCGCCGAACCCGGGGAGCCGCTGTTCTTATACGTATCTGTTTCGGAATCCACTTCCAGTGCGGTCCTCGTTCGCGAACGGGATAAAGTCCAGAACCCCATCTTCTATTATAGCAAGCTTCTTCGAGATTCGGAGCTCAATTATTCCACGCTAGAAAAATTAGCCTACACAATCATTCTCTGTTCAAGACGATTGAGGCCCTACTTCCAGGGGCATCCCATTCACATTCTTACGAACACCCCACTGGCTCAGGTTATGAGGGATCCAGGAGCGTCGGGCCGCATAGCTAAGTGGTCGATGAAACTGAAAGAGTTCGACATCCTCTTCCAGCCACGACCAGCTATCAAAGCCCAGGCCTTAGCTGATTTCATCGCTGAAATGACCCCTCCGCTCGAAGAAGACCTCCGTCGACTCACATCGAAAGTAGCCCCCGTTGACGATCTTTGGACTCTGCATACCGACGGATCCTCCAACGCAACGGGCAACGGAGCAGGCATAGTCCTCTCCGGTCCAGGCGACATCCACTTGGAATACGCCCTAAAATTAAATTTCCCCGCGACAAATAACGTATCGGAGTACGAAGCAATCGTAGCAGGGATTCGACTCTCCAAGCAACTCGGAGTAAGAAGGCTGAGGGCGTACACTGATTCGCAGCTCGTTGCAAACCAGATTTCTGGAGAATACGAAGCTCGTGACGACATAATGGCAGCCTACTTACGAAAGATTAAGCATCTCGTTTCCGACCTCGAGCAGTTCGAAGTCCTGCACATCCCTAGGGACAAGAACCACATGGCGGATGTCGACATCCCATTTTGTCCGGACTGCCGCATATGCATACACATTTATATATATTGGGGCTTATATCTATATATGTATATGTATACATGGGCAAATGAATGACCATATACACGTGCTCACATACACAACACACATACATATATATACACACCATCATCTATCAAAATGTGCTAATCGGGATCCACAAAGCACAATTTAGCTTAACTACCCAAGTAGGCCTGCTCGGACCCGACTAAGTGCGATCAAGCCTGATTGGTCCAATTAGGCCCGATTAAGTCTGATTATGCCCGATCAAGCCGAATTGGCCCGATTAAGCCCGATAGGCCCAGTTAAGCCAAATTATGCTCAACCAAGCTCAAATAGGCCAAATAAGACCAAAAGACATGATTTTACCCGATTGGACCAAGTTGGGCCCGATTGACCCGATTCAGTCTATTAGGCCTGATAAGGCCCAATTGGGCCAAATGACATAATTAATGTCCGAAAATGGATGATAGATCCCAATTGAGCCATTTGACTAACTAAAGCCCAATCATGCACGTTTCACGATATGCATGCATATGATGGTATATACACATACGATAACACACATATACACATGATATATATAGATATATATGTGCATACACGCACACACAAGTACATATACATATGCACACATATATTTACTAACAACATATATACGCGTATATAACCATATGTATATATACACACATACACCCACAACATATATAAAATAAAAATAAAGTAATAAAAATAATAATAAAAAAATATATATATATATAATGATAGGGGGTGGCTACCCCATCCCATGTGCAGCCACCCCCCCCCCTCTCCACCGACCTCACTCCCAAACCCTAACCCTAAACAAGCCAAATTCCTAAACTACCCCCAAATGTTCTATAAATACACCCAAAACTCAACAAACAAAAAAAAAAGGAGGAGAAGAGGGAAGGTGGTGGAAGAGACTAGAAAATACCAGAAAGAGAGAGAGAGAGCTTAGAGAGAGAGATATTTAGAAAAGAGAGAGAGAGAGAGAGAGAGAGAGAGAGAGAGAGAGAGAGAGAGAGAGCAAGAGAGCTAGAGGGAAGGAGAGAGCCGAGAGAGGGAGAGCTCGTGCACACCAGTAGCTGGCCTCGACCTCTCCTTCTTCAGCCAATCAGACCCGCCACTCGCAGCGCCGTCG
This sequence comes from Xerophyta viscosa, assembly GCA_002076135.1. NCBI lineage: Eukaryota > Viridiplantae > Streptophyta > Magnoliopsida > Pandanales > Velloziaceae > Xerophyta > Xerophyta viscosa. The sequence goes on from MJHO01000158.1 coordinate 209,724, forward strand.
CCGTCGCCGGAGCCCGCCCGCAACTTCGGCCAAAAACTCTAAACACAAGGTATACTCGTCCAAACCCCTTGAAACTCTCGCGGCATCTTCTTTATACGTATAAGAACACACTTAAGTGGCCGATAACATCCCTCGCCGCCTGCATCGTCGGCGGCGACCGAGAATAATAAAAACCTAATTTTGCACGAAACTCGAACGATCGCGAAACGTCCCGCCATTAATGGCCAGGTAAGTTCTATGGACGTACTGAAACATATACGAACGAACGAGACGGTCGCCGGTAAGTCGAGACGGCCGGAAACGAAGAAAATAAAAACGTTAACCGAAAATTGCACCCACAAAACATGCCTTTATGGTCGATAAAATTGATTTTTGACGTCACCATTGAACTCAGGAGGGTCGATTACCCTAGGGGTGACCTTAGAGACGCGAACGGTGTCGTCGGGCCGGCGGACGGCGGTGCAGCCGCGCGCTCGCGCGCACGGCTGCTAAATCCGCGAGGACGACGATCGGACAGGGCGTCCGATCGTCCGTCCGACGCGAGCGGGCCGAAATTCGGCCTGCTCGCGTCTCACAGCTTTTTTCATTATTATTATTATTATTTTTTTTTTTTTTTTTTTTTAAGGTGAACAGTAACCGCCTTATATTTTTTAATTTTTATTTTTTTATTCAACTAAATAAAAATCTATAAAATCATCTAGTAAATAAATTTTAATCCGTTAGAAAAATCAACGTATAATCAAATACTCGTTTGTTTAAAAAACAAAAATTCGGGATATTCCCCCGAAGTTAAAAAAAACTTTTACATAAAAATATATACGAGTTAAGGGTGCGAGATGGATATTTCAAACCCTAGCTCATTGGGCTAATGAAGAAGAAACAGTGCTGAGCCCCGTAAAATAAAAATGTTGTGTTTTTATTCTATTCTCTTCATTTACATATATATGAATTCTTTATGCAAATGTATATGTAAATATTGTCGTATTATAACGCGAATAGATGTATAATCTATTATAGAGATTTGATTTCTCCAACCCTTTGGGTTAGGAACTGGATAGATCCTAATCAAGTGGTTGGGGCAAATAAATATAAATGGTCAAAATAGAAAGTGATGGATATTACTCTCCAAACCTGACTAGGTATATTTATCAAAATCAAATCCCATGCAAATAAAAAAAATATTGAAACAGGATAATGGATATTGCCCTGATAAATATATTTTCTTCATTTGGATGTATCTGTTCAAAAGTGATTTAGAGAGTAAGGTGGATACCGATCTCTCCATTTCATAATAAGCAGATAAATAAATATGCAAATATTTGAAGTAATAAAAATTGTGTTAAATTACAAATCTAAGATAATTTTAATCACTTATAGAGTACCCTCTTAGGAGGGGCGCTGTGGGGGTGTTCCGTCTTCCCCACACGTAAACGACGAACGAGCCTAAGAATCTCGAAAGTGCCTTATCCCGGTTTCCTAGATTTCCATAAATATCTAGGTGGCGACTCCAACCCTTTCCCCCATCCGGAGGAAGGTCGTCAACAGATGGCGACTCCGCTGGGGACCCGTCAGGCTCGTTTTAAGTGATTAAAATAATTTTAGATTTATATTTAACACATACAAATACATGTTTAGTTATGATGTCTTTGTAGATATTTTATTAATGTCCTGCATTGCATGTATAACCCAGGGCATATACCCATCCTATTTACCGGGACAATCGGAGCTTGCGTACAATGTACGTAGGTAGTCCGTAATGCCTGGCCCTTTTTACCCACAGTCAAAAGTTATCTGGGTAGTACACCGAGCTGATGTACCATGTGCACCGGTCGTCGGTAGGAAACCCAGCAATGACAGACTGCTAGATAAACCACTGGGATAATCGGAGCTTACGTACAATGTGCGTGGGTAGTCCGTAAGCCCAGCCATTATAGGCACACATAATTCACCCAGCCATCATGTAGTCTAAGTGGCACAAAAATTATCAATAAAAAAGCACACATCTTTCAACTTCATTTTACTCCTCTAAATTCAACCGAAATTTCCTTTTTTTTTTTTCTCGCAACAACTGTGAATATTCATATTTGCACAAATTTCTTTACTCAAGTTTTCAACGATAAAAAATATTTTTCCATAAAATTTGCATGATTTTGCAATAAATGCATACTACAACATGAGTACACGTGCAAACACTGACATCCATATTTTCGCTAAAAGAACGGTCAAGACGACTTTTACCAAAAGGAGCCCGTACCTGCTCAGGTCGAGACGTCACACCCCTGCACCCATGGCGGACAACGAAGTAAATGAACAGCTGAAAAAAGATAATGAAGAACTGCGAAGACAGCTGGAAGATATGAACAAACAGCTGGAGCGCCTCACGACTACTATTGCACTACTCGTTGAACAGAGAGGTACCAACACAACAGCTCAACCTATAGGAGAGCCGAGCTCATCAGCCGCTTTACCATCAGAGAGGCAGTCTGCGCAACAGACACCATATGACCCTTTTGGGCTACCTGCGCAACTTGAGTCAGTCCAGTATGCTATGCCACAATACATCTCGCCAACACAAGCTGAAGCCCAAACATCACAGCCGGTTAATCCTGTAACGATACTGGCACCTGCCAATCCTGACCAGCAGCCTGACGCAAATCCATCAGGGGATAAGCAGATACAAGAAAAAGTTGAGACAATCCTAGACCGTCTGAACAACCTAGAAGGCTCCCGAGGAACCATGGACCCAGCACAATTCTGCATTGTCACAGATCTCGATATACCCAAAGACTTCAAGGTTCCTGACTTTGAAAAATATGATGGTACTGAAGATCCTCAGGTCCACATTTCAATGTACTGTAGTAAGATGGGGGCATACCTCAAGAACGAGAAAATGCTGATTTACTATTTCCAAGAAAGCCTAAAAGGGCCAGCCATCCGATGGTACCTAAATCTGAATAAAAACGAGATCAAAAGCTGGAAAGACTTGGCGAACGCATTTCTGACCCACTATCAGCATAATAAGGATCTGGCACCAGACAAAACTACACTGAGGGCCCTGACTCCTAATAAGAACGAGAAATTTCGCGCTTTTGCCCAGAGATGGAGGAACATGGCTGCCCAGATCACTCCCCCGATGACAGAAAAAGAACTTATCGACGAGTTTATGACTCTGAGCTGTTTGGATGATAAGATACGCACTGCATGTGCTATCGCTTCCACTTTTGCCCAAATAATCACGGCAGGCCTCAGAATAGAACTGGCCCAAGACAACATCTTTAAATCGCCGAAGACACGAAAAACAAGAAGAAAGACAAAGAAGTGCATAATATCAGCGGGGCGAATAACTACAATCAATCCATATATCGAGTCCCCGGGCAATATCAAACCAGTGGATATTATCAAACGCCTCAGCAAAATAATCAATACCGACAGACTCGCCCTTATCAGCAATACCAACAATCACCACGGCAACCTCAACAGGTCACTCAGACCTATCAAATCCAGCAACAACATACCCCTACTCAACAGCAACAGCCCCAGCGACCTCGCCAGGTTTTACGGGAACCACTGCCCGTGTCTCAAAAAGAAGTGTTTAAACAATGCGCTGCAGAAGGTCTACTCACGCCCATTCCTAGCCGACAATTCACGCCACCATATCCAAGATGGTATGATGTGAATGCGTATTGTGACTACCATAGTGGCGCCCAAGGACACTCCACTGAAAATTGCTACATCCTTCGGAACAAATTGTACGAGTTAATTGATACAGGAAGGATAAAAATCTCACCTACAGATGCAACGCCAACGACCACCGTAAATAACACAGCTACTACCAGCAACAACAGCGGAGGGATAAATGAGATTGACACCAGCTTGTTTCACAATTAGTGATTTCTGTACCACCCACGCAAGCTAGATGCTATTTTGATGAATCTTTTCCTTTACTAAGTTATGATAGGACGCATGTTTAGTATAGTACATGATGATATGTATCCACTCTTCTCCTCGGTCATGTTTTGTCTTTTTGCACAGACCACTCTAGTTGGGAGAGTTTTTGTAATGCAATTTGGGAATGAACTAATTTAAATATAAATTTTGAAAAAAGGAAAGGAAATATGTAGCGCCATATGAATCTCAAACTCAAAAGCTGACTCTTGAGTAATGGAACAATACTCTGCGATCATTTTTACTCAAACGAGCGGAAAGATTTTGTGGGTAGGCAAGTGCACCGGTACAAATAACCTCAACTACGACTTTTCTTCTCCTTATTGACAAAAATGAAAAAAAAAAAATGAAAAAGAATGAAAAAAAAAAAGAAAGAAGAGAAGAAGAAAAAGAAAAGAAAAAGGAGAAAGTAAAAAAAAAATGTAGAAAAGTAAAAAAAAAAAAGAAAAGAAAAAGAAGAAGAAGAAGAAAGGATGAGCAAAAAGGAAGAAATAGAAGAAGAAAAGTCGTAAACGCCTATAAAATTTCTCGTGTATAATACCCTACAAAATCTTTCCATCAAATAAGCGGACATGTACCCGGAGTCAGAGTATCCACCTATATTCTCAAAAAAAAAAAAAAAAAAAAAAAAAGACGGTTAAATCTAGACCAGCCATCAAATACCGCTATCGAGCATCACCAACGAACTCATTTTGCAAGAACATTTAGAAGAAGTCCGCTAGGCCGAAAACCTGAAAAGGCGGCCTAGGCAAAACTAGTTAGGGCAGAACAAGTTGCAAATCATTCTCTTTATTATGTTAAACAAAGAACATGCATTCGAAATACATTCTGCAAGATTTATACGCATCAGTCACTACTCCACATAATCGTAAGCTGAAAAATCCCTCGTCAACCACATCTTCTAGAAAAATCGTCGTCTCAGGAACTCCACTTTTTCAGCCTCACAAATATCTACATCAGCCAAACTACCCAGCACCTAAAACTGGGGCAATTTTATTATAAATAAAATTTATTCCAAAATTGCTAACTTCCAACCTAGAGGTTCAGACTTTAGATTTTCTCGGAAATCTAGAAAAGACTAATTTGCACCTAACGGAGAATAGAAAATACATATCATGACAAGTTAAAGCTAAATATGCCTCCAGCATAACTTATTTGAAGGAAAAGATAAAGAACGAACGCCAAACTGGGGCAATTTTCAGAGGAGCAAATAATTGACAACAGCAAATCACATGAAAGAAAGTTTTGTTGAGCACAGAATTCCAAAGGAGGAAAAGTGCACTTTAGTGAACTTGTACAAACTAGGGCAGTTTTTCATGCAATAAGATTGCTAAGTGCCAGAGGAAGTTAGCAAAACAGAAGATAATATTTTCAAGAAGCAAAATTCAATGGCAGATAAGATTTGGACAAATCGTGCCGTCGTTCTAAACTGGGGCAACTTTCTCCCCTCGAAAATTTTCGAAGGATTTGAGCTCCAACACAAAAATCCCCAAAATGGAATCAATCAAAATATGACGAAAAAGAAGAAGAAAAGAAAAAGGGAGAAAACGAAGATCAAAAGAAGGAAGAAGCTTAGGGCAATGATATTTCGGAAAAGTCGGATTGACCGAATTTTCTCACGTTGCATATTTTAAGCATAAAATCATTTCACAAAAAAAAATTTTTTGACAAAACAAAATTTTCACAAACAACACTTCAACATTCCATGTACAAATTCAACAACAGACAACAGCATTCATTCTCAATGTTGATAGTCATGAATCCCACAGACTCTAAGATGCAAATCAGATCTATAGTTAATCCTCGCAAGTCACGAGACGCAAATCAAGCTTGCAAACTGGATCCATTACACTTTATTATCGTAAAATCCCGATAAGTAAGTTGGGCTTATTTCTTCACCGTCCATGAAACAAATTGGATGCGTCATCTTCACATCAAATGCAACTCTCTTCGCGAGGCGTAGTTCTCGTGTATCTCCTTCATGAGGCGTAGTTCTCATGAAAACCTCTTTTTTTTGTCGCGAGGCGTAGTTCTCGCATCATTACACTCCTTCGTGAGGCGTAGTTCTCATGAAAACTCTTTGTTGTCACGAGGCGTAGTTCTCAAATCATTTCACTCTTTCGTGCAAACTCTTTCTCATTACGAGGCGTAGTTCTCATATCCATGAAGACTCTTCCTCCCCGCGAGGCGTAGTTCTCGTGTTGATTCCTCTCCTTCATGAGACGCAGTTCTCATGAAGACTCTTTGTCGTCACGAGGCGTAGATCTCGTGTCATTTCCTTTTCGTCATAAGGCGTAGTTCTTATGACAACTCTCTCCTTCAAGAGGCGTAGTTCTCATGAAGATTTTCTATCTCCTTACGAGGCGTAGATCTCATATCATTTTCTCTTAATCATGAGGCGTAGTTCTCATAAAAAAAAAAAAAAACTCTTTCTCATCACGAGACGTAGATCTCGTATCGTTTTCTCTTTATCATGAGGCGTAATTCTCATTAAAAACCTTTCTCGTCATGAGACGTAGTTCTCGTTTCAATTTCTACTTGTCATAAGGTATGGCTTTTATGACAGCTTCTCTTAATCATGAGGCGTAGTTCTCATAAAAAATTTTTTTTCATCTCGTGTCATTCCTCTTAATCATGAGACGTAGTTCTCATAAAAAAGCTCTTTCTTGTCACGAGGCATAGATCTCGTGTCATTTTCTCTTCTTCAAGAGGCGTAGTTCTCATGAAAATTTTTTTCTCATCACAAGGCGTAGTCCTTGTGTCAATTTTTCGGGTAAATTTCACTTCCATCCTTGAAGTCGACTGTGCTTCAGGATCACGTTATCTCATTCCAAACTTACATTTTAGTCGATTATACTTATGGGTTGTTTTCATCGACGGACGACTGATCTGAGTAACCAGAAAACTGGCTTAACGACTATCCTCTCTCTCTCAAGGTATATAGTAGATAACGAACACGAAAAAAACACCTCTCGTCTCTCTTGCCGGACAAAATGTGGTATCTCTTTTATCTTTGTCTAATCCTTTTCAAGAATTAGACAAAGAGGGGCAACTGTCGACACCCCATTTTGTCCGGACTGCCGCATATGCATACACATTTATATATATTGGGGCTTATATCTATATATGTATATGTATACATGGGCAAATGAATGACCATATACACGTGCTCACATACACAACACACATACATATATATACACACCATCATCTATCAAAATGTGCTAATCGGGATCCACAAAGCACAATTTAGCTTAACTACCCAAGTAGGCCTGCTCGGACCCGACTAAGTGCGATCAAGCCTGATTGGTCCAATTAGGCCCGATTAAGTCTGATTATGCCCGATCAAGCCGAATTGGCCCGATTAAGCCCGATAGGCCCAGTTAAGCCAAATTATGCTCAACCAAGCTCAAATAGGCCAAATAAGACCAAAAAGACATGATTTTACCCGATTGGACCAAGTTGGGCCCGATTGACCCGATTCAGTCTATTTAGGCCTGATAAGGCCCAATTGGGCCAAATGACATAATTAATGCCCGAAAATGGATGATAGATCCCAATTGAGCCATTTGACTTAACTAAAGCCCAATCATGCACGTTTCACGATATGCATGCATATGATGGTATATACACATACGATAACACACATATACACATGATATATATAGATATATATGTGCATACACGCACACACAAGTACATATACATATGCACACATATATTTACTAACAACATATATACGCGTATATAACCATATGTATATATACACACATACACCCACAACATATATAAAATAAAAAATAAAGTAATAAAAATAATAATAAAAAAAAAAAATATATATATAATGATAGGGGGTGGCTACCCCATCCCATGTGCAGCCACCCCCCCCCTCTCCACCGACCTCACTCCCAAACCCTAACCCTAAACAAGCCAAATTCCTAAACTACCCCCAAATGTTCTATAAATACACCCCAAAACTCAACAAACAAAAAAAAAGGAGGAGAAGAGGGAAGGTGGTGGAAGAGACTAGAAAATACCAGAAAGAGAGAGAGAGAGCTTAGAGAGAGAGATATTTAGAAAGAGAGAGAGAGAGAGAGAGAGAGAGAGAGAGAGAGAGAGCAAGAGAGCTAGAGGGAAGGAGAGAGCCCGAGAGAGGGAGAACTCGTGCACACCAGTAGCTGGCCTCGACCTCTCCTCCTTCAGCCAATCAGACCCGCCACTCGCAGCGCCGTCGCCGTCGCCGGAGCCCGCCCGCAACTTCGGCCAAAAACTCTAAACACAAGGTATACTCGTCCAAACCCCTTGAAACTCTCGCGGCATCTTCTTTATACGTATAAGAACACACTTAAGTGGCCGATAACATCCCTCGCCGCCTGCATCGTCGGCGGCGACTGAGAATAATAAAAACCTAATTTTGCACGAAACTCGAACGAACGCGAAACGTCCCGCCATTAATGGCCAGGTAAGTTATATGGACGTACTGAAACATATACGAACGAACGAGACGGTCGCCGGTGAGTCGAGACGGCCGGAAACGAAGAAAATAAAAACGTTAACCGAAAATTGCACCCACAAAAACACGCCTTTATGGTCGATAAAATTGATTTTTGACGTCACCATTGAACTCAGGAGGGTCGATTACCCTAGGGGTGACCTTAGAGACGCGAACGGTGGCGTCGGGCCGGCGGTGCAGCCGCGCGCTCGCGCGCACGGCTGCGAAATCCGCGAGGACGACGATCGGACAGGGCGTCCGATCGTCCGTCCGACGCGAGCGGGCCGAAATTTCGGCCTGCTCGCGTCTCACAGCTTTTTTCATTTTTTTTTTTTTTTTTTTTTTTTAAGGTGAACAGTAACCGCCTTATATTTTTTAATTTTTATTTTTTTATTCAACTAAATAAAAATCTATAAAATCATCTAGTAATAAATTTTAATCCCGTTAGAAAAATCAACGTATAATCAAATACTCGTTTGTTTAAAAAACAAAAACTCGGACGAAATGGATATTTCCCCGAAGTTAAAAAAAAACTTTTACATAAAAATATATATACGAGTTAAGGGTGCGAGATGGATATTTCAAACCCTAGCTCATTGGGCTATGAAGAAGAAACAGTGCTGAGCCCCGTAAAATAAAAATGTTGTGTTTTATCTATTTCTCTTCATTTACATATATATGAATTCTTTATGCAAATGTATATGTAAATATTGTCGTATTATAAACGCGAATAGATGTATATCTATCATAGAGATTTGATTTCTCCAACCATTTGGGTTACGAACTGGATAGATCCTAATCCAAGTGGTTGGGGCAAATAAATATAATTGGTCAAAATAGAAAGTGACGGATATTACTCTCCAAACCTGATTAGGTATATTTATCAAAATCAAATCCCATGCAAATAAAGAAAATATTAAAGCAGGATAATGGATATTGCCCTGATAAATATATTTTCTTCATTTGGATGTATCTGTTCAAAAGTGATTTAGAGAGTAAGGTGGATACCGATCTCTCCATTTCATAATAAGCAGATAAATAAATATACAAATATTTGAAGTAATAAAAATTGTGTTAAATTACAAATCTAAGATAATTTTAATCACTTTTAGAGTACCCTCTTCTGAGGGGCGCTGTGGGGGTGTTCCGTCTTCCCCACACGTAAACGACGAACGAGCCTAAGAATCTCGAAAGTGCCTTATCCCGATTTCCTAGATTTCCATAAATATCTAGGTGGCGACTCCAACCCTTTCCCCCATCCGGAGGAAGGTCGTCAACAGTGGGTTCTCACCGATGTGTATGCAATTGTGCTTGACCGTATGCTATGCTATGTGCATGTATTGATGTGTACGGTGTATGTCTAATTTTTGGGTAATAAACCCTAATGATGTAGTGATGTGGTAGAGATCATGCTATATATGCTGTGATGCTCTTGTATTGCTATTTATGCAATTTGGTTGCTATTATGCAAATTTGAAATGAGAACATGATATTTATATATATATATATATATATATATATATATATATATATATATATATATATATATATATATATCTATGTTGTAGTTCGCATATGTATGAACTATGTTGTGATGCTTAATAAACATGCTAATTATGTTTAGATGTTATTGAGCATGCTCGGATGTAGAGGACACCTCTAGGGACATCCGTTTTGTATGTGACTTAATAGAACACTTGGGTGCTATATGGTCGTATCTTTGCCACCCACCCGAGTAGATCCGTCCAAAGGGACTAACCCCGGAGGGCGAGGGCTCGGGGTGGAGAGGGCGGAGAGAATTGACTAATGCACATAGCTTGTAAAGCATAAGACATTTGGCCTAGTATTCGTAAGTCTCGCTTCCGCCTTATCCGTGGAGGTCGCGGGCCTGGATAGAGGTGTTGTGAGGAGCATGGGAGACCAGAATACTTAGGTAATGTGGTGCCTCTAAAGAGGTCAGTGAGCGCGGTTCCGATCACCAGTTGGCCGAGGTGGTGACTGCGAGTGCGAGGCTAGGTAGCATACGGCATAAACCCTAGTATCCCCCAATAAGCGTTGTGGGGTCGCCTTCACTGTCGTGTGGTGTTGGTGTTGTCCGGAATCGATACGGCGACGTGGACCAAGACCTTGGTATTGTGCGGACGTGTCCAGACTGGGTAGCTCTCGAGGTTCCGATGGACTGGGTATAGGTGTCCTAGGGACTAGGGGCTTGCGCTACTCATAGGGCCAGCCTTGCCAGAACTGTTATATACACATGATACTGACTTCCCGTGGGGATTAGAATGTCACGCTAACATAACTAAAGATGCATAAGTTATTGGTTGGGTGACCTATACGAGATAGAAAGCATGCTAGATTTCATAAATATTTTGTATGTTGATTGTCATGGATATATGACTTGTTGTGTTGATTGTTTAAGCTTTGTGCTTAACTTGTTATGTTGTGTACTCGCTCAACCATGATATGGTTTGAGTTTCCCTATTTGGGATTTGTATATGGATGAATCCCTGTGTTTGGGATCGTTTGTTATCGATTTATGTTCGATAACTTATCGAGTATGGTTATGCGATTGAGTTTGTCTAAGTCCACTATAAGTGGCATTGGGTGCTATTTTCGTGCATATTTTACTTGTGTTATGTTTATGCTAGCATGATTAAACAGATTACATGCTAGGTTATGGTGTAATGGGAGCATGTTTAGTTATGTTTAAGTCCACTACGGGTGGCACTGTTGGATTTTGTGATATATATGTCATAACATGTATATTTACTTAATTTACATGCTAGCTAGAGGTTGATTAAATCCTGCCTGCGATGAATGTTTAAATTCGGCATGTTGTGCTAATTCGTCGCATGTTTATTTATTTTGATAAGATGCGTTGTATTATTTTGTTTGGTCCGGTCACTTCGACCGCTCCAGCCTCACTGAGTCTTCCGAAGACTCAGCAGAGTGACTCACTGTGCAGGTTTGCAAGGATCGTGGGCGTCATTAGAGCGAGCTGCGGGGATTAGAAGATTACCTGGGATCAATGTACTAATATTAGTTTCTGCTGTAGTTAATTTAATTTGTAAAATATAATGTAATAGTGAGAATTGGAGGTACTAGCTCATAACAACTTTGCTTTTCTATTTCTTCCTCTTCTTCCTTTTAAAAATAAAATAAAATTTCCACCCTATTTCCGTGACCCCCGGGGCACGGGGCGTCACAGTTGGTATCAGAGCAAGGTTATGACTTAGTACTTCCAATGTTAGGTTTTCATGGGTATGAGATTGTGTGGTGAGATAGGCAATCGACACCTCGCAACGGGTGTTGCTTGGTTGATTAATTTGTTTGTTTGTTTACTTTCCTGTTATGCATGCTCTAAGTGGGGAGGTGCCCAGTTGGTTGCTCCTCGCCCGTGCTTGCTTGGTTTGGACCTGATTAAGGTCGGTTGTTGTGGTTACACTCAGGTGGCAAGGAGCTACGGACTGAGTTGCAACATGCTGGGTTGTGGAAGCCCGGTTTTGTGTTGTGTGCATGCCTTTAGCTTGTTGGATGCGCTTGATTTGTTGTTGTTGCGTGTATTTAAATGTTTTATTGCACGCATTGGGCGCATGTTATTTGTTTTGGCTTACAGTGACTGTTTTGCATTAGTAAGCTGTTTGATTGCATCTTTGGACTTGTATGTGAGCCGATATCGGGGGTGATATCTGGCATTGAATTATGTTGTTCGGTCGCGCATAACCATACTCGATGTCTTGTTGTTTTGATTAGCGTGCATGATTTTGATGTTTCAAAAAGAAAATTTTGGCATACGCGCTTTGGTAGCCCTAGTCGCGGACACGGACATGGTACGCACGCCCAAGGGTGCCCTGTAAGACCAGGATAGGCGTGGGACCGGGGTACGTACAGTGCTGTGTGACTGGGTGAGACTGGGCATACGTGTCCGCTTTGTGATATTTATTGAAGATAAATTTCTGTCTTGTAAAAAGACTTTATAAAAGAATTTTGCACGACTATTTGCGAAAATGTTTGTTAAGTAAACAATTTCAAACAAAATGTGTTTTGTTTGATTTATTTGAAAACTATTTGTTTTGCTTGATTTGGTTTGAGCCGTAGATGCCCAGAGAACGGCGCTAACCAATGTGAAGGATTGGTTACGATGGTTCTGGGGGCAAATGCGAGTGTTCCTGTGATAGAGTCTGTCCTTCACACAGATGTTTGTCAAGGAACTTTTGCTCCAACTTAATTTGGATAAATTCCTTTAAAGAAAACAGTTTATTTTCTTTAATTTCTCTTAATTGAAAAGAGATTTCCGAAAGATTAGTTCTAAAAGAATTGAAAAAGATTTAGTTTTCTTTGATTTCCTTTTTACTTAAGGTTTTCAAAGAATTTTCGAAAAGGAAAATGTACTTGGAAAATATTAGTTAGAAATTGGGAATGTTTTCAAAACATAGTTGTCTTAGACGATTTCGTAAGAAGACATAATAAACTTTCAAAAAAAAAATTCCCTAGTTTCTTGGCTTTATGACTTTGTGAAGGTATTAGTTGATACGACTGGTTTGTTGATCGGATGTGTTAATGTTTAACTTTTCCGATGTTTCCTCGTATCTTTCGTAAAACTCTAATTTGAGAACTTGGGTTTACCTGCGGTAAATGGTTTTGGAGTAGCCCTGTCGTTTGTACGCGCTCGATGTGGGAGGCAGGACGGCATGAGGACCCAAGTAGGTCGCCGTGCCTGACCAAGCCCGCAGGCGGTACTGTGACTAGGGATATCCGCTTGAAAACTTTTATTTGTTTAGCGGATTGAAAATACTATATTGTATTTGGTTTTGATGGTTATTTGGAGCAGGTGTTTACATTTGGACACTTTGGCTCGTTGCTGTGGCTTTGTTGAGAGGTAAGAACCTAATTTGAGGTGAGTTATCTCTACTTTGGTGGGCGTGTAGCCCTTTATTTATGTTGTGGTGGGCGTGTGGCCCTTTTTCTTTCTTTTGTGGATGTTGTACGAGCCGGTAGCTCGTTAGAATTGTAAATTAGGTTTGGGACCCTAGAAATACAGGGGAGACTCTGCCGAAATTTTCGGTGATTTCCGGCGTGAAATTATGTTTTGGGTACTCCTGCTGTCTTAGGGTTCGTGGTTTGGGATTTCGACGAGGGCGTTAGTTGCGTTTCCTCTTCGTTGTGTTTGATTTTGCGCGTAGGGCGCTGTAGTTTGGATTTGGGGGCCAAATCCTTTAAGTGGGGAGGGATGTGAGGTCCCTGGGTTCGATTAGTTAGAATCGAATTTATTTCGGGTTAATTACCTTCGATCGAGAGTCTAATTGATTATTTGGGTGCTTGAATTTCATTTAAATTGTCTTGTATTTCATTTGAAATTAATTTGAAATTGATTTGGTTGCGTTTTGGGCCAATTTGGGCCCGAATCGAGTTGGACCCGGCCGACCGAGCCACGTGGCTCGGCCCAGCCGAGCCCAACCGACCCGAGCAAGCCAAATCGACTCGCCCAGGTCGCCCCCGTCTCTCGCTCTCGTCTCTGTCTCTCTCGCACTCTCTCGTCTCGCGCTCTCTCCCTCCTCTCGCGATCTCCCGCCTGCCTCGCGTCGCCGCCCGCGCGCCGCCCGACCGCCGTCCTCGGCGTGCGTGCCGCCGTCTCCGACAACCCCTCTCCTCTCGTGGCTGGCTATCCCCCTCTCCGACAACCCTAACCGAGCCGCTGTCGATTTCGAGGTCGTCGCCGCTCGCCGTCGTCCGCCGATGCCTCATGACGTCGCCTGAGCCGCCGTCGAACCTTGTTACCGCCGATTGAGCCGCCGATCATCCGGATCTCGACGTCTTCCTCTCGGTTTTACTCCGTCCGACCGACGCCGCCGCCGGCTCCGCCTCTCCCGATCATCATCGACGTCTCCGCCGCCTCCATTGCCTCTCGAGCTCCGCGGCCACCGTTGATTACGCCGCCGCCGCTACTGTAGCTGCCGCCGCCGTTGTACGGCTGCCTCCGGCGAAGTCTTCGACGAATCTTACCGCTCCGACGCCTCGTCCTGTGGTCGCGATCATGCTGCTTGGATTGATTGCAGATGATCTTTGCTGCGCGCCGATCGGCAATCCTATGCAGCGTGCTTGGTTCATTTCATTAGAGGAAAATCCTCTATCTGAATCTCTACAATTAAAAGTATGCACTTTGAAGTAAAATATTTTCAAAATAAAAGTGGAGCTAAGTAAAAGAAAATCTTGTTTGATGAGTGTCGACACCCTATTTTGTCTGGCCACCCACCATAATCATGCACACATATATATGCTATCACGTGCACATCCACATATCATATATACATACAGGCATGCACATATAATGATAATCACCATATATATACATATACATATGCATACATTTATATATGCATATACACATGTTATATATATATATATATATATATATATATATATATAATATATATATATATATATATATATATATATATTATATATATACATGGACATATATATAACCGCGTGCACGTGCACATAACACACATACATACCTACATATATATACATATATAAATGACATGTACATATACACCATCATGTATGCACTATCAAAATGTACCAGTCGGGACCCATATAGCGCAATTTGACTTAAATGACAAAGTGGGTCAAATTCAGCATGATTAGGCCCGATCAGCCCGATTAAGCCCGATCAAGCTCAATTGGCCCGATTAAATCCATTAAAGCAAATCAAGCTCAATTAGGTCAAATTAAACCAACAAACACGATTTTGCCCAATTCAACTACGTTGGACCCGATTGGCCCGATTCCGCACATTTACGCCCGATAAGGCCCAATTGGATGAAATAACCTAATTAAGGCCCGGAAAAGCACGACAAAGCCCAATCAGGCCTAATTGAGCCCATTGAACCTGTTAAAGTCCAGTTAGGCACATTTCACGATATGCATGCATATGGTGATATATAGTCATATGATAACTCGCATATACACATACGATAATACACATATATACGCTTATATATGATAACATCTGAAACATACACAGACCCTCATATATACACATACGCGCACATATGCGACGCATACATATATATGTAGACATACATGCATATATAACATATATATCTATACACATACATGATAATTATCATTATTAAAATAAAAAATAATAATAATAAAATGAAATGATGGGGTGGCAGCAGCCACCCCCCCTCTAGCTGCCTCTCTCCCTCCTCTCAAAAACTCAACCCCTAACCCTAAAGCTTCTCTCTCTCTTCCTTTGCTTCATCCTTAAGCAACCCACATCCATCCAAAAATTCTATAAATAACCCAAATTTCCAGGGGAAAGGGGCAGCAAGAAGAGAGAGAGAAACGAGAGAGAGAGAGAGAGAGATATCTTAGAGAGAGAAAGAGAGAAAGTGAGGAGTGGAGAGGGGGTGGGGATCCGGGAGAGGAGGAGGACAGCCTGTCCTCCTAACCAACATCTCCTCCTTCCTCTGAAGCTCTCCATCACCTTCCCCGCGCCGGGCTTTAGCCGTCGCCGGAGCCGCCGCTCGTCAAGAATTCGGCCGAACTCACCACCTCGAGGTAAACTCGTCCAAACCCTCTTCAAGTCTTAAAGCACACGTTACACACTTCTAATAACTCATATAACCGGCCAAGAACGAGTCTCACCGCTGGTGTCGCCGGCGGCGGTCGAAATAACTTGAAAAGCCCCCTCACTTTGTACATAACTCGAACGAACGCGAAAAGTCCCGCCATTAATGGCCAGGTAAGTTCTACGGACGTACTAGAAGGTATAAGAACGAACGAGACGGCCGGCGGCGAGCCGAGCCGGCCGAAAAACAAGAAAACAAAAAATAACCAAAACTTGCACCCTCAAAATATGCGTATATACAGTAGTTAAAATCAATTTTTGACGTCACCAATGCACTCAGGAGGATCGATTACCCTACGGATGACCTTAGAGACGCGAACGGCGGCTCCGGACCGGCGGACGGCGGTGCTCCGCGCGCTCGCGCGCGCGGCTGCGAAAACCAGCGAGGACGACGATCGGACAGGACGTCCGACCGTCGTCCGACGCGCGCAGGCCGAATTTCGGCCTGCGCGCGTGTTTGATGTCTTAACAGGCCGCGCGAGCCCAGCTCGCGCGGCCCAATTTCCTTATTTTTTTTTTTAATTTTCTTATTATTATTATTATTATTTCTCTTATATTCTATATATATATATATATATATATATATAATATATATATATATATATATAATATATATATATATAATATATATATATAAATTAAATTTTTTTATTTTTAATTTAATTTACTATTATTACTATAATAATGTAATAAAAGAATTAGGGGATAAAAGCGATGGATATTCCTGACTCCCCAACCTCGTGTAAATATTATAAAATACGTCACGAATATTATTGTATATAAATAAAGCAAATAACTCGGATAATCAAAATTTGGGGAAGAGATGAATATTTCTTCTCTATTAATGACTAACGTATCAATATATATTTTATTACTATGGTTGAGATGGATATTTCTACCCTGATAGTAGAGCGATGAAGAGGAAACGACACGTCGCTGAGCCCCCAAAAAAATAAAATAATATTTATTCGTTTTCTCTTACTTTAATTTATACATTTTGTAGCAGTGTATATTTATATGCATATATCATAGACGTGATTATCATAGTTTTGTAAATATATATTAAATATATGCATATAAGTAGTAGAAATTTGATTTTCTCTAGATACGAAAGTTAGGAACCGGATGGATCCTAATCTAAGTAGCTGGGGTAAATAAATATGAATAATCGTAATAGAAAATGATGGATATTACTCTCCTAATACGATTAGTAATATTTATAAAAATCAAATCCCATTCAAATAAAGAATATATAGAAACGAGATGATGGATATTATCCCGACAGATATATATTCTATATTTGGATGTGTCTACCTAATATGATTTAGAGAGTAAGGTGGATACCCATCTCTCTCCTTGATATTAGGTAAACAATTAAATATGCATATATAATACTAATAAATATGTGATAAATGTAAACCCAAAATTATTTTAATCACCTATAGAGTACCCTCTCCGAGGGGCGCTGTGGGGGTGTTCCGTCTTCCCCACACGTAAACGACGAACGAACCTGACGAATCTCTATGTGCCTTATCCTGGTTTCCTAGATTTCCGCAAAATATCTAGGTGGCGACTCCAACCTTTTCCCTCCCCGGAGGAAGGTCGTCAACATATGGCGACTCCGCTGTGGACTCGTCAGGCTCGTTTTAGGTGATCAAATAATATTGGGTTCATATTTTCACATATCATAGACATAAATATATTAATTAATTATTAGGATTTCTTTATTTGTTTCTTTATATATCAAATGGTATTGTACATACTGCATGTCCTGCATCGCATGCAATTGCCCAGGGCATATGCCCATCCCATTTATCAGGATAATCGGAGCTTGCGTGCAATGCACGTAGGTAGTCCGTAATGCCTGACACCCTTATACCACAACCAATATGTTATCTGGATAATACACCGAGCACGTACTATGTGCGCTGGTCGTCGATATGAACCCCAGCAATGACAGGTTGCTAGATAAGCCACTGGGATTACCGGAACTTACGTACAATGTGCGTAGGTAGTCCGTAAGCCCAGCCATTATAGGTACCCATATTTACACTCTACCGGCATGCAGACCAAAATAAAAAACAATTAGAAAAAATGAGAAGTATAAGTAAGTAGCTGATATTTTGCAGCTTTACATAATATACATGTCCTTAATTGTTTCATTCTTCTTAGCATCTCAAGTCTGTACTCATATCCAATCCATAGCCACAATATCATTCTATAAAAATTACTCTTGTATATATGCGTTCTTTCTTCCAAATCATTCCACATATTTTTAACCCAGCTATCATCTGCCCATATTACAACATTCATACATATCACAAATAAACACATCTGCACATAACACACATCCTACAATCAGATCAAAATCCTCTCTCTTCCATAACATAAGCATCTATCATTTCCGAATTGACTTTTGCATATTTTGCCCTATGCTAGTTTATGATACACTTTCCGATGAGTTTGTGATATATCATCTCTCTCCAAGGCACAACTGATCCCAAGGAGATAATATCTTCAAGTCATGAGTAGCCTCAACGACAAACAGAACAAGTCAAGCGAGCAAGCATTGAAAGAAGAAATCCAACAGCTCAGACGACAAAATGAAGATTTGGCACGACAAGTTCGTGCACTGCTGGCGACGCAGCTACCCTATCAACCGCCGGTGCCAAATGAGCCGGAATTCAGTTCAACAAATACATCAGAGCCAATAGTACCGCAGCCCCTACGAGAGCTGCAAGAGCCTAACTTGCAGGCAAAACCGATAACAGCCATTATGCCGACAGCTGACACATCAGTCACAATCTCAACTGCCCCAACTACAATGACAACTCAAGCAACTGATAAGCAGATGTTGAACCAGATGGAGCACATACTCAAAAGAATTAAGATACTTGAAGGAAATAAGGGAATTGAAGATCCCGCCCAATTCTGCATTGTCACAGACATAGAAATTCCAAAAGATTTTGAAGTCCCAAAGTTCGAGAAGTACGACGGGACAACAGATCCGCATATACACATACAGATGTATTGCAGCAAAATGGGCGCCTATTTGAAAAATAAAAAGCTGATGATGTATTACTTCCAGGAGAGCTTAAAAGGCCCCGCGATTAGGTGGTACCTCAACCTTGATAAGAAGGAAGTTCATACTTGGGGCGATCTAGCCGGCGCCTTCCTTAAGCACTACAAACACAATGCTGACTTCGCCCCAGACAAATCATCGTTGAAGAAGCTCACAATGAATGAAGACGAAGATTTCTGCTCATTCGCGTTGAGATGGAGGAACCAAGCCGCTCAAGTAGAGCCTCCAATGATAGAGAAAGAGCTGGTAGATGCTTTTATTGAAGTTGAGTGTTTAGACCAGCCATATAAACTCTCTTGCGCCAACGCAATTGATTTCGCCCACTTAGTTCGTATTGGTGTAAGGGTCGAGAAGGCGCTTGAGGATAGCAAGCACGGGTGTAATGAAGACGATATCTTGGAGAGCCGTGACAGCAACAATTCAACAATTGACCAAGGGCAACAAGAATGAGACTATTGATACTATAGACGAACCTCCAACGAGACTGCACTTTGATTGTAACACCAGCTGATCATATTTTGGGACGTTTAGAGTCAATTGTACTTTTACCGCTTGACTCTTTCGAATGGATTGCTACGATGTAACAAAATTGCTCGCACTTTACATCATGTTTTGAATATATTCTCATGACTTATTGCAAACTCTGCAATCCCACTCCTAAGTCACAAATATCTTCACAAATATTTCGGGTCACTTATTCGCTTAAGTAGCTGATGTTTAAGTAAACAAATTTATATGTGAAAGAGATCTGGCATGAAATTTGCAATTGACTCTATCATGCATTATCATAAGCTATCAAATCCAACTTTTATCCACTCATATACTCATTCTAAAACAACCCGAACATGCATAACTCCTAACCCATCAGCAGCATAACACAATTAAACATGACTTTTCAAAATTGAAAATAGCCTAAGATTGACATGAAACTATTGCATGTCTGCAAGATCACCCCGATCATGACAAATATCATGAAGGCTATGCAAGGACTTACAACGACATCCGATATAGTAACAACACATGGAGATCGCGATGTGCATATACATTCATGTTAGTCCAGATATTTCTTCTTAGATATCAAGAGAAACATGAGAGGATAGAAATTCACGGTAAATCCATCTTCGGCTGTTCTTTAAAAAAAAAAAAAAGGGGACAAAAAGAAGAAAAGAAGGAAAGAAAAAGAATAGAAAAGAAGAGAAGAGAAAAAGAAAGCAAAAGAAAAGAAAAAAAAAAAAAACAAACAAAATGAAAGGACGCCGAGAATGGATAACAGTCCTCATAAATCCTCTTTGGACGACCAAAAGGACAAGCATACATGCACCCAAGCGAAGTGCGCAACACCCACAAAAAGAAGAGGAAAATATGATGCATCAATGTAGACCAAATGGCGGAGACGTGCAAATCCATTGGACTAAAATAGCTTCACTTTAATCGTAAGCTATTTTTCAGATTTGAAATATATGTTTAATTGTAATATGCTGCTGCTCACCCATATACATATACCAATTTTTATTCAATACACGAAATAACCACGCTACAAATGTGCTCTTCATCAACTATATCATCAATAACCAAATATACCCATGAGATAGCAAATATGGCAATTCATGACAAGATTCAAAACAAATAACATTCACGATCTCTTCCAAATATACATTTGATTTCTTAAACAAGAAGCGACTGAGGCCAGTACGTAAAGATCCCCATAGCTCCACAGAGCCAAGTATAACAAACGACCCATAACCCCCACATATATACACCCCCCAGATATAAACCAAAGACAAATATCCTAATTTTGCGATAACCTACCTTCCAAACAAAGCTCTATACTACCAAATGAAACCAATAGGTCCAAAGCTCAACAATTACTAAATCGACCAATATATTACCCAAATCGCAAACGGGATGCACATAGTATTGTGAATATATTCACGATATGATACAAATGTGAATTCTTTTGTTATGCATGCATGCAATTCGAACGATAGTTAAAGCGAATCAGTATGACTGACTCTATTCGCAAGTCGCATGTGCAGACCAATTTTTGCAATCAAACTGGGGCAATATGAACGATGACGACGCTGACTTCCTTCAATCTCAGTATGAATACAAAGACATATGATATAGACTGGGGCAAATTTTTCTGGCGAAAAATTTGACGAATATGCACAAGTAGCACACTGAGGAAAACTATTACAATGAAGATTTAGCCAAGCAAACTGGGGCAATTTTGACCTCCATCCAATGAAACACAATGCTACTCATGACAACCGATAACAAGCACATGACGGAACGATATATCAATGACAGAAGTGATACGAGATGACATATCCAAACTCATTGAAAAGTATTCTTAAACTACGTGGCAGAAATATCAATAACTTTCTCTCCACTCATAACCACTCTTAATATCCTCGAATGGCCCCTAAGCAACCCATTCTCTTCTCAGATAGCTTTTTTCAAAAATCTCCAGTCTTCCACCGTGAGGACTTCCTCAATCTCGAATGTACAAATGCCATAATACAAGCTCAGACTACATATAGCCAAACACTTTCAAGCAAACCATACCAGATAATCCCTTCATACAATATGATTACGAATTGCATAACTCCCAAGACGAACGATAAACTCTTCAATATCCGATACGGTCCATGGGGCCGCTACCTATCCATGATATAACCAATCTTGGTCCACGGCGATCATCGCTTCATAATCCCAAGACATGATTCACGGAGTTCATAACGTAACCTCATATATCGAATTTCGGTCCACGGCGGCCGTTCCTTCATAGCCTTAAGGCATGATCCATGGTGTTCATGATCTTATTTCATCAAATCTCAATCCACGATTGCTATTACTTCATAATCAATGGCGTGATCCACGGTGTTCATGACCTTACTTCATGTATCAAATCTCGGTCCACTATGGCCATTACTTCATATCCCACATAAATGATCCACGCTGGTCATGACCCTATCTCATATATCAAATCTCGGTCCACGGTGGCCATTCCTTTGCAACCCAAGGCATGATCCACGGTGTTCATGGCCTTGGCTCATATCTTAGAGCGTGGTCCACGGTGACTATTGCTTCATAACCATAAGGCATGATCCACGGTGTTCATGACCTTATCTCATATAACCAGGCATAGCCCACAGTGGCCATTGCTTTATAACCCAAAGGCATGATCCATGGCGTTCATGACCGTATCTTATTCATTACTTTATAACCTCAAGTCATAATCCATGGCGTTCGTGACCTCGTCTCGTATCATGGTCCATGGTGTCCATTGCTTTATAACACCTAAGACATGATCCATGGTGTTCATGACCCCGTATCATATCTCGAAGCATGGTCCACGGCGACCATTACTTCATAATCCAAAGCTATAATCCACGATATTCATAACCTTACGTCATACGTCAAGATATGGCCCACGGCGACCATTGCTTCATAACCCAAATCTACGAGATTCATAACTCTTTCTCGTGTATCAAAACCTGGTCCATGGTGACCATTGCTTTATAATCCCAAGGACCCGATCCACGACATTTCGTAACTTTAACTCACCTTCCAGCGTGGTCCATAGGGGCCATCGCTTTATAACTCTCAGGGAACGGTCAATGTGACCACTGCCTTTCCATGATATATCGCGGCATAGTTCATATGAACCATTGTCTTATAACTCTTAGGAAACGGTCCATGGGACCGTTGCCTTCTCATAACCTATTTAAGGCATGGCCTACCTTGCTTTATAACTCCTAGGGAACAATCCATGGTTATCGCTACCTTTTCAGACCCACGGACATCAAGTTCGGATAGTTTCTCAGGCCTACGGACGACGAGTCCGGACACGTTTATCGCACCTCAACTCATCGGACAAAATGTGGTATCTCTTTTATCTTTGCTTAATTCTTTTTCAAAGAAATAGACAAAAAGGGGCAACTGTCGACACCCCATTTTGTCCGGCCACCCACCATAATCATACACACATATATATACTATTACGTGCACATCCACATATCATATATACATACAGGCATGCACATATAATGATAATCACCATAAATATACATATACATATGCATACATTTATATATGCATATACACATGTTATATATGCATATACACATGTATATATATATATATATATATATATATATATATATATATATATATATATATTATATATATATATATATATATATATATTATACATGGACATATATATAACCGCGTGCACGTGCACATATACACACATACATACCTACATATATATACATATATAAATGACATGTACATATACACCATCATGTATGCACTATCAAAATGTACCAGTCGGGACCCATATAGCGCAATTTGACTTAACTGACAAAGTGGATCAAATTCAGCATGATTAGGCCCGATCAGCCCGATTAAGCCCGATCAAGCTCAATTGGCCCGATTAAACCATTAAAGCAAATCAAGCTCAATTAAGTCAAATTAAGCCAATAAACATGATTTTGCCCAATTGAACTACATTGGACCCGATTGGCCCGATTCGGCACATTTACGCCCGATAAGGCCCAATTGGATGAAATAACCTAATTAAGGCCCGGAAAAGCACGACAAAGCCCAATCAGGCCTAATTGAGCCCATTGAACCTGTTTAAGTCCAGTTTGGCACATTTCACGATATGCATGCATATGGTGATATATAGTCATATGATAACTCGCATATACACATACGATAATACACATATATACGCTTATATATGATAACATCTGAAACATACACAGACCCTCATATATACACATACGCGCACATATGCGACGCATACATATATATGTAGACATACATGCATATATAACATATATATCTATACACATACATGATAATTATCATTATTAAAATAAAAAATAATAATAATAAAATGAAATGATGGGGTGGCAGCAGCCACCCCCCCTCTAACCGCCTCTCTCCCTCCTCTCAAAAACTCTACCCCTAACCCTAAAGCTTCTCTCTCTCTTCCTTTGCTTCATCCTTAAGCAACCCACATCCATCCAAAAATTCTATAAATAACCCAAATTTCCAGGGGGAAAGGGGCAGCAAGAAGAGAGAGAGAAACGAGAGAGAGAGAGGTAGAGAGAGAGAGAGATATCTTAGAGAGAGAAAGAGAGAAAGTGAGGAGTGGAGAGGAGGTGGGGATCCGGGAGAGGAGGAGGACAGCCTGTCCCCCTAACCAACATCTCCTCCTTCCACTGAAGCTCTCCATCACCTTCCCCGCACCGGGCCTTAGCCGTCGCCGGAGCCGCCGCTCGTCAAGGATTCGGCCGAACTCACCACCTCGAGGTAAACTCGTCCAAACCCTCTTCAAGTCTTAAAGCACACGTTACACACTTCTAATAACTCATATAACCGGCCAAGAACGAGTCTCACCGCCGGTGTCGCCGGCGGCGGTCGAAATAACTTGAAAAGCCCCCTAACTTTGTACATAACTCGAACGAATCCGAAAAGTCCTGCCATTAACGGCCAGGTAAGTTCTACGGACGTACTAGAAGGTATAAGAACGAACGAGACGGCCGGCGGCGAGCCGAGCCGGCCGAAAAACAAGAAAACAAAAAATAACCTAAACTTACACCCTCAAAATATGCGTATATACAGTAGATAAAATCAATTTTTGACGTCACCAATGCACTCAGGAGGATCGATTACCCTAGGGATGACCTTAGAGACGAGAACGGCGGCTCCGGACCGGCGGACGGCGGTGCACCGCGCGCTCGCGCGCGCGGCTGCGAAAACCAGTGAGGACGACGATCGGACAGGACGTCCGACCGTCGTCCGACGCGCGCAGGCCGAAATTCGGGGATAAAAGAATTAGGGGATAAAAGCGATGGATATTGCTGACTCCCCAACCTCGTGTAAATATTATAAAATACGTCACGAATATTATTGTATATAAATAAAGCAAATAAGTCGGATAATCAAAATTTGGGGAAGAGATGAATATTTCTTCTCTATTAATGACTAACGTATCAATATATATTTTATTACTATGGTTGAGATGGATATTTCTACCCTGATAGTAGGGCGATGAAGAGGAAACGACACGGCGCTGAGCCCCCAAAAAAATAAAATAATATTTATTCGTTTTCTCTTACTTTAATTTATACATTTTGTAGCAGTGTATATTTATATGCATATATCATAGACGTGAATATCATAGTTTTGTAAATATATATTAAATATATGCATATAAGTAGTAGAAATTTGATTTTCTCTAGATACGAAGCTTAGGAACCGGATGGATCCTAATCTAAGTAACTGGGGTAAATAAATATGAATAATCGTAATAGGAAATGATGGATATTACTCTCCTAATACGATTAGTCATATTTATAAAAATCAAATCCCATTCAAATAAAAAATATATAGAAACGAGATGATGGATATTATCCCGACATATATATATTCTATATTTGGATGTGTCTACCTAATATGATTTAGAGAGTAAGGTGGATGCCGATCTCTCTCCTTGATATTAGGTAAACAATTAAATATGCATATATAATACTAATAAATATGTGATAAATGTAAACCCAAAATTATTTTAATCACCTATAGAGTACCCTCTCCGAGGGGCGCTGTGGGGGTGTTCCGTCTTCCCCACACGTAAACGACGAACGAACCTGACGAATCTCTATGTGCCTTATCCTGGTTTCCTAGATTTTCGTAAAATATCTAGGTGGTGACTCCAACCTTTTCCCTCCCCGGAGGAAGGTCGTCAACAATGAGTGGAGTTTGCAGATTCTGCAGATTATAATTCCCAAGATGCATGTTCTTTAGCTCAAGATAATAAGATAAAATTTTTGCAACTTAAGCCCTAATCAATTTTGCCGAGGTCGCCCTTTCGGATTTTCAACTTAGTGGCAATTTCCTGAGCATCATAAAATTCATGCTGCTTTCTTCTTTCCTTTTCTTTTATTTCTGAATTCTTCCATAGGATTTGAACTCCTACCAGTCTGCCTGATTGCCTTGAAGGAATCTTCCAAATCTTCTAGTGGAAGTAACTATGTATTGTTACATTTTAACTCATCTGATAGAAATGTCTTATGTGGTAACCTTTTGATAATTGAGACTAAATACAGTGCGTTCTTTTGGTGCTTCTTCTTCTTCCTTTTTATTTTTTTTTTTATTTTATTTTATTTTGTTTTTCAACATTCCTTAGATAGTATTTTGACGTGAATTCCAACATTGGTAATGAAGGAATCTAATTACTCGATAAATACAATCTTAAGGTGCTTCGCATACTCATACTTTAAGTTATCGTTTGAAGTAAAAATAAATATGAGTCTCATGAATACTTCTAATTAGTGGATAACTTTAACTAGCGGAGTAAATGTCTGCAAAAAAATATTTTTACTTTTCTTTCTTTTGAAGATGAAGAAGAATCGTAACTGATATTCAGTTAATTTCGTTTGTATGCTACTCACAAAACCTTCACCTATCATTTGAGCATCAATGTTTTTTGCTAAGTACCTCCTTGTTGCCTGTCTTGTTGGAAAAAAAAAATGCTCTTTCTTTTCTATTCTTTCTTTTCCTTTCTTTTTCTTTCAAGTTGCTTAACTTTTTCTCTTATTATGTTAAAGTTTAGAATATTTATTTTCGAATTATTCTCTGCAAAATCGTATGTTCTTGAGAGAAAATGGTAGTGAGAGAGAAAAATGATTGTAAGAGTTCATGTATTCAGGAAATAAGGCCTTTTTAAAATTTTGAAGGGAAATTGCTTAAAGCACATTGCTAAAAACTTACTTCTAATGTAGAGTAATATTGTTGAAAAAAAAAGTAGCTGAGCATGCATAAAAAACGCATATTAAGTCATGCAGTAAGGTAAACCAAATATCTCGCGTGCCTTTGCAAAAGAAAAAAGAATTCCCACGTTTTCTTATTTGTTGCTGACAATGTCCCTGGCATGTCATATCTTCCTAATAATAATCCTCTTTGTTGTTGTTCAGCTTAAGCACTTCTTTAAGATGATTAGTCTTTGAAATTTCTAGCACTGCTTTTAGGGCCTTGTTCAACTAGGGTTGAGTTTGATTTGTCCTGCGTCTGATGAGCTTGTTTTTCATGTTCCTTAAAGTTATAACATCCTTCAATGCTATGTCCTGCGACTCCACCAAGCCGGATTGGATGGCAAGTTCTTAAAACATCAGTTCTTTCTCGACTAGATGCTTGAAGATTTCTACTTGTGATATTGGTTATTGACTGAGCGAGATTGTCCTTACTGTTGCTGATGTGGAGATGCATGATGTTGTTAAGTTGATGATTGTTCCTAATAATTTTCTGTATGATAGTTGTCTTAGTAGTAGTCTTGTAGAGCAATTGTGTAAATTGTACGGCGGATAAGTCTGCAGTAGCAATATGATGTCCTCTTCCTTCACTTCAGCCTTCTTGTTCAGCAAATTTGAGAGCAGACTCGATGTTTACACCTGTATGTACTAGGTGAGCGAAATTCATAGCATTACCGACCCTATATTCTCAAATGTCTTCGTTGCCGAGCTTCCTCCTTCTTCTTGAGTGATCTGATGTTTAATATTCAGTTTTTGTTGTGCAGAGTGTTTTTTATGAACGAGAAAAATGTCATCGAAAGTGGTGTTTCCGATAATCGAACTCTTACCATGTGCTTTTCTTTTGGTTCATGCTTCCCGTTAGCGTCAAATTCTTTATCGTCCATTTGCACCTTTTTGGACAAGCTGATTCCTGAGCATGAATGCCTCCTTCTCTTTTCTTAGTATTTTTGTAACTTTGTCCTATGGTTATTTCCCCACGGACGTTGGTCCGTAGTGATGCTTGTGTTTTTTAGTTGTGTCGTTTCAATCAGTATGGTTTCTTCTGCAATGGCGATCTCCATGTTTAGCGCTGACTTAGTATGACGATATTTTCTGAAGTATTCCTCCGTAGTTGTTCTGAACTTTATACAGATAGTTCTGACGATGATTGTTTATTATGCTATCTTAACAGTTGAATGTCTTCTTCCAAAGCCTACTTAAGGGACCTTTTTTGTACGTCTGATTTTTTATATCTTCGTAGCTTCTCATGATTCTGCCTTTTGAGTGTGTGAAATAAGTCTTCTCCACTAGAGACTTTGAAATGATCTGATCCGTAGGTGTCCACGGTCGTTCACAAGCCGTGGGAATGCCTAGGATATTATTTAGCATTTAGGGAAGCCGAGAGTGAGAGAGAGTTCTTTTGTGATATGAGTTGGCCAATACCGCCACTCCCTCGTGTTCCCTATACCAATGCTTACAATTGCTCGGTCACAACACAATTCCACCCCCTAGCCACAACCGGCCAAGTGGTTTATAAATAGGCTTGGACACACCTAAGCACCCCTTTGCCACAAAACGGTCAAATGGCATTTAACTAATAGCAATGAATACAAGTAGGGGGAAGACAAATGGTCATGTAACTTGTGGCCCCTTGGATTTTCCGTGCTCCTGCTGGACATCCCTTGGCATTATCATGTGCCCGCTGGCCTTCCGCGTGCCTACTGCGCGGCCGCAGGCCTTCCGCGCATGCCCTGCACGCCCGCTGGCCTTCCGCGCATGCCCTGCGCGCCCGCTGGCCTTCCGCGCAGCTCCCGCGCCCGATGGACCTTCCGCGCGCCCGCGCCCGCTGGACTTCCGCAAACGCCCGCGTCCCTTGGCCTTCCGCGTACCCGCGTCTAGGCCGTGCCTGTGATGCGCATAGCCGCGCCCATGCCGCACCTATGCCGCGCCTTTGCCACGCCTATGCCGCGACTATGCCGCACCTTGGCAGAACCTTGGCCGCGCCTTTGCCGCGCCTATGCCGTGCCTTGGCCGCTCCAAGCCGCGTCTTGGCAGCAGCACCTTGGCCATGCCTTGCCATGCACCCAAGTGTTGACGACCTTCCTCCGTAAAGGGGGAAGAGAGGTTTTTGGAATCGCCACCTAATTTTTATGGAAAATTAGGAAACCGGATAGGCACTTTTGAGATTCTTAAGGCTCGTTCGTCGGTTACGTGTGGGGAAGACAGAACACCCCCACAGCGTCCCTCGAAAGAGGGTACTCTATAGATGGTTGTGCAGATTTTGTGTTTATGCAGATTTTGTGTGTTTAATATTTTTTGATCTGATAAGTATATTGACTTTTAATATATTTATATAATGCTTAAAAGATAATGGGTATACACTCATTTCTCTTTTTAACATTTAATAGAAGCATTTAAACAATAGAATTTATGATTAAAATAAAATCAGTATACACCGATTTCGTAATCATACTTTCTATTATTTAAAAGGGATTTAATTTCCTCAAATATGTATAATAGAAATACGAAGCAGTATACACCACGTCGTTCATCTATTATCTATATTCAAATTTCCTATTTATATAAATTTAGAAAGTAGAAATAACAGTATACACCGTTATCCTTCTTTTTCCCTTATATATATAGGATGGATTATATCTCAAATATGTCGATTTACTTATAACATGAGAATTAGAGAAAATAAAATATATAAATGTTGTGCGTGTCGAACGATACTTAATGTCGAGAAGTGTTTTGTAAAGAATTTTGTTTAGTTAAGGTTGTGCTCATCGCTGTATCGTTTCCTCATCATCGCCCAAAAAGTTTTATTTATATTTTTGTGTTGTGTAATTTCATTAAAATTTAGGAATATACACCTCTAATTCTAAATGAGTTACAGATACTTGTCGTTTGTTGTTATCGGGTTAATGTATGCCGCAGAATTTTGAGTTTGCAAAATAATGTTAATTCGAAATATTTAGGAAGTATACACCTCCACATTTTATTTTGGGGTTACAAGTATACACCTATAATCCATAAAACTCATGCACAATTTCAAATTTCTTAATTTTTTAATATAATGTCAAATTTTGAAAAAAAAATAAAAATTGGAAGTATACACCTCCTTATTTTATTTTTTGGGTTATAGGTGTACACCTATAACCCATAAAACTCATGCACAATTTCAAATTTCTTAATTTTATAATATAATGTCAAATTTTGAAAGAAAAATAAATATTGGAAGTATACACCTCCGTATTTTATTTTTGGGTTACAAGTGTACACCTATAACCCATAAAACTCATGCACAATTTCAAAATTCTTAATTTTATATAAAATATCAAATTTTGAAAGAAAATAAAAAGTGAAAGTATACACCTCCGTATTTTATTTTGGATTACAAGTATACACCTATAACTCATAAAAACCTTCACATTTATTGGCTCAATAATAAGCTCATTTATGCAATCTGGCTCGGTATTGGGCTCAATCCTGTGATTTGGCTCGGTAAATGGCTCGATCGGATGAAACGGATTCGCGAAATGGCTCGCCCGCGCGAAACTGTTCGAGTCTGGGCTCGCCCGTGCGAAACAGGTTCGTAAAAGGGTTCGGGCGCGCAACATGGCTCGAGAAACGGTTCGCGCACACGAAACAGGCTCGGTCTGGTTCGCCCGCGCGCGCGGGCACGGCCACGCGATCGGGCGGTTCGGGTCTGGTCGCGCGATCCGAGCGCGTCGCGCGCGTGTACGCATTTTTAATAAAACGGGTAAGCGTGTTGCGGATGCAGGTTTCGGGCGCAGATCCGACCCGTTATGATCGTCTTCAACCCGTTAAGCTGTTATTCGCGTTTTTTCATTTTTTCTTAAATGCCGCCGGCAGCGGCCGTTCGACCTCCGCCGGCGGCCGTCCGGGAGTCACTCCAAGGATTTTTGGCCGTCCCCGACACGTTGGTGACGTCAAAATTTGGATTAGAGGCTTCGTTCAAGGAGTTTTCGTGGGTGTGAAGTTTTCGGTCGTTTTTCACGGCGGCGACCGTTCGCCGCCATTAGGGTCGTTCCTAAGGTTCTCAAGGGTCCTTAATTCAATGGTGATGTCTGAATTTGATTTCGACGTGTTTGTAATGAGATATGGTAGAGTGTAATTTCGGTTTTAAAAATTTTTTATATCGTTTCGCCGCCGTGGCTCGCTGGCGGCGAAGCCACGGCGGCGTCGTGTGATCTACAATATGTAGAGACGATTTTGAGAGGATTACCTCGAGATTTGGGTGGTTGAATTGCATTTAGATTGACTTGTATTTGATTTGAAAATGATTTGGATTGATTTCGGTGTGTTTTGGGCCAATTTGGGCCCAATTTTGTTGGACATGGCCGACCGAGCCACATGGCTTGGCCCAGCCGAGCCCGATTGGCCGGACGAGCCACTAGGGCTCGCCCAGTTGCGCCCAGCCCTTGCCTCTCCCTCTCGCGCGCGTTCCTCCCCTCTCGCCCGCGTCTCTCTCTCTCTCGCGAAATCTCGATCGCGCCCGTGCGCCGCGCCGCCAGCCGTTCGTCTCGCCGCCGACGTGCACATCGCCGCTGGTGCTGCGTCTTCTCCTTCATCTCTGCTCCCGATCCTCTCTCCCTCGTGCGCTCGCGTCTCCGACTTCGGCCGCCGAACCCTAACCTGCGCCGCCGTCGATTTCGAGGTCGCCGGCCGCTCGCCGTCGTCCACCCGTTGCTGCCTGCTGACGTCACCTGAGCCGCCGTCAAACTCATCGCCGCCGATTGAGCCGCCGATCGTCCGGTCTACGCGTCTTCTTTCTCGACTCTGCTTCGTCGACCGACGCCACCGTCGGCTCCGCCTTTCCCGGCCGTCACCGACGTCTCCGCCGCCACCATTGCCTCTTGAGCTCTGTAACACCTCACATCAGGAAACAAACAAAAAACAAGAATAAGATGAGAGGAGAAGAGAAGCAGAGAACCGAAGAAGAAACCAAAGAAGACAACACCAGAAGACTCAGTGGAATCCACATGGCAGACATCCAGCAATGGCAGAGGACAGTAAATACCATCAACTTCAGCCCTCTTTGCTATTCAAGCGGAATGGCAGTAATTGTAATTACTAGCAAGTATAGGGGTATTTGTATAGTTAGTTAGGCTTTAACTGTTTTCTGTTAGGCGGGCCTGTCTATATAAAGGCCTGTAGGAACCCTTGTAAGCCCATCAATTTTGAAATCAATAAAAGCCTGCAAGTTTTCCCCCCACCGGGAATTCATCTTCCCCTCCGGGAAACTGTGTTCCTCTCCGGGAACCCTCAGCCACCTTACCTCTCATAGCTGGTTGCTCTCACTCCTTGGGAGCTTCATCGAGCCATCCAAGCGGAGGCGTTACATTGGTGCGGTGATCATCCTTGGGCACCTTTTCCGGTGAGCCAACACAGCTTCTCCGGCGAACCCCCAAGGCAACAGAACCAGCCTTCAGTTATCCAGATCAGATCGTCACGACCTGCAACGATTATGGGACGTCCAGGCAAGACGGTCGCCATTGATGCAACAGAAGACCAAAATGATAACGAGAAGATCGAGCTCTTACTACAAGATCGATTGCAGGAGAAGATCTCCATTCTATCTCAAGAGTTACGCCACTCTATGCCTGTGGAGATTCAACATTCCATAGCATCAGCTATGGACAAGCAAGCAGCTCAAATCACTACAATGGAGACAAGATAAGAAAATATGGCCAGAGACATGGAGGAGATCAAAGCATTACTACTTCAGCAATCCAGAACGAACCCATCCCCCATTCATTCTAGACAGTCGAATGGGAGTCATCATACTGGCCCCTCACCAGTGAGCCAAAAACCCACTAGGACTGCCAGAATTGAGTTTCCGAAATTTGACGGTAACGAGGTTCGAACTTGGATTATGAAGGCTGAACACTTCTTTGATCTGGATGAGACGCAAGAGGAAATCAAAGTCAAGCTAGCTTCCATGCACTTGGAAGGCAAGGCTATGCAGTGGTATAACGTGTTCATCAAACACAGAAGAAACAACAGAACCATTCTCTGGTGCGAGTTTGTACGGGAGATAGAGCTGCGTTTTAATAATTCTGTGTATGAAGACCCTTTGGCAGACCTCAAGACCCTGGAACAGACAGGTTCCTTGGAGGACTACCAAGATGCCTTTGAAGCATTGGTGGACAAGGCAGAACTATCACCCGCACAGCAACTCAGTTTTTTCTTAAGAGGATTAACACCTGACCTGGAGCAGAAGGTACGCAGCTACCATCCTAGATCTTACCAAGATGCGTATGCCATTGCCAGAATTCAAGCCGCACCAGCTCGACAGAGCTACAATTACTCCAGGTTTACTCATTCCTCATCTGTTTCTTACCAACATAGAGGACCTGCCAATGCTAGTTTCAATAACAATAGGCAGACGTTTGCTACTGCATCCAATATACCTGCATCCACACACCATAATCTGGCTGTTAGTGCTAATACTAATACCAATAATGCTGTGTCTACAAATCACAAGACTGAGGTACCTGGACTCAGTCAAACGTCATCCACCACACCCTCATTTATCTCCAGCAAAAACCTACCCTCCACAAGACCAAAGGGTCAATGCTGGTGGTGTGGTGAACCCTATTCTAGGGAACATAGATGTGATAAGAGGAAACAGGTGTATGTAATTGAGGTACAGGGGGAGCCTCAATTTGTGGTTGAGGAAGAGGAGCAATTCGATATGCCGGAACAACCATTAGATGTTCCACCAGCTATCTCTCTCCATGCTATGGATGGTACTCCACTTCCAGCTTATAAGACCATGAGGCTTGTAGGGACTTATCAGGGTAGTCCCCTTAACGTCTTGATTGACTCTGGTAGCACTCATAATTTCCTGGACACTTCAGTAGCAAAGAGGGTAGGCTGTAAAACCACTAATATTCTACCTCTCCAAGTGGCTATAGCCAATGGGAGCACTTGCATTTCCTCTTCTATTTGCCATGGACTTTCCTTACAATTGCAGCAATCCCAGTTTTCTGTGGATGTTCTTCTACTTCCCATTGGAGGGGCCGAAGTAGTTCTGGGCATCCAATGGCTCTCTACCTTGGGCCCGGTAATGTGGGATTTTAAACACATGTGGATGCAGTTCCAGATTGAAGGACAGCATCACCATTTGCAAGCTCACTCGGTTCCCGCGGATGCACAACATATTACTCATAAGCAGTTACAAGCACTCATGGAGTATCCTAAAGACACAGCCATTCACTTGTGTTCCCTACAAGTGATGGTTGATAGATCTACAGATAATTTACCTGTAGACCCACAAATCCAGCAAGTGTTGGCAGCATACACGGATGTATTTGAGGTACCGACCGCCTTACCACCTGCAAGACCCCAAGATCATGCTATTGTTCTGCAAGAGGGGACAGCACCAATCAATCTGCGCCCCTATAAGTATTCCATATTACAGAAAGATGCCATGGAAGAAATCATAGCAGATATGCTCAGCAATGGAATTATCAGACCCAGCACAAGTCCTTTCTCTTCTCCAGTGGTCCTGGTTAAAAAGAAAGATCAAACATGGCGCTTTTGTGTTGATTACAGGGAGCTGAACAGACATACTGTTAAGAACAAGTTCCCAATACCTGTGATTGAAGAACTATTAGATGAGTTGTGGATCTCAGTGGTTTTCCAAGCTCGACTTGCGGTCGGGATTCACCAAATTAGAATGTTACCACAAGATATTCATAAGACTGCCTTCAAGACTCATGAAGGGCATTATGAATTTTTGGTGATGCCATTTGGGTTAACTAACGCCCCCTCCACCTTCCAGGCCCTTATGAATGATGTCTTCAGGCCTTACTCAGAAATTTGTATTAGTTTTCTTTGACGACATACTGATATACAGTCAGTCTAAGGAGGATCATGTTCAGCATCTCCGGCTAACCTTGGACACCCTCCGAACTCATAAATTGTATGCTAAACTGACAAATGCACCTTTTGCAGCAGTTTCATAGTTATCTGGGATATCATTGATGCTTCTGGGTATCTACCGACCCTGAAAAAATAGCTGCAATGCAGAGTTGGCCTGTGCCGAAGAACATCAAACAACTACGAGGTTCTTGGGCCTTACGGGGTATTATCGTCGCTTCATTCAAGGTTATGGGACAATAGCTAAACCGTTGACTCAGTTGTTAAAAAAAGAAGAAGGCTTCCATTGGGACAACTCAGCTCAACTTGCTTTTGAGCAACTTAAGCTGCATATGATCTCTCCACCAGTACTAGCATTGCCAGATTTTTCAAAACCTTTCATCATTGAGACTGATGCTTCTGGTGGAGGAATTGGAGCTGTTTTGATGCAGGATAATCACCCCATTGCTTACATCAGCAAAGCCCTGGGTCCCAGACAGCAAGCTAAATCTGTCTATGAACGAGAGTTGTTTGCTATCTTGTATGCAGTCAATAAATGGAGCCATTACTTGCTCGGCAGACATTTCATTATAAGAACGGACCACCAGAGCCTTCGACACCTGCTATCCCAAAAGGTTACCCATAATTCCCAATACACTTGGCTTACTAAACTTCTGGGGTACGATTATGACATCGTTTATAAGAAAGGCCAAGAAAACTCTGCTGCTGATGCACTATCAAGGTACTCTAGTGAGGCGATCACACTACAGGCTCTCTCTGTAGTTTCCACAGACTTGCTCCAGGAAATCATTCACAGCTGGGATAGTGACTCGAAGATCCAACGTCTCATTCAACAGATGCAGTCTAACTCTGCTAGCAAGCCTTATTATACATAGGCTAACAACCAATTGCGGCGGAAGGGGCGATTGGTGATAGGTAACAATGCTGATCTTAAGCTCAAGCTAATCTCGTTGTTACATGATAATGCACAGGGAGGACACTCAGGACAAAAGGCCACTTACATGCGAATGAGACAACTTTTTTATTGGAAGAAAATGCAAAGGGAGGTGGCGCAATATGTACGGGAATGTCACATATGCCAAAAACACAAGACAGAGAACACAGCCTACCCTGGACTCCTTCAACCACTTGATATTCCCTCCAGAGTGTGGCAAACCATCAGCATGGACTTTATCTCTGGCCTTCCAAAATCCCAAGGTAAAGAAGTCATTTTTGTAGTGGTTGACAAACTTAGCAAATACGTTCATTTTGCAGCTCTTAGTCATCCCTACACTGCAACTTCGGTTGCCCGAGTCTTTCTAGACATGGTCTACAGACTACACGGCCTTCCTGAAGTTATCATCAGTGATCGCGATGCTATCTTTTTAAGTAGATTCTGGACGGAGCTATTTTCCAAACTTCAGATCAAACTTCACCATTCTACGGCTTATCATCCACAAACTGATGGCCAGACGGAGATTGTGAATAAATGCTTGGAAGGCTACTTACCGTGCATGTGCACTGGACAGCCACACCAGTGGGTGAACTGGCTTCCATTGGCTGAAAATTGGTACAACACCAATTTTCATACTTCTGCTGGGAAATCCCCTTATGAAATCATGTAAGCCAACCCCCTCCGCTCCATGTCCCATATCTCCCAGGAGACTCTCTCGTGGAAGCTGTGGATCGTTCCCTTCAAACACGGGAGATGGCCATTCAACAGCTTAAAGCTCATCTGCTAAAGGCCCAGCAGCGCATGAAAGTGAATGCAGATAAGCATCGTACTGATAGAGAATTCAAGGTTGATGATTGGGTATATCTTAAACTACAACCTTACAGGCAGTCCTCCATGGCTTCACGCACGGCTCATAAGTTGCAAGCTCGCTATTATGGGCCCTACCGCATCATCGAACGAATTGGCCTGGTTGCTTACAAGTTGGAGCTACCCCCGGGCTCCAAAATCCACCCCACCTTCTGTAAGGTTCGTTGTTGGATTTGTGTTGTTTTGTGAATTATGTTGGGATTTCGATTTGTGTTTGATTATGTTTTCGTTATCCATGCATGCATGTTCGTGCGTGCCGCGGGTGTGTCATAAGGATGGTGACCCCGTAGGCACGAGGGAGTGCTTGGTTGTGTGCGTGATGGGGTTTGGGTGTTAGTTTTGACCGGATTTATACTGTGCAGAGCATTTTCGGTCGACCGTTTATTGTTTCGGTCGACCGAAACTTGCGGGCAGCTCATGAATAAGTTCGGGTATTGTATTTTCTTAATACCCATTCATCATTTTCCCTTCTTCCCCCGGCCTGGAGCTCTGCTGGTTGACCTAGGTAAGCTTCCATCCCCTCCTCCCTTGGTTCCTAGCCTTGATCACTCTACATCTCTCTCCCTCACACTCTTGGCTCTCTTGACCTAGTTTTCCCCCGGGTGATTTCGAGTGTGGTGAGGTCGTGCTATTGTGAATTTTCTGCCGAGCCCTCGAGGTGAGTGGTTTGCACCTCTTGCTTGTATGTGATTGTGATGTTGGTATGTGCTAATGTGATGGTTTATGTGATGCAAACATGATTATATAACATTGCAAATTTTGGTGGAAACCCTAGATTTCGTGATGTGTGGTTTATGAGTATATTGTGATGCTAGCATGATGGTAATGTGTGATTACAACTTGCTAGTGTGATTTGGTATTTATGAGCATGTTAGCGGTAACTATGAAATTTGGACATTGGTTGGGAGTACTTCTTACATTGTGGAAAATGATGATATTGTGCATGGTTGGTTATGTGCTTGGTTTGGAAATTTGGAAAGCGTAGAAGCGTTGCATGTCTATCACTAGTACTTATGCGATTGGTGTGCCCAATGTGAGTATTGTTGTGGTTAGAGACATTGACAACGCGAGCGCTAATGAGACTTGATAAAGTGAAAACATTTGTGGTGGGGCTCTTTCGTTGGACTGCATCGCCCAGGTTCGCTCTCCCGTGTTAGTCGTGGGATAACGACCGGGATCGAAATGGGACGATGTGGGCGCCGGAGTCCCAGATTTAGTTGTCTCGAGAAGAGACCGGTGGGCGTAGTTAAGGCCAGCCCGAGGCCAGGGTGGCGGCTACGAGACCAGGCGAGGCTTGAATCGGAAATTCCGGAAAGGCCGGTATATCAAGTAACTCCCTTAAGGCCAAAAGGGATCGCCCCCGCTGTAGGGTACTGGGGACGCGATGTGCACCGTGTTTGACCCAGATCCTTGGTGCTGCGTGTACCAAAAGGGTGTGTTGCGTTGCAAATGAGAAAGGACTAACGGGTGGTTAGTCTAGCAAACGCTAACATAAGAAGTTAAAGAATAATCGGTTGGTTGGGATCGCAATATTTATTTAATGATGTTATTTGGCTATGGAAATGCTTTACTTGGCTTTATGTGGATTGTGTTTGGTTGTTATGTTTGTGGTGAGAGGTGCCGCGATTGTTATTCGCGCCGCTCACTGAGTCATTATGACTCACCTCGTTGTTTTCTTCTCTTTTCAGATCCGTTAGATCGTGGGAAGGCACCGGCAAGAGGGTGCTAACTTCCAACGCTAGCTCGAAAGGATTTTGGGAAGGTATACTTTTGGGATGGGACTTAATTGTGTATAGCCCTAGTTGTATAGTGAAATCATGTAAAGAAATTAACTCTTGGAAGCACTAACTTACATTTTGATATTTTTGGGTGTTTGTAAACCCCTTTAGAGTTGTAAACCTTAGTTGAGAAGGTTTAGATCTCTAAAGGTTATATGTTTTGAGCTTAAGTTGTAAATGGATACATATGTTATACTTTGTGTAAAGAAGTTTCTGATTTGGAATTTAAACCGTTACGCAAGTGTATTTGGATATTTGGGTCCTTGTAATACTCGTTGATGAATGAAATTATGTTTGATCAAAATATGGATACTTGAGTTTCTTAAAGTTCGTATTTTCGACGTTTCGGAAAATGTTTTATTCGATGAAGTTTGAGTGTGCTTTTGGTCGAAATTCGATACCTGCATGTGTGTTTTGGTCATATGTGAATGAGTTTATGATGTTTGAATGATTTAGAAAAATGTTTAAGAAAATGGGGTGTTGAGTAAATGGTTGCTGAAAATCTGTTCTTGCAGAAACTGCAGGTATCGGTCGACCGAAATTTTGGATCGGTCGACCGAAACCTGGAGTTGTTCTGATCTGTGTTTCTGGTCGACTTCCGGTCGACCGATAATTAATTTCGGTCGACCGAAAAATAGCTCTGTAATTCGTCGTCAAAATTTTCGTATTTGGCTTCCGAATTTGATTTCGATGTTTTGAGGGGTTCTTATAATTACTAACTAAAGGTTTCACAATCCCAAAACTTTTGGAAAAATACAGGTCGAGCCGGTATTTCGAAAATATAGTTTTCAAGTGCATTTATGTATGAATTTTAAAGAGGTTTGGGCCTTAGATTGCTTAGGATCCTCTGGTGTCATCTGGGGAGATTGATACCTTAGTATCCCATGCAAGCTGAGCTTGGTCTGAGACCGAACCGCCTCCCCCGCGGGTTCTCGTCTCGGACTGATTGTCCAGGTTGCGGCTCATCCTGATTTGAATTTAGAGATTTGAAATAAATTCTTGATGGTTTAAGCTTCCGCAAAATTATTTATTTCGAATTTTATTCATTTGTGAAAAATTATTTCCCTCCGTCGCGGCCCTCGGCTAGCGGGTCGTGACAGTTATGGTATCAGAGCATTGTGTAAATCGTTGATTAGGTCGTTGTGGTTGCAGGATGCCGCCACGTGGTCGTCCGCGTCGGGTTCCGAGTCCGGATTTACCGGAGGAGCCGTGTGTTAATGAGGATATGGTTAGGGCCCTTCGGGATGTCGTTCGAGCTGTGCTGGATGAACGCGAGGCCGAACGAGCTGAGAATCCCCAGGTCCCGGAACCTATTCCTGTTCCCGGAGTGGGTGAGGCCGTCCCGGTACAGGCAGAAGTAGTCATTGAGGATCCAGTGCAGGAGAGATATTTGCGTTACTTGGGCCGATTTTATAAATTTCGACCGCCGAGTTTTGAGGGTGGTTCTGATCCGAATACGGCCGACACTTGGCTCCTAGCTGTGGAGAAATTATTTAAAACTTTGAATTGTCCGATGGAATTCCGGGTACCATTAGCGGCTTTCACATTTTCGGGAGAAGCCGAGCATTGGTGGAAAAGTGTGGAGGATCGGATTGGGCAAACCCTAGAAGGTTTACGTTCGGATTAAGGTGAGTGCCCATGCGGTCTCAATTGATTGTTAGAAAACTTGCTAGAAATCATGCTAGGGTTGTATGCTATGATGTAGTAGCTTGTCTTGATATGTCGGCATGATATGAATTGTTGGTTGCGATAGCATGTATTAGAAGATGTTATCCGTTATAAAAGCATGCTAGGATTTGTGTTGAAAATAACATGTGACTCCTAGGCTGTGATAACATGTATTCGACGTTAATGACTTTCATGCTAGATAATAATGATATTCATGCTAGCTATACGGATCGTCTTGTGTGACTTTGTTTGATAGCATGATATTGTATGTAGATGGTATTCTCGTTTCCTAGCATGATATTGATATTGTTCGATATTGGGTGCTCAGTAGTGGTTCGCGTTTCCCTAGACGGTAAATACCAGTGGGATAGTGTACGGACGGATTAATTAGAGTGCATGTAGATGTATGTGCATCGGAACATGTAAATTATAGTCGATTAGAGGTATATGGTCATGCATGATGATAGGGTATGCTTGTAATCATGTTTGGACATCCTTAGATATGCTCCCTGTTGTATGAACAACATGTTTCGTGTGGTATTGCTTGTCGACTCAATTAGGGCGATAGGCTAGTTTGTGCTCGGCAATATATGCGAGTATTAATTGTATATGTATTTGACGTTTCCTAGTCGTGCTTGTGAACATGAGTTCTGTGGGTGCATGTATTAGGAACGTTAGAAATGTTAGGTAAGTTATGTTGCATGGACAACATATTAGCGATGTGATTGCCTGCGTGGACGACTCCCTAGGTGTGACCTAAACAATATTGTTATCGGGAGTGCTTATGTGTGTGCTTGCGTGGTCGATAATCCGACCCGAGTGCTTGAATGATGTTGTGTTTGAATTTGACCTGCCTTACGATGCATTTTAGTTGATTGTTTTGATGCATATAAAAGGTAGGTGTAAAGATTTGTGTTATATGTTAACACTTGAATGCATTACTCTATCTTGTAATGTGTGTGAGCGGTAAAGCACTGCATGGATTTCTTGTATGCTTGATGTGGTAGCAAGCTTATTATGTTTGATTTGGTATATAACGTGATGTATATATGATTCATGTTATACCGGATTTTGAACCCTAAGTTTTATGATGATAGTTGTTATGAGATCATGCTATATGCTTTTGTGATGCTCATATGATGTTAAAATGCATGCTATGTGGATGTACATTATGTTATGTACAATGTGATAGTTTATATTATAAACTTTGATTGGTTGCTCTATAACTATGCTATCCATGCTGATATTGATGTTATTGAGCATGCACGAGATGTGGAGTGAAATCGCTCTAAGGACACTCGTAACGTTTGTGCCTTAATAAAAAAAATGTGGGTACTCCGTGTAGTTAGTTCTCCGTCGAGTTTTGATTGAGTCTGCCCGATGTGATGATTCCGGGGGACATATATATCGGGGGCGGATGGTTCTAACTGGGGTACCTAAGGAGGTGAGTTTGCCTCTACGAGGTCGGTAGGCGTAGTACCTTACGGATCAGCCGTTCGACAGGCGATTGCTACGTTGAGCGAAACTCGGTTGCATAAGGCGTAAAGAGTCCGAGTATCCCCCATTTTGCGCTGTGGGGTCGCCCCTATCGAGAGTTATTGAGTTATTGTTGTGTCGCGACGGATGACCCGGCGACAGCGGGCGTCAGCCTTGGTATGAGTGCGAGTGTCCGGGACTGCCCTAGTCCAGGATGGGGTATAGATGCCCTAGATTTGGGAGTTCGACTGGACCCGCCTTACCAGAATAAACATGAGAGAGAGGACTAACTATGGGTTAGATCACACTGACATAAGAAAGATAACAGCATAACCTATTGGGTTGGTGTGTGATTATCTTTGTGTGATGCTACGTTGTTCCTTACTTTTTATTGTAATATTATCTGGATCTGTGGCTTAACGTTTGTTTATGTTTAGCAACATATCGCATATGGTTATGCAATTAGGTATGCAAATGGATATGCGTATGGATATGCATATTGTTATGTGGTTGTTTTGCGTAAGTCCACCATTGGTGGCAGTATTTGTTTGTCGTGATGTGCATGACAATGATTGCTATGATGTTAAAGCATGTTGTATTATTTCGTTTAGCATGCTAACTTATGGATTTGTGTGATCATGCTTGTAGTGAGTTGTTTACTCTAGCATGTTGTGATAACTTGTTGTATGTTCATCTATTGTTAGGAGATGATTAGAATACAACTCGTGCCTGGATATGTGTTACGCATGCGGATTGCATTGGCATATAGAAGTTAATATGCAAGACTTCTATTTATATGCATATTCGCATCTGTATGTATGCCTT
The DNA here is from genome assembly GCA_002076135.1 of Xerophyta viscosa. Lineage (NCBI taxonomy): Eukaryota > Viridiplantae > Streptophyta > Magnoliopsida > Pandanales > Velloziaceae > Xerophyta > Xerophyta viscosa. The sequence continues at coordinate 252,155 of MJHO01000158.1, forward strand.
TTGTGCTTGCATGTGTTTGGTGTGTGGCCGCAGCCCTGGTGGTTGCCTTTGCCAGGGTGGGTCACTCACTGAGTATATTTTATATACTCACCCCCTTCTTCTTCCCCTTAGTTCTTTGCAGGGTCTGCCGGCGATCATAGAGCGAGCTACGAGGATTAGAAGATAATTGGGGATCAAAATGTAATAATTTTATAGTTTTCACTGTGTAAATTTAATTAACCTGTAAATCTAGTGTATCATTGAGAATTGGAAGTACTAGCTCATAACGTCTCGTGTTTTAGTTTATTTTTCAAAAAAACAAAAAATCCACCTTATTTTTCGTGACCCACGGGGTACGGGGCGTCACATGATCTCTCTCTCTCTCTCTCTCTCTCTCTCTCTCCTGATCTCTCTCCCTCTCTTTCGGTCACTCTCTCTCTCTCTCACCTGCTTATCTCTCTCTCTCCCTGCCAACTCTCTCTCTTTTGGTCACTCTCTCTATCTCTCTCACCTGCTTATCTCTCTCTCTCTCCCTGCCAACTCTCTCTCTCTCTTTCTTTTTTGATCCTCCTTCTCTCTCACGCCGGGTCCCTCTTATATAGCCACTCACTCCGCAAAACCTCCTCCTTCATTTGTGGATATCTAACTATACCCACTTGCCTATATTACAACAAAAATTCACTTCTTTGCTATTTTGCAACAATGACCCCTTAAGATTTTGCGAAGTTTAATCCACCATTGTGATCGTTGGCATAACTAGCCCTTTACATGCAAGATTTTGATTTTTATGATTAAATGATTTTGCATATGACTCGTATAAACACTGACTTTGATTTAAATGTGTCCGATTAAACTAAATTGAAATGAATTGAATTTTAATGAATTAATTGGGCTTTATTGTACTTGATCGGATTTAATCGAATTGATTAAATTTAATTCAGCGCAATTGGTTCTTAATTGGGCCGATTGGATTTAATCGGGCCTTTTGAGGATAATTGAACCAACACATATTTAATTGGATTTAAACGAGTCATGTCGAATTTAGGTGTGCCATGTGGGTCCAATTGCTGTGTTTTAATTAAGTGTAAACGGCCCGGACAAAATGGGGTGTCGACAGTTGCCCCTCTTTGTACAATCCTTTGAAAAAGGTTTGGGGGTGAGTGAGGGTTCAAAACGAAGTTTCGAAGAGTTTTTTTTTTTTTTAAGGGATAATAAAATGACGATTTGAAATCAGCTCCTGGTAAAGAAATGACAGCTTGACCTCTGTCCAAGGTAAAGAAATGACAGCTTAACTCCTGTCCAGGGTATAGAAATGTCAGCTTAACCCCTGTCTAGGGTGTAGAATTGACAGTTTGACCCCTGCCCAGGTTGTAGACTTGACAGTTTGACCCCTGCCTAGGGTGTAGAATTGACAGCTTAAACCCTGCCCAGGGTGTAGACTTGACAGTTTGAACCCTGCCCAAGGTGTAGAATTTACAGTTTGACCCCTGTCCAGGGTGAAGAATTGACAGTTTGACCCCTGCCCAGGGTGTAGACTTGACAGTTTGACCCCTGCCCAGGGTGTAGACTTGACAGTTTGACCCCTGCTCAGGGTGTAGAATTGACAGCTTGACCCCTGCCCAGGGTGTTGAAATGACAGTTTAACCCCTGCCCAGGGTATAGAAATGACAGCTTAACCCCTGTCCAGGGTGTAGAAATGACAGCTTAACCCCTGTCCAGGGTAAAGAAATGACAGCTTAACCCCTGCCCAGGGTGTAGAATTGACAGTTTGAACCCTGCCCAGGGTGTAGAATTGACAGTTTGACCCCTGCCCAGAGTGTAGAATTGACAGTTTGACTCCTGCCCAGGATGTAGAAAATACAAAGAAATGGTAGATTATCCCCTACCAGAGAATGAAAATATGCGTTTTTTCGAATGTTTGAAGAAAACAGTATATGCGTCGAGACAAAAAATATCAAAAGAATGAATTTTGATAAAACTGTTCAATGTATTTTTATAATATGCAAGTTGTAATGAAAATCATTTATTTCTGAAAGATCCCAATTGGAAAACCTACTGATTTAATCCTCTGCTTTTCCTTCTTGCACAAGTTCTCTGCATCAAACTTTATTTTACTTCCATATGAACCAATCTGAAATTCCTTAAAAGAATCTTGTTGCTTGTGTATGTAAAGTTCTTTCAAAAAGTTTATCCCAATCGATTTGTTTTGTCAAGAAATTTTTGCCAGAAAATGCTACCCCGATATATTTTCATCAAAAAAAAATCTGTTTCCGTGTAAATTTTCGCTAGAAAATTTGCCCAGTATGTATTTTCGTCAGAAAGATCTGTCTTTGTATAAATTTTTGCCAGAAAATTTGCCCCAGTATGAATATTTGTCAGGAAGAAATATCTTTGTGTAAGTTTTCGTCAGAAAATTTGCCCTAGTATGAATCTTTGTCAGGAAGGAATATCTTTGTGTAAATTTTCGTCAGAAAATTTGTCCCAGTGTGAATCTTTGTCTTTTTAAGAGACCAAAATTTTCGATGTGCATGCATGTCATAGTTAATTTATCATTTTGCAATCAATTTTGAAAAATTATCTTTTGATAAAATCATATCAAAAGAAGTTCTTTGGGCATTTCTTTCCTGAGTTTTGAAACGTAATCGTCGTGCTTAAAATGACAAAGTCAGATGTACAATCAACAATATTGCATTTGAATGAGTAATTGTCTGATTGTTTGGGTAATTTGGGCTAAATATTGGCTTTGTGGAGCTGCAGGTTGCTATGAATTTATTTGTAAGAAATGTGGAACTCGTGGTATCACAGGTGGCTATTTGGCTGTGGAGCAATAGAGTGTTAGTAAAACGAAATTTTGCACGTCAAAGATAACGACAATCGACTTAACATGCTAATATTTGAAATTTTACTGAAGCATCGGCTTAAACAAGAGAAGAAAATACGCCCTAACAGATTTTCCTTAGGCCGCCCTTTCGGGTTTTCAACCTAACAGGCCCTTTTTTTTTTTTTGAAGTGAAATATGTAGCCGAGTTCTCCCAGAAATTATGTCACCTGGATCTTCATTGTTTTACGTATAATACTTCTTTACGGCGTCTGAATTAACAGTGATTTGGCAGGTGGGGTTGTCCATTTCTGCTAGTATCAGTGCTCTTTCCGAGAAAATTCGCTTGACAATATATGGGCCTTCATAGTTAGGAGTCCATTTTCCTCTCAGGTATGATATCATCGGGTTAATCTGCTTAACCACTAAATCTCCCTCTTTGATTCCTCTGTCTTTGACCTTCTTATTAAAGGCACGAGATATTCTTTTCTGATAAACTTGTCCATGACATAATGCTGCCATCCTCCTTTCATCGATCAAATTTAATTGATCATGCCGAGATCGAACCCATTCTTCTTCGTCTTGTTGTGTCTCTATCAGCACACGTAGGTTGGGAATTTGCTTCTGCCCCGTAAACAAGTAAATGCGAATAACGCGTATGGGAGCATTTCATGCCAATCTTTATATGTGACAGTCATCTTTTGAATAATCTTCTTGATATTCTTGTTAGCTGCTTCGACGGCACCATTCATTTGCGAACGATATGGCACTGAATTATGGTGATTGATTTTGAACTCACCACACATCTTGTCGACCATTTTGTTGTTCAAATTCAATCCATTGTCAGTAATAATCCGTTCTGCAAGCCTTTACCGACAGATAATATTGTTCTTCAGGAATTTTGTCACCACATATTGTGTCACATTTAGCTTCCACCCATTTCGTAAAGTAATCGATTGCGACTAGTATGAACCGATGACCGTTTGATGCCTTTGGCGAAATTGGTCCGATCATGTCAATTCCCCACATAGAGAATGGCCAAACTAGAGTAAACGTGTTGAGGTAACTAGCTGGTAAATGAATTTTATCTGCATATATCTGACACTTGTGACATTTTCTGACATATTTGATACAATCAGTTTCCATCGTAAGCCAATAATATCCCATTCTCAAGATTTTTCTTGCCATACTATGTCCGTTAGAGTGTGTTCCACAACTCCCTTCGTGAACTTCCACCATCACCTCCTTAGCCTCCTTTGCATCCAGACATCTCAGAAGTAAACCATCGACAGATCTTTTATACAAGATATCATTGCTGAGGAAGTATCCCTGCTGAGGAAGTATCCCATAGCCAATCTACGTATAGTCTTTTTGTCATTTTCTGTAGCATGAAGAGGGTATTCTTGACACTTCACGTATACCAAGATGTCATGATACCAAGGTTTGCCGTCATATTCTTCTTCAATGTGATGTACATCATATGCGGGAACATCTTGGGAACATATTTTCAAATAATCTGCCCCACTATCTTCATTTAAGGTTATCATAGATGCTAATGTTGCCAACGCATCCGCCATTTGATTCTGTTCCCTTGGAACATGGTCAAAATGAATCTCATCAAACTTGTTACATTGTGAACTGAGATATTCATAATATGGGGTTAATTTTGTATCCCGGGTATTCCATTCATTTTGCAGCTGGTGTATAACAAGACTTGAATCCCCATAGACCATCAACTTCCTTATATTCATGTCAAGAGCCATTTTGATACCCAAGGCACAAGCTTCATATTCGGCAACATTATTTGTGCATTTGAACTTCAATTTAGCTGCTATGGGATAATGGTTGCCCTTTGGGGATATCAGAACTGCACCGATTCCCTTGCCAAGTGAGTTCAAAGCTCCATCGAACCTCATAACCCAAGTTTCATCATCAGCTCCTTCGTCTTCTTTTAATGTTGCCAAGATGTCTTCATCTGGAAAGTCTAAACTGGCAGGCTCATAATCATCTATAGGCTGATCAGCAAGCATATCAGCTATGACGCTCCCCTTTATTGCCTTCTGGGTCATATACACAATGTCGTATTGTGAAAGCAAAGCCTGCCATCTGGCGATACGGTTGGATAGATATGGTTTTTCAAAGACATACTTGATAGGATCCATCTTGGATAGTAACCACGTCGTGTGACTTTGTAAATAATGGCGAAGCCTTTGTGCTACCCAAGCGACTGCACAACAAGTTTTCTCAATTGTCGTATATCGAGCCTCGCAATCATTGAACTTTTTGCTCAGGTAATAAATGGCTCGCTCTTTCTTCCCCGTATCATCATGTTGAGCTAACAGCGCTCCCATGGATTCTTCATGAACTGTCACATATAGTAATAACGGCCTTTTAGGAACTGGAGGCATCAACACTGGAGGACTCTTCAGATACTCTTTTATTTTGTCAAATGCTGCTTGACATTCTTCGTTCCACTCACAAACTTGACCCTTCCTTAAAAGTTTGAATATTGGCTCACAAGTAGTGGTGAGTTGAGATATAAAACGTCCTATGTAATTCAGCCTTCCAAAAATCCTCGTACTTCTTTCTGATTTCTTGGAGGGGGCATCTCCTGAATGGCCCTAATCTTATCGGGATCGATTTCAATGCCTCTTCGACTTATAATGAAGCCCAACAGCTTCCCAGAAGTAACACCAAGTATACACTTGCTAGGATTCAACTTTAAGTTTACTTGCCTGAGCCTTTCAAAAACTTTCTTGAGCACATGTATATGATCTTCATCTTCTTTTGATTTCACTACTATATCATCAACATAAACTTCGACTTCATTGTGAATCATATCATGAAACACGATTACCATCGCCTCTGATACGTTGCTCCGGCATTTTTCAAACCGAAAGGCATAACCCGATAGCAAAATGTTCCCCAAGGTGTGGTAAAAGCTGTCTTATTCTTATCCTCCGGATCCATCAAAATTTGGTTATAGCCTGAATATCCATCCATAAAAGAATAAACTGCGTGCATTGCGGCTTGATCGACAAGAATGTCGATATGAGGGAGAGGAAAATCATCTTTTGGACTAGCAGCATTCAAATCTCTGTAATCAACACATACCCGTATGCGACCATCTTTTTTAGGAACCACTACGATATTGGCAAGCCACTCTGCATAATCTACAGGTTCAATAAAACCTGCCTCCAACTGTTTATCGATTTCTTCCTTTACTTTGCTTGCTAGCTCTGGTTTCATTCTTCTCAGCTTTTGCTTTACAGGCCTGCAATCAGGCCTAATAGGCAAAGTATGTTGAGTAATTTCAGGATCCAACCCCGGCATGTCCCTATACGACCAAGCAAATACAGATTTATATTCTTGCAAGAATTCAATCCATCTTTTCCTTTCTTCGTCATTTGGTAAGGCTGCCACCCTAATCAAACGCTGATCTTTTTCAGTGCCTAGATTTATGGTCTCGACTTGCACTTCAAGAGGTATTGTGAGATTTTCTTTTCTTTTTTCTTTTATTTCTATCTCTTGGTTAAACCCAGTTTCAGCAATCATTTCTTTATCAACAGCTGAGTGATTGTCGTTGTTCAAAGAAAATTGTCTAGATATGGATATCCTATAAAATAAAAATGACGTGCATAAGAGTACGGAGATTTGCAAAGGTATGGTAAAAGAAAGTTCTCAATCATTAGCAATGTTGATGGTTACACAAAAATTTGTCAAATTGCAACAAAAATTACATTTCTCAACTTTCTGGAAACAAATAACCAAAATGAACAACAATGACTGACTTTAATCAGAAGGAATTCAAAATTGACAACAAATGATAAAAATAACAACAGACAACATGACTCGAAACATTACTTTGTCGGAAAAACAACTGGTGTAACTGTATAATTCCCTGCAACTTCTCCCTTTTCGATCTTCTTGATGTAAGCTGGATATACTTCGTCTTCTATAGCTGAGATATGCAGATCTGCAATGTCTGGTATATTGATAAACCCAGCTGAACGAAAAGCTTGCAAAGTTGGAGGTATATTTAAAGGCAATTCATGATATGGCTCACCTCCCAGCCTAGCTCGTTGGCGTTCACGTCTTTCTGTCTTAGCCCTTTCTCTGTCAGCCATCTTTGGCTTGAATCCCAACCCGAAGGTTCCTTCATGCTTCACTGGTTGTATGTAAGGCTGACTTTCCCTAACCTTCTGCATGATATTTTGTCTACCTACAGTGGCTATAGTAGCTTTTGCGGCATTTATCACTTGTCTTGATATCATAGGCTGGCGTATAAACGATCCTTCTGTAACTGGGGTTACAGCAACAATTTCAAAACCCCTTAGCATTTCTTCACTATCTTCTTCATCAGTAGCCTGGATACCGTGTTGACTAATTGCCTGTTTTACCATATACTCCTGTTCAGCACTGATTTCGATAAGGCAACAGTCTTTCACATATTTTAATTTCTGATGGAGGGAAGACGGCACCGCCCCAGCTGCGTGGATCCATGGTCTGCCAAGCAACATGGCATAACAAGATTTTGTGTCGATTATATAAAAATCGATATTAAATATATGCGGTCCAATCTTGATTGGCAATTCAACATCTCCTATTGATAAGCATAATTTTTATACATAAATTTAGCATTGATTATACACTAATTTTATTATTTGTTGGTTGTTTGCAGGTCAAAATTATTAAATTGAAGTAAAATGCACATTAAATGTTCGACTGGTGGATCGGAGCAATTTTGCATTATTCATGATAAATTTGAAGCCCAACTGAAGCCTTTAAAGCTTGTGGAAAATGAAGAAAACAAATAAGTAAATGCAAGAAGAAATGAAGGAAAGCAACTCAAATGAAGAAAAACTAAAAGAAGAAAATTTTATTTTGGAAAATTAAAGAAGAGAAGAAAATGAAGAAGAATGTAAAATATAAATAGGAGGAGAGACATGCATAACAAGAGGAACCCGTTGGGGAATAAAGCTTGTAATTTTAATTTATTTTTATCATTTCTCCATGAATTGAAATTTTGTTGAGAACACAATTTGTAGTCTAACTATGAGAATATAAATTTCTTTATCAAGTTATTCTAGAACATAGTTAATTCATTATAGGATGTTTCACTATTCTTAATGCTTTTAAGTGATTGATCACCACTTAGATGAAGTGATGATTTATGATGAGATTGAGAAATAAATCATAAATAATGCTTCTAGTGAACATACCACGAAATCATGTAAAATAGAGATATTTATATAGAATTCGTGCAGCAAATGAAGTCCATAAAAGATAATGCGTTTCTCTCTGATCAACCTACATAGAGATATAGTAGGTGATGAGAGAGAAATAGTTTTAATATTGATCGAGAGAGAATATTAAATAATAAAAAGGAATTGCTGGAAATTGAATTAATATTGTTCAGAGTGCTAGATAAAAGAATTTAGATTATCATAGCGAATGCAAATTGTGTACCTCAATATCATCTTTTGGAGAATTTTTATCAATTTGAATTATATTTCTTAGTCATTTCGGTTGTTAAATAAAATCAGGATTAAACCTTGGCCGGTAATCAATAAATTCATACTCCGAGGGAACGATACTTTACTCACTCTTTATTACTTGTACGACTAGTGCGCTTGCTAGAATTTACGCATCAAGTTTTTGGCGCCGTTGCCGGGGACCGAAGTTTTGTTGATATCAATCTTCTTTAAATCTGATTTTAATTTAACTTTTTTTTTTTTTTTTTTTGCTTTTCACTTTTTTTTTATTTTTTCTGCTTTATTTTTATATTTTTTTTAATTTTTATTTATCTTTTTGTCTTTCTATTTTTATTACTTTTTTTTTAGTTTTCCGCTAAAATTTATTTTCTTTTTATTTTTTTTTTTTTTTAATTTTTTAATCTTCTGTTTGAATTTTTTTAGACTTATGGATTATCAAAGGGTTTGGAAAACAAAAAGTACTTATCAGGTAAATGCCCTTACTAGTATGAACTATAAAATTGATACTCTTACTCGTGTGTTGCAGGATTATGTCATACTAAAGCAAGCCACATTTTGTGAAATTTGCGGAGGAGGACACTCAGCTGCGGAATGTAATACAGAGTTTATTCAGTTCATACCCAACTTCAGTTACAAACAGGGACAACAGACCCTTGACGGAATAAGAGCTGAGATGTCACTTTCTGAGTTCATAGGACAACCTGTAGATGAAGAAAAGGTCATAACTAACGAATTGCTTCAAATTATTTCTATACAGAATGTAAGAATCAAAAGTCTAGAGACGTCTATACATAATTTGGAGACTCAGCTGGGACAAATAGCTATAGAACTTGCATGCCATCCCTAAGAGACACTTATTAGCAACATGAATGGTAACAAAGTAGAGGAGAAGATGGATGAAGTCAAAGACATTGATGAACCGGATACGAAGGAAAAGCTGGACGACCACGAAACTGTCATTCAAAATAAACTTCTGCAAAAACTAAAAGATTCAGGGAGTTTTACTATTCCTAAAACTGTAGCGAGTTTATTCTTTGATGGAGTTTTTGGTGACTTAAGTACTAAATTGCATTTAATACATTTCTCAATTTTCAGGAAACTGGGCCTAAACGTTTTGACAATAATCGACACGTTTGAGCATTATAAGAGATTGAACTTTTTATTTAAAATGTTGAGAGATGCATATGAAGAACCAATCGAGTTGAAGGATCCTGAATAACATTGGTGAAAGTTAAGCTATGACTTTAAATAAGCGCTTCTTGGGAGGCAACCCAAGCCATTTATCTCTTAGTCTATTTTTCTGCAGTTATTTCTAGTTTTGATTCTTATTTTTATTTTTATTTTATTTTTATTTTTGTTTTAGGAATAAAATGAAGAAGTGATGGAGATCATGTTGCAAGCAGAGGTGTACATTCAGAGATTTGCAATCAAGTTTGGGGGAGCTTCGGAACTCTTCAAGTGGAGTGCCAACGCCTACGATTCAGCTACGAGCAAAAGGAAGTGTCTTTCTTACGCTAACTCTTGTGTTTAGTTTGAAACATTGAGGACAATGTTTACTTTAAGTTTGGGGGTGGAAAATTCACATTTTTATGACAAATTTTTTTTAGCATATTCTAATTAAAATTTGCTTTAACGATAACTATTTTGAGTTGAGTATATCTTTTTGTGTGAATAGTCTTGGAATTCTAACTTGTATATTAAGATAAGTGAAAATCTTGATTGATTTTGTCTTTGTGGCGACATAATTTGAAATATCATAACATATATTTTTAGTTCTTGAGTAGTTTTGAGCACTCAACATCGTTCTTGCCTTGTCCATTTAGAATAAATCTAGTCGCATGATTTAATTATATCTGAATTTGTTGATAGATCTCCAAACTTTGTTTAAAAAAAAAAAAAAAAAAAAAAAAATATAAAAAAAAGGTATGCAATAATCTACTCCACTACTTTGGGTACCTAGTAACTGGAAGTATTCATGAACCCATGTTTACTTTTACGTCAAACGGTAATTCACGGTATGAGTATGCAAAGCACCTTAAGTGTGTCTTATCAAGTAACCGGTTGCCTTCATCACCATTGTCGGTGGTCGCGTCAAAAGATAAGTTACAACTTAAGGAATGAAAAAAAAAAAGAAAAAAAAAATATAAATAAATAAATTCATTGGTTTAGGAGATCGGTCTTGAATTCATTTATAATTATTGATTGTAATTAGATAGTCTAAATAATATGGCTTGAATTATGCTGCGCAATTGATAATTATTGATTTTAAATATTGTTTATGATGTTTGAGTTATGTTTTCATGATAGCAATTGACTGCAATGATTTTGATTTTTCCTTAATATACTTGGGAGATGAATATGATGATTCATACAATTTGATAGACAGCCAACTAAATCGGTCATGTTTGAGCAAAATTTTATTTTGGTTTGCTTGAGGACAAGCAAAATGCTAAGTTTGGGGGTATTTGATAAGCATAATTTTTATACATAAATTTAGCATTGATTATACACTAATTTTATTATTTGTTGGTTGTTTGCAGGTCAAAATTATTAAATTGAAGTAAAATGCACATTAAATGTTCGACTGGTGGATCGGAGCAATTTTGCATTATTCATGATAGATTTGAAGCCCAACTGAAGCCTTTGAAGCTTGTGGAAAAGGAAGAAAACAAATAAGTAAATGCAAGAAGAAATGAAGGAAAGCAACTCAAATGAAGAAAAACTAAAAGAAGAAAATTTTATTTTGGAAAATTAAAGAAGAGAAGAAAATGAAGAAGGATGTGATGCTGATGGGTTTATCCTCACCAGGATTGGGATGACGCACGCTTCGTAGATCTCCGGTCGGACGGGGTTACGGAGATGAATCTGTATAGATGGTTGCGGTTACGTAAAGTGATTATCAACACTCTGTTTTAACGTAGAAAACCCTCAATGGAGGGTAGAAAAATCACGGAGAGGAACGGAGTCCTCAAATGTTTACTATGTATGTTTTGTTAATACAAGTATTGTACTGTATCTCTACTGTATGTATCTGTTTCTCTCTTTTGAGTCTGTCCCTTTCTTAGGGTTACAAGTGGGGGTTTTATACAGAGATTAAGGGGTATTATGGTAGTTAATTACCCGCTGAATTACTGTAGCATTACACGTGTCCTTATCTAGGGGTGTTAGGGTCATCACGCTTCACGGCTAGCAGCACGGCGTGCTATCCGTTTGTAGGCACGACGTCTTACTCGTTGGCGTCGCAGTCCGTGGTCTGGCAGCCGGGTATGTTGTGGCTTCTCCAACAGAGTACGCCTCGCTCCCTTAACGAGGAGCAGTTCGTGACTCCCGCACCTTCGACGGAGTACGCTTCGTTAGGTTCCATGTCTGGACCGTATCATCTGCCCCCCGACAGATGGGAGGCCTTGTCGGCCCATCTGTCGGAACGCATTTCTTCGGAGTCGCGCGCGTTGTTTTCTTTAGTCTTCCGTAATGGTTTTCGGTATGGTCTGTCCGAATTTGGACAGCTGTCACACGGTGATTCGCGAGGCGAGTTACCGCGTAGAGGGTGTCGTTCTCTACGGTTATAAGTAGGGCCCGCGGTCATTTTCTCGTTTCACCGTGATCAAAAGCTTTTCTCTCTGGAGTGAAAAAATCTTCGACGAAGAGTTTCCCGGTCTCCTCTTTTCCTTGCGTCTCGTGTTCAACGAAGAGCTTTCCAATCTTCTTTTTTCCTCGCATCTCGTTATAGATAAGGTATGTCTTCTCGTAGCTCCACGGGCACGGAGTCTAGTAATAGTCAGGGTTCCAGTGAGAGGTCTCATACTTCAATTCCGTTGACTCCGCGTATCCCTCCTATATTTGGAGGGCCACCTTTGTCCCCAGATACTGCTGGGGACCGAGTGACTCCGGAAGGGGAGTTCATCGATCAAGTCGCCGAGCAGCTTCGCTTGGAGAGGATGAGTGCCACATTAAGTGAGCTCGTAGGCAGTGGTGAGGAGGGGCCGTGCGGGTGGAAGCTTCGACTAGTCAGGGCAAAGGAGTAAGGGTTCCTCCCGCCGAGTTTAATCCTCGAACCGCTGTCTCTTCCGTGACCGGGGAGCAGTTAGTCCAATGGCGGGAGGAGTATGGCGTCCCTTCGGATTTTGAGGCAAGGGTAGCTCTACCTACGGAGAGAATGACGGATATCTCCGCAGAATGGGTGCCATTTCGTTTGGACATGTTTAAAGCCGGTCTTCGTTTTCCGTTATTGCCTTTTTATATTCAACTCTTTGCCTTCTACGCCGTTACCCCGTGTCACCTATCTCCGAACTCGTATCGGGATATCTTGGTGTTTTTGTATATTTGCGCTCGTACGAGGACCAGGCCGTCTCTCGAATTGTGGAGGAACTTGTTCACCCTCTCTTCTTCTAAGCAAGGTCCGGGTTTTATAATACGAAGTATCGAAATCCTGCGAAGAGGAAGACGGAGGGAAAGGGGGTGACGTTCCCAAAGTGGCGTCATGGCTTCTTTTTCGTAAGGAGGAAGCCGGAATGGCGCTTCCCGGATCGTTGGTCTGACTATTTGAGTGAAGCGTTGAAGGAAAAGCCCGAGCTCACTCACGAGTTGGAGCTGTTGGAAAGCCAATTTTTTACATTTCGTGGTTCAGTATCCGTAGCGGGGAGCGTTCCGGACGACGTCGTACGAGCAACAAGGCCACTAGCCGACGCGTCGTTCGGTATGCCTCCTCTACGATTTTTCTTCGTAATGTTCATTGCTTTGGAGCTCTTCTAATCGTGTTGTCTTTTTCGCAGGACTGATGGAGCCCGCGGAGAAATCTGGAGTAGAGGCGGCGATTCTGTCGGAGTTGCCCAAGCCCCGTCGTCGTAAGGCAGCCGCGAAGAGAAGTGGTGGAGCCGCTGGTTCCGGGGTGAGGCCTTCCGTGTCCGAGGCCGGACCAGGCCAGGCAGAGGGGACCAGCGGAGCGCTAGTGCCCATCCCTTCATCTTCTTCACTCCCGGAGAGCATTCCTCCAAGGGAGTCTTCTCCTGGAGTTCCTTCTACGGAGAGGCCACCCGAGTCTTCATCCCGGCCTTCACACAGCAAGAAGAAGAGGAAACAAGCCGAGCCTCGCGAGGAAGAAGACGCTCCTATCTACGTTCCGAACTGGAGCATCCGCGAAGGAGTTCGCATCAGGGAGTGTTCTGATGCCGCGATTGAGTTCGTGCACAAATGTCTGCCGAAGAAGGACAGATTGCTCCTTCCCGGAACGACTCTCGACTCCTCGTTGAGAGAAGTCTCGCTGAACACGGCCCATGTAAGTATAGTCCGTACCCATCCCTACCGTTCTTATCTAGGATAGGTTTGTCGTCTTAAGGAGCCGTTGCCACTGCAGATGAAAGGTTCCTTGAGTCAGCTGTTCACCGTCATCAAGGGGAGAGAAAGGATCCTGGAGAAAGCCGGGACGATACGCTCCGAGATGGTGCAGTTGATTCGGGAACGGGACGACGCTACCGATTTGGCTATGGAGCAGGAAGATCTAGCTGCTTCACTCCAGGTGAAACTTGACGCAGCTAAAAAGAACGAAGAGTGTTACACCAAGTTCGCTCGGGAAGAAGCTGCGAGGACGACTCAGTCGTTGAATGATAAAGACGATGAGATCGCCAAGCTTCAGGCCTTGGTTGAGGCGAAGGACTTGGAGCTTCAACAGGCGCTCGGGAAGGCGATTGAGGGGTATCGGGCTTCGGATAAGTTCACCCTCGAGAAGGGGAAGCATGCTGTGGTCTTTAGTCGCTTCATTTACTTTGAGATGCTGAGGAGACTCCGCCAGCGATTCCCTGAGGAAGGGGAGGAGTTTTTTGAGTTTTTGGATGAGGAGGACGTCGTTCGAAGCGCTGGGTCTAGGCGAGACTCAGGCGCTCAGGCGTTCTCTGACGAGGAAGAGGAAGAGGACGACGACAACGACGCTGAAGGCCCTACAGGGTCCGGGGAGGCCGGCGCCCCTGGAGATCGTTCGTAGTATTTTTCGATTTTCCTTATGTATTTCTTCTCTTCCATTGTATAACGAGTAGTCTCCGCATTTGTTGTAAAGAAAAGGACGCTTCTTTTTGAATGTTACGGACGGTTTTTCGGACGTGGTGCGTAGACTCTTTTACTGCTTTCATTTTCTTATAAAGGGAAAGTCAGAACTTTACTTGTATCTGCGGCGTTATTCATCTCTCGCGAACTTCCGAATTTACGGTTAAAAGTTAACCGAAGAGGAAGAGTGCTATGGCTAACGGGGTGACGTCCGAGTTGCTGCGGTTGTTGGCCCGGGAGAACCGCCTGCTCGAGGTGGAAAATCAGCGGCTTCGGGAAAGGTTAGAGGCTCTGCGAAGTCAAGATAGGCACCGTGACACTCTGCTCGTGAACGCCCGTTGCGAGATTGCTTCTTTACGTTCGTACGCCGCATCTCTGGAGAGGGAGTTGAGGGAAACACGAGAGCGATTGGATCGTGTTTTGCGAGGTTCGTCGACTCCGGAGTATAGTCCTTTGACCCTCTTCACGATCCGATCATGCCTGGTGACCCTTACCAGCTTGACGGAAGTTCCGGTTCGAATGGTTCTCGTATGTCGGAAGATGACGATTCGTCTTCAGGAGTCCTTGAGTGGCTTTTTGCACTTATTAGACTTAGCCGTTCAGAGTAGTTTTTTCTTGCAATGTTTGGCTTGTCGTGTAATCTCATTTTCGAATGAAATAGATGCCGATTCTGTGTTTCGCTAGTCTCGTAAGGGTATTTGTTTTTAAGCGGACGGGCCTTTGCGTCCCCCCAGCCAGTGGTAACGGAGTGCGATACGACACGGGATGTCGCTCCGTTTTCGCCTGGCTGGAGTTGAAGGAGCGGCCTTTCGAGGTCCGATGCTTTTAAGCGGACGGGCCTTTGCGTCCCCCCAGCCAGTGGTAACGGAGTGCGATACGACACGGGATGTCGCTCCGTTTTCGCCTGGCTGGAGTTGAAGGAGCGGCCTTTCGAGGTCCGATGCTTTTAAGCGGACGGGCCTTTGCGTCCCCCCAGCCAGTGGTAACGGAGTGCGATACGACACGGGATGTCGCTCCGTTTTCGCCTGGCTGGAGTTGAAGGAGCGGCCTTTCGAGGTCCGATGCTTTTAAGCGGACGGGCCTTTGCGTCCCCCCAGCCAGTGGTAACGGAGTGCGATACGACACGGGATGTCGCTCCGTTTTCGCCTGGCTGGAGTTGAAGGAGCGGCCTTTCGAGATTGTTTGCCATGAAGTGAAGCTCGTAATACGAGATGATCGTTTTCTTGATAGCAAAAGAATATGTACAAGTCATTGATGATAAGCTCGAAGATTTAGTATGCTCCAAGTTCTCGGTATATCGTTTCCTTCCATGTCTTGTAGCGCGTAAGCTCCCTTGCCGAGTACTTCAGAGATTCGGTAAGGGCCTTCCCATGTTGGTCCGAGTTTGGTGGATTGCTGTACTTCCTCAGGACCAGTTGTCCTTTTCGGAATGATCTCAATCTCACCCGGCTGTTGTAGTAATGGGACACCCGTTGCTTGTATGCTTGCGCTCTGATAAGGGCCCTTTCTCGTCTTTCGTCGAGTAAGTCGAGCTCGCTTAGAATGCGGTCTCCGTTGGATGTATCGTCGTTGTATTCGACTCTGAGAGTAGGGTTGTTGAGCTCTACGGGTATTACCGCTTCAGTTCCGTAAGTGAGAGCGAAGGGCGTTTCTCCAGTCGTCGTGCGGTGGGTGGTCGGTATGCCCATAGGACCGTTGGGAGTATGTCGGGCCAATTTCCTTTCGCGCCCTCTAGACGTTTCTTTAGACCCTCCAGTATCGTTCGATTCGCGTTCTCCACTTGTCCGTTAGCTTGCGGATGATAAACGGAGGCAAATCTTTGTTTGATATGGAGTGTTTCACATAGTTTTTTCATCTCCGGACTTGTAAACTGGCTGCCGTTGTCCGACACGAGATATTTGGGTATCCCGAAGCGGCATATGACCGATTGTTTGAAAAACTTAGAGACCGCTGCCCCGGTGATCGTTGCCAATGGCTCAGCTTCAATCCACTTCGTGAAGTAGTCTATCGCGACGATCATGAATCGCCTTTGTCTTGATGCGGGGGGAGAGGTCCTACGAGGTCCATGCCCCATTGTAGGAACGGCCATGGTGACACAATATTGGATATTGGCTCTGCTGGAATGTGGCTGATCTTGGCGTGTTCTTGGCATCGGTGGCACGAAAGAACGAACTTCTCAGCATCCGTCATAACGGTTGGCCAGTAATAACCTTGCCGGAAGACTTTCTGGGCGAGGGTCCGTGCTCCTACATGGTTTGAGCACATCCCTTCGTGTATGTCCCGGAGGATGGTCTTGGCCGTCTCTTCGTCTACACACTTGAGGTAAGGAGCTGAGAAGGCGATACGATACAGCTGACCGTTTATGAGAGTAAAACGGCTGCTCTTCTTACGATTGCCTCAGCGAGTTTTTTATCTGAGGGGAGCTCCTGCTTCTCCAAGTAATTTTTATGTCAGAAAGCCAACTACTTGAATGGATAGCGGAACATACCTCTACTTCGTCAATCGACGGGGCATGAAGCTCCTCACGGAATACGGCGCCTGGTTGTTCGTCAGCCGTTGCGGAGGCCAGCCGAGCCAAGGCGTCCGCCATGTGGTTCTTATCTCTAGGGATATGGAGGACTTCGAACTGTTCGAGGTCGGAGACGAGATGTTTGATCTTTCGTAAGTAGGCTGCCATTATATCGTCACGAGCTTCGTACTCTCCGGAGATTTGGTTCGCGACGAGCTGTGAATCGGTGTACGCTCTCAGCCTTCTGACTCCGAGTTGCTTGGAGAGGCGGATCCCTGCTACGATTGCTTCGTACTCCGACACATTATTGGTTGCGGGAAAGTTTAATTTCAGGGCGTATTCCAACCTGATGCCGTTTGGGCCGGATAGGACTATGCCTGCCCCACTGCCTGTTGCGTTGGAAGACCCATCCGTATGTAATGTCCAAAGATCTTCTGAAGTATGGCTTTCGATGTGCTTCGACGGAGTTCTTCTTCGAGCGGCGGGGTCATTTCGGCTATGAAATCTGCTAAGGCTTGGGCCTTGATTGCCGGGCGTGGCTGGAATAAAATGTCGAACTCTTTTAGCTTCATCGACCACTTAGCTATACGGCCTGATGCCCCCGGATCTTTCATGACCTGTGCCAGCGGGGTATTTGTCAGGATGTGAATGGGGTGCCCCTGGAAGTAGGGCCTCAACCGTCTTGAGCAAAGAATGATCGTGTAGGCTAGTTTCTCTAGCGTGGAATAATTGAGCTCCGAGTCTCGGAGAAGCTTGCTGTAGTAAAGATAGGATTTTGGATTTTATCCCGTTCGCGAACGAGGACCGCGCTGGAGGCGGACTCCGAAACAGATACGTATAAGTATAACGGTTCTCCGGGTTCGGCGATAGCCATGACCGGGGGTTGTGTGAGGAAAAGCTTGAGTTCCTCAAATGCTCTGTCGTGCTCCGGAGTCCAAAGGAACCTCGTATTCTTTCTGAGGATGTTGTAAAAAAGCTTGCATCGGTCCCCGGAACGGGATATAAAGCGTCCGAGGGCTGTGATCCGGCCCGTTAGTCGTTGTACCTCCGTTATATTTTTGGGGGAGGCATGTCGATGATCGCTCTTACTTTGTCTGGATTCGCCTCCACTCCGTGAGGTGTGACAACATAGCCGAGAAACTTTCCTGAGGAGACTCCGAAGGAACATTTTTCAGGGTTGAGGCGTATTCCGTAGTGCCTCATTATGTCGAACGCCTCTTGTGACATCCCTTGATTTGGGCCAAAAGTTGCCCAAAGAGGAGCTTATGGGCTTTAGGCCCATATAAGGAACATAGTCCCATATTCCTTGATTAGGGAGGAAAATTGGACTTAATATACTTGGGAGGCCTTGAATGGTCACCTAACAAGTGGATCCACCTTTTCGAAGGACCTGGCGGTGTGGTGCGGCCGGGGCTTGGGCGGTGCGGGGCCCGGGACGGGTCGGGGCGTGACAGAAATGGTATCAGAGCAACCCCGGTCACGGATACGGGTGGGTGCGTAGGCCCAGGGACCCGCGGAAAGGCCAAGAGAGGCTGCGGTAGGGGCAGGAAGCGCGACTTTCGACCCGTGTGACTGGGGAGAGACTGGGCTTGGACGTCCGTCTGCGACCCGTCCTGCACGACGAGGACGTCGTGTCCTATGGTGGGGTGAATGTGACATCCCTTGATTTGGGCCAAAAGTTGCCCAAAGAGGAGCTTATGGGCTTTAGGCCCATATAAGGAACATAGTCCCATATCCCTTGATTAGGGAGGAAAATTGGACTTAATATACTTGGGAGGCCTTGAATGGTCACCTAACAAGTGGATCCACCTTTTCGAAGGACCTGGCGGTGTGGTGCGGCCGGGGCTTGGGCGGTGCGGGGCCCGGGACGGGTCGGGGCGTGACACCTCTTGTAAGTGCCGGGTGTGATCTTCTCGGTTCTTGCTTTTGACGAGAAGATCGTCAACATAGGCCTCCATCGTGTTTCCTAAGAGTGGCTTGAAACCCGTATCAACGAACCTTTGGAATGTTGCCCCTGCGTTTATCAATCCAAACGGCATAACCGTGTAGCAGAACGTCCCTATGTCGATGATGAAGCTCGTTTTTTCTTCATCTCCGGGATGCATTTTGATCTGATTGTATCCGGAAAACGCATCCATAAAGCTTAGCATTCCGTGTCCCGCGGTTGAGTCTACTAATTTATCTATCTGTGGAAGCGGGTAGCAATCTTTCGGACAGGCTTTATTGAGATCAGTGAAGTCGATACACATTCTCCATTTGCCGTTAGATTTTTTGACTAATACGACATTTGAAAGCCATTCGGGGTATCGAACTTCTTTGATGAAGCCGGCACTTAGAAGCTTTTCCACTTCGTCCTTGATGGCCTTGGCTCTTTCGAGGGCGAAAGATCGTTTCTTCTGTTTGACCGGCTTAGCATCGGGCCTGACGCTGAGCTTGTGAGTGATAATGCTGGGGTCAATTCCTGGCATGTCGGACGGAGTCCACGCGAATATGTCCGTGTTGCTTTGAAGGCATTCTTTCAGCATCTCGTACTCTTCGGAATTAAGGGTGGAGCCGAGGAATAGTACTTTTCCGTCTTCGTTTTCTCATCGTGCCGGGATGGTAATCGTTGGCTCCGCGGGTGAGGCGCTAGTTCTCCGTGTCTCATTTTGATCCCTAAGGTAGAGAGGACCTTCGACGGGTAGCGCCTCCTTCTTCAAGGAGTCGTTATGGAGTCGTCTGGCTGTATGTTGATCGCCCCGTAACGTGTAGATTCCGGACTTGGTTCAAAACTTCATTTTCAAATGCGGGATTGAGACGACCGCCTTGAACTTCCACATCCCGGGTCTTCCGAATATCACATTATATACGGAGGGAATTTGTACGATTACGAACGTAACCGTTGCTGTCCTAAGTCGAGGTGCTTCGCCAATGGTGACACGGAGGTCAATGGCCCCTAAGGGTGTCGTGGAGAAGCCGTTGAATCCCACTAGTTCGGAATGGACTGGTCGTAGTTCAGATTCCGGAATCCCCATTTTGGCGAAGCAATCGTAGAACATGATATCCACCTTGCTCCCTATGTCGATCATTACACGGTGTACTCTCATGGAGTTGATGACCATGGTCGTTACGAGAGCGTCGGTGTGCGGGGTTATTACTCCATCGAAGTCATTGTCGTTGAAGGTGATTGGCTCCGTGCCTTCCGTGTCTATTGGGGAATCTCGAGTTTGGAGGAGGTAGCACTCTCCGTTTCGCCGCTTTCTTCCACGGGAGACTTCTTCGTCAACTTCTCCGGTGATGAAATTGATCTCTCCGTAGTGTACTTGGTGTGTCGGTTCTGGCTGACTTTCGGGTTCCGGCAGCGGCTGATGTTGCGGAGGATTGTCTCGTCTTGGAGGTTGGTTTTCCCTCCGAGGCAGAAAATCACGGAGTTCACCTCGTCTTATCTTTTCTTCGAGGTAGTCGCGGAGTTGGTGGCAGTCTTCAGTAAAGTGTCCGTGCGACTCGTGAAAGTCGCAGTATTTCTCCTCGTTTCTTTTCTTCGGAGGGGCTCTGATAGGGGGTGGTCTCGCCACCTGCTCCTTGGTTTTTAGTATATGCAGGATGTCTTTCCGTGGGGCAGACAAGGGAGTGTATTCCGCGAATCTGGTGTTGTATACTGGCTTCTGGACAACTTGGGGGGCCTTGCTGTCGCTAGGATTCTTCCTTTTTCTATGGGTTCGTTGCTGGCGTTGTCTTGTGTTTTTCCTCCCCCAGAAGATGTGCTTTGCCCCGCGTTGATGTGAGAGGGTTTCGTCACGGCGTGCTTTCCTTTGATGGTTCCTCGGTTTATCAACACTTCTTCCGCCGAGGCGCATTCCCGCAGCCTTTTAAGTGCTTCTTCCGCGGTTTTGGGAGTATTGCGGTGAAACTCGTATGCCAATTGTTGTTCCGCAATACCGATCTTCAGGGCTGTGACGATGAGGTCGTTGCTCGTTATCCCCAGCTTGATCTGTTCATCGGTGAATCGTTGATAATAACTCATCAAGGTCTCGTTGGGCTCCTGCTTGATGTTCATAATGGAGTCGGGACTTTTTTGGAAATGAGTGCTGGAGAAGAATCTTGAGACAATCATTTCAACGAACTGATCCCAGTTCGCTATGCACCTCGGAGGTAGTTGGTTAAACCAAGTTAAGGCGTGTCCCTCGAACAGCGTTGGTAGGACGTTACAATATAGCATCTCGTCGCACGGGTAGGCTTTCATTGCTCGGACGAAGTGGCGGATGTAGTGAGTCGGATCCGTGGTACCGTCGTATCGGTTGATTTTCGGCGCGGTGTAGCCCACGGGATACGGGGACGCCACTATTTCTTCTGAAAAGGGGGAAAATCTGTCTACTCCCGTGAACGAACTATTAAAGCACTTCCTGATGGTCGGAGGGCCAGGGAGAGTCGGGATAGCTTCCCGTGGTTGAGTACGTCTTAGTTCTCGTAGTCTTCTTTCTTTTGATCTTCCGGAACTCACTTCGTCTTCATGCTCGTTTTGACTCGAGTGCGCTGAGAGTCGTCTGTCGTGGTTAGACTCCCGTCGTCTCGGGTCCTGGCAGGGTGGGTCCCTCGCTGAGCGCTGAGTTTGATGTGGTATCCGTTGAGCGGCTGGGCCCATCGAACGGGCAGGCTCTTGTCTTGGCAAAGGGTTAGCAGGTCCGAGTCTGTCGAAGGCAGACTCCCTCCTGCTATTTTCCCTATTCTCTCTGATCGTCCTACGGCGTGCCGGGTCTCGCCCGGACTGGCGGCTCTGGGCCTGTTGTGACGTGGCGGCGTTCATGCCTTGTTCTCGTAATGCCGCTCGAACGGTTTCCTGTATCACTTGTTGAACCAACGGATTGGTCAAAATTTCGAGCTGTGCAGCTTGATAAGCATCCAAAGATTGAGACGGATGTGTTTCTGGGGCTCGAGAAGGCCCAGCGCCCTCGGGCGTAGGCATCGGCGGAGAAGGAAGTTGAGTAGGAGTTGAGGTGTTGGTGTTCGAGTGTGCTCGGGAGGCCGACTGACGAGCGGGTTGACTTCGAGTGTTTACCATGATGAACGATGTCGAAAAGATCTACAGTTTACCGTGTGGGCGATGCGTCGTAGTTTTCCCATGGACGGCGCCAGATGATGCTGATGGGTTTATCCTCACCAGGATTGGGATGACGCACGCTTCGTAGATCTCCGGTCGGACGGGGTTACGGAGATGAATCCGTATAGATGGTTGCGGTAAGGTAAAGTGATTATCAACACTCTGTTTTAACGTGGAAAACCCTCAATGGAGGGTAGAAAAACCACGGAGAGGAACGGAGTCCTCAAATGTTTACTATGTATGTTTTGTGAATACAAGTATTGTATTGTATCTCTATTGTATGTCTCTCTCTCTCTCTCTTTTGAGTCTGTCCCTTTCTTAGGGTTACAAGTATGGGTTTTATATAGAGATTAAGGGGTATTATGGTAGTTAATTACCAGCTGAATTACTGTAGCATTAAACGTGTCCTTATCTAGGGGTGTTAGGGTCATCACGCTTTACGGCTTAGCAGCACGGCGTGCTATCCGTTTGTAGGCACGGCGTCTTACTCGTTGGCGTCGCAGTCCGTGGTCTAGCAGCCGGGTATGTTGTGGCTTCTCCAACAGAGTACGCCTCGTTCCCTTAACGGGGAGCAGTTCGTGACTCCCGCACCTTCGACGGAGTACGCTTCGTTAGGTTCCATGTCTGGACCGTATCAGGATGTAAAATATAAATAGGAGGAGAGACATGCATAACAAGAGGACCCCGTTGGGGAATAAAGCTTGTAATTTTAATTTGTTTTTATCATTTCTCCATGAATTGAAATTTTGTTGAGGACACAATTTGTAGTCTAACTATGAGAATATAAATTTCTTTATCAAGTTATTCTAGAACATAGTTAATTCAATATCGGATGTTTCACTATTCTTAATGCTTTTAAGTGATTGATCACCACTTAAATGAAGTGATGATTTATGATGAGATTGAGAAATAAATCATAAATAATGCTTCTAGTGAAACATACCACGAAATCATGTAAAAAATAGAGATATTTACATAGAATTCGTGCAGCAAATGAAGTCCATAAAAGATAATGCGTTTCTCTCCGATCAACCTGCATAGAGATATAGTAGGTGATGAGAGAGAAATAGTTTTAATATTGATCGAGAGAGAATATTAAATAATAAAAAGGACTTGCTGGAAATTGAATTAATATTGTTCAGAGTGCTAGATAAAAGAATTTAGATTATCATAGCGAATGCAAATTGTGTACCTCAATATCATCTTTTGGAGAATTTTTATCAATTTGAATTATATTTTTTAGTCTTTTCGGTTGTTAAATAAAATCAGGATTAAACCTAGGCCGGTAATCAATAAATTCAGTCTCCGAGGGAACGATACTTTACTCACTCTTTATTACTTGTGCGACTAGTGCGCTTGCTAGAATTTACGCATCACCTATAGCTCGGACTCTCGATCCGTTAAATGCACGTACAACAATATCAGTAGCCTTCACACGTATTGGATCCACTCCAAAGAAATCAAACGTGGATTTAAGTAGCACATTAAAGCATGAACCATTATCAATGAGTACTTTAGAGATGTGATAATTTTTGAAGCAAACTGCAATATAGAGTGCTTTATTGTGTCCTCGTCCATCTGGACCTAACTCCTCGTCAGAGAAGGAAACATAATTTGGAGCTTGAATCTGACCCACCAATCTTTCTACCTGTTCTACCGATGTATCATGAGCCACATGCGACTCATTTAAAATTCTAACTGATCCAGGAGGATCTTGGGTCAAGGAAGACATAGAGGACATGACTTGGGGGCATGGCAAGGCGTGGTCAAAGTGCTGCCAAGGCGCGGCAAAGGCATGGCAAGGCGTGGCCAAGGCGCGGCATAGGCGCGGCAAAGGTGTGGCCAAGGTTCTGCCAAGGCGCGGCATGGACGCGGCAAGGGTGCGGCATGGGCGCGGCACTGACGCATCACAGGCACGGCCTAGGCGCGGGTACGCGGAAGGCCAAGGGACGCGGGCGTATGCGGAAGTCCAGCGGGCGCGGGCGCGGGCGCGGGCGCGCGGAAGGTCCAGCGGGCGCGGCAGCTGCGCGGAAGGCCAGCGGGCGCGCGGGGCATGCGCGGAAGGCCAGCGGGCGCGCGGTAGGCACACGGAAGGCCAGCGGGCGCATGGTAATGCCAAGGGATGTCCAGCAGGAGCACGGGAAATCCAAGGGGCACAAGTTACATGACTATTTGTCTTCCTACTACTTGTATTCATTGCTATTAGTTAAATGCCCTTTGACCGGTTTTTGGCAAAATGGGTGCTTGGGTGTGTCCAAGCCTATTTATAGACCACTTGGCCGGTTGTGGCTAAGGGGGTGGAATTGTGTTGTAACCGAGCATTGGTATAGGCAACACGAGGGAGTGGCGGTATTGGCCAACTCATACCACAAAAGAACTCTCTCTCACTCTCGGCTTCCCTAGATCCTAAATTACATCCGAGGCACTCACGGCCACAGGCTAGGACCGTGGAGGGCATACGGATCACTAACTAAAGCTTGTCGGTGTACCTCAGACTGTAAGACTAGCGACAGTAGAGATATCTTAGCAGGAGTTTTGCTAAGCTGTTCAACCACATTATAATCATTGTTTCTAATGTATTTTAGAAACTGCTCCACATCTTCATTAGTGATCGTCTCTTTTATGTATCCTTCCATATTGGAACCCTCTTCTCCTACAAGTTCTTCACCAACTTTTGCTTTGCCTTTTTCCTTTCTTGCTAAGTCCTGTGGGGTATAACATCTCCTTGTCCGTGTCATGCATCCTATTCCAGTGATATTTAAAATTATAACACTAGATGTTGGAAAAGTTCGCCCTTCCTGATGTTTCGGAGGATGAGTTGGGAGTTCCCTTGTACTTGCTTTTGGGACGTCCCACACATAAGGATGACTTACAATGTCGTTACTCTTATTCAGCTCTGGTATTTCAAGTCTAAAAGTGAAATCAACTTCATTATCACTTTCCATATCATCTTCCTTAGTACACCATTCAATCATATTTATTCCAGATGTCTCATTATCACCCTTTGAGGTGTCGGGAATTACCGCCGGAGTTTCTTCAACCTGATTTAGCTTGATTCGGCCAGCATTCATGAATTCGTAAATTCGATTCCATAAGGTTAAACATCCTTTTGTATCATGTCCTGCAACTCCGCTATGATACTCGCAACGGAGATTCGGGTTATACCAGACTGGAAAGGTGGCTGATAGGGGTTGGTAGGTACAGGAGCCATTAGACCTTCTTTTACTAACTGTCTAAAGATCTTTACTTGAGGTACTGGAAGCGGACCATTATGCTGCCTAGCGACGGGACGAGTTCGCCATTGATATTGTGGAATTTTTTGGGGAGGCTGTTGTGGCACACCTCTCTGTGGCAACTGATGCTGCGGCATCTGATGCTGCGGATATTGTGGTCTGGGAGCTTGCTGAAAATAGACAGGTGGATGTTGTTGATAATTTCTGACCTGATAGTTTCCACGACCCATAGGCTTATAGGGTGACTGCGTAAATTGTGTTGTAGGCGAACCCGTGGATGCGATATGATGTACATTTTCCTCTTTCTTTTTCCCAGTCTTCTTGTCGTTTTCAGCTACCTTAAGTGCTGACTCAATCCTCGTGCCTGTACGCACTAAGTGGGCAAAATCTGTAGTATTAGCACACGAGTACTTATATTGGGGGTTTAAGCACTCTATATCAATAAAAGCATCAACCAGTTCTTGATCTGACATCGGTGGCTCTACTTGAGCTGCCTCATTCCTCCATCTAAGCGCAAATGCTCGAAAATCTTCATTTTGGTTCATTGTCAGGTTTTTCAACGAAGACTTATCAGGTGCAAAGTCTGTATTATGTTTATACTGTTTCAAAAACGCATTTGCAAGATCACCCCAAGTACATATTTCTCTTTTATTCAAATTGAGATACCACTTTATAGCTGGTCCCGTCAGACTTTCTTGAAACAATGCATCATTATTTTCTCGTTCTTCAAATAAGCTCCCATTTTGCTGCAGTACATCTATATGTGAATGAATGGATCGGTTGTTCCCTTATATTTCTCGAAATCTGGGGCTTTAAAATCATTCGGCAGTTCGATGTCTGTAACGATACAAAATTGGGATGGGTCTCCAACATCTTGATTTCCTTCCAGTATCTTCAGCTTGCTCATTATATATTCTATTTGTTCCGCTGATTGTTTCTCTACCACTGTAGGTTGTACCCCATAAGTAGTGGGTGCAATTGGAACATGATTAGTAGCTATAGTCACTGGTGGAACGGGGGCCCCAGGTGGCACCATCTCATATTGGTATGACTCCTGCGGAAACGGCGGAGGAGCTGAAGTCGTAGGTATCTGTGCTTGATCATTACTCATGGAACATCCCAAATTGTGTGGAGATGAATGATGTTGTAGGTTGTTTTGTCGTTCAGCCAACAACAACTGGACTTGTGCAGCCAATTCAGAATTCTCCTTTCGCATGAGTTGAATTTCTTCGCGCAAGGTTTGTTCGGTCGTCTAACTTTGAATATCTTCGTACGATCCCATGATTCTCCCTTTAGACCTTGTGAAATAACTCTTCGAGATCAGAGGTTTTCCAATGTTGATCCTCTAAAAAGAGTGAAAGAATTTTCTCAAAACTTGAAAAGATTGCAAAATACATGGAAAAAATAATTTTAGCAAAACAAATATGTGTAAGAGGCCAATTATTATTGAAAAATTACTCGTTGCATCCACCTCATTTTTAAGACAATATAGATAATGCATTTCATTTATAAAGAAAAGAGTACATTCTGACATGTTCGGTTCTCGATAAAAAGAAGAAAAAGTACATCATTAAAGCTCTCAAAAACTTATATTCAATTTCCAGCCCCACTAGCCCCAGCATCTCGTTCGCTATACTTCTTAATTGCTCGTGCATATGGTATGAGTTTCGCGCGGCTTTTCTTCAACTCCTGCAATAGATCATTAGGAATAGAAAACCATCCTCTTTCCCATATATTATGCAGTGCCAAATTGACATCTTCTATGGTGTTCAACAATTCTAAGCCTTCAACTTTTGTGTGATCAAGATAAGTTTTCAAAGCTTTGCATTCACTTGTCTTTTCCCTAAGCTGGTGAACTGCAAGTTGAACTTCTTCGACGATTTCCTGGTATTTTGCCAGCATATTTTCATATGTTTCATTCAGATCACTATACTTCTGTTGATCTGTGTATCGTTGCTCTGCCGAACGTAATTCTAGATTAACTAATCTAGCTTCACAAGCTTGTAGTTCATCAATTTTTTCAGTTAGCAATGTTCTGCATTTATTATATTGTCCTTCGATCTCTTGTACCTGTCTTCGATAGCCTATTATCGTGTGATCCTTACTTTTCAACTGTGCTTTGCATTTGGCTAACTCCTGTTCATTCTGCCTTCTCTTCACCAGTATCTGTTTCTGTTTGCCTTCAGAAATGTGGTTTCTACGGCGCCATGTCCCATTTTCAGCTTCCTTCTTTTCCAGTTCTCGTCGTAGTCTGTCATTTTCTAATGTCAAGGCTTTGACATCAGCTTGTAATTCAGGAATTTGCTCGTTTTCTTCTTTAGCTTTCTAATATCTTCATGCAACAGTTGAATAACTTCATCTTTCTCCCTGAGATATTCATTGACATAGTCTTTTGCTTCTTTCTCTTTCCTGGGTAGCCTTGGAGTTTTGTCAACAGGTAAGCAAACTGATATTTTGTTTCTCCATTCTAGATATTCTTCGGTTGGTACCAGATACTTGGTGCATACCCTTGTACGAATTTTTGGCGTTGCCAAATATGCCCTGAACTTTTGAATTTTCGCCCATTTATTGTTGTCTTTCTCTTTGCCCCATAAGTTGTATTCACATTCTTTCATACCCTCGATGTTGCATGTCTTCTGTTGGGATTTAAACTGTCGCTGGAACATCGCTGGAGCATGGCCTATGCAAGTCCATGGGCCAATTAAGGGGATCCATTCTCTTAAACCGCAACCAATTAGATATTCCTGCCCTTCATTCATATAACCCGCATACCATCTAACTTTTTCGATACTGCGAAAATATTCTTTCCATTCCTCGATGGTTTTTGATGGTTTTTTACTCTAATTTTTCATTGATTTGTGTTGGACTGATCCGAAAATATACTGTGATTGTGATAAACGGTTGTACGAAGTGCTGACAGATCCATATTTGCAATAAGTGAGGGCAAGCTGTGAAAGTCCCCTTTCCTTTTTTTACTGTCTGGTTGAGTGTGAAAATTGTTTCAGCTAATACGGCAGACATATGATTGACTTCCAGATTCCATATTGCGTATAAGAGATAGTATAAATGCACATCAATCATGTCCATAACGCGGGAAATAGAACTGTCCCGAAGTACGCGAGGACAAATATTTTTAATTTGTAATCATTATCCCCGTATTTTGATACCAGATGATCACCAAGTTTCTTCAGAGTTCGGATAGATATCCCAATATCCCCTGTAACGTATTCGGCTAAGATTGGGCAAAAGTCCTCGTCATTAATCACAAAACATCTGCGTTCTACGTCCCAAAACCACGCAATAGCTTCTATGAGATTCCAGTCAACGGTCATATTCAATAAATCTATAAACTTTCCAAACCGTTTATCACATGCAATCTGATCTTTTTTCGACAACTCGTCCCACATGGAAAGCAGATATGGTTTATCTATGTTAGGGTGGAGAATATGCATGGTGCAGAGTTGTTCATTTTCCATAATAATTGGCCTGTGTATATTTAAAAAGAAAATCGAATGAAAAAGCTTTCCAAAAACAAATCATATGGATAAATAAATAAATTAAGCGATGTGATTGAAAACATGATAATAAGACATATGGCGAAAATACATTTATTAACGAAAGGCCGAGCATTACGGACTACCTACGCACATTATACGCATGCTCCGGTTGTCGCGGTAAATGGGATAGAGGCATACACCTCGAATTATCATATGTCAAGCAAATTCATTATGTACAACATTCACTCACACACATGTCAATGTGCATTACATACAGATGTCGTAAGGGTATTACGGGTACCTATGCTGGCAGGGCTTACGGACTACTTGTGCACATTGTACGCCAGCTCCGATTATCCCAGTGGTTTCTAACAACCTGTCATTGCTGGGACCAATGCACATAATACATCGGCTCGGAGTACTATCCAGGTAACATTTTGGTTGTGGTAAAGTGCCAGGCATTACGGACTACCTACGTACATTGTACGCATGCTCCGATTGTCCCGGTAATAGGATGGGTATTTACCCTGGGTCAACATATGCAAAGCAGAAACATTCACAACATTTATCGATATATCCAAACAAGCTAATTAAACACAATAAATTATCACAACAATCTAAAACGAGCTTGACGGTCCCCAGCGGAGTCGCCATCTGTTGACGACCTTCCTCCATAAAGGGGGAAGAGGGGTTTTTGGAGTCGCCACCTAATTTTTATGGAAAATTAGGAAACCGGATAGGCACTTTTGAGATTCTTAAGGCTCGTTCGTCGGTTACGTGTGGGGAAGACAGAACACCCCCATAGCGCCCCTCGGAAGAGGGTACTCTATAGATGGTTGTGCAGAATTTGTGTTTGTACAGATTTTGTGTTTTTAATATTTTTTGATCTGATAAGTATATCGACTTTTAATATATCTATATAATGCTTAAAAGATAATGGGTATACACTCATTTCTCCTTTTAACATTTAATAGAAGAATTTAAACAATAGAATTTATGATTAAAATAAAATCAGTATACACCGATTTCGTAATCATACTTTCTATTATTTAAAAGGGATTTAATCTCCTCAAATATGTATAATAGAAATACGAAGCAACATACACCACTTCGTTCATCTATTATCTATATTCAAATTTCCAATTTATATAAATTTAAAAAGTAGAAATAACAGTATACACCGTTATCCTTCTTTTTCCCTTATATATATAGGATGGATTAAATCTCAAACATGTCGATTTACTTATAACATGAGAATTAGAGAAAATAAAATATATAAATGTTGTGCGTGTCGAACGATACTTAATGTCGAGAAGTGTTTTGTAAAGAATTTTGTTTAGTTAAGGTTGGATTCAGTGCCGTATCGTTTCCTCATCATCGTCCAAAAAGTTTTATTTATATTTTTGTGTTGTGTAATTTCATTAAAATTTAGGAATATACACCTCTAATTCTAAATGCGTTACAGGTACTTGTCGTTTGTTGTTATCGGGTTAATGTATACCGTAGAATTTTGAGTTTGTAAAATAATGTTAATTCGAAATATTTAGGAAGTATACACCTCCACATTTTATTTTGGGGTTACAAGTATACACCTATAACCCATAAAACTCATGCACAATTTCAAATTTATTAATTTTATAATATAATGTCAAATTTTGAAAAAAAAAAAAAAAATTGGAAGTATACACCTCCGTATTTTATTTTTTGGGTTATACGTGTACACCTATAACCCATAAAACTCATGCACAATTTCAAATTCCTTAATTTTATAATATAATATCAAATTTTGAAAGAAAAATAAAAATTGGAAGTATACACCTCCGTATTTTATTTTTGGGTTACAAGTGTACACCTATAACCCATAAAACTCATGCACAATTTCAAAATTCTTAATTTTATATAAAATATCAAATTTTGAAAAAAGATAAAAAGTGAAAGTATACACCTCCGTATTTTATTTTGGATTACAAGTATACACCTATAACCCATAAAAACCTTCACAATTAGTTTAAAAAGAGCATTAAATTATTTTTTAATCCCAAATAAGTTGAATTAGATCAAATTGGTTCAATTTAAAATGAAATTGGCTCAATAATAAGCTCATTTATGCAATCTGGCTCGGTATTAGGCTCAATCCTGTGATTTGGATCGGTAAATGGCTCGATCGGATGAAACGGACTTGCGAAACGGCTCGCCCGCGCGAAACGGTTCGAGTCTGGACTCGCCCGTGCGAAACGGGTTCGTAAAAGAGTTCGGGCGCGCGACATGGCTCGAGAAATGGTTCTCGCGCACGAAACGGGCTCGGTCTGGGTTCGCCCGCGCGCACGTGCGCGGCCACGGAACCGGCTCGATCGCGGTTCGGGTCTGGTCGCGCGCGCGGGCGCGCTCGCGTGATCCGAGCGCGTCGCGCGCGCACGCGTTTTTAATAAAACGGGTAAGAGGGTTGCGGATGCGGGTTTCGGGCGCAGATCCGACCCGTTAGGATCGTCTTCAACCCGTTAAGCTGTTATTCGCGTTTTTTCTTTTTTTTTTTAATGCCGCCGGCTGCGGCCGTCCGGGAGTCACCCCAATGGTTTTTGGCCGTCCCCGACGCGTTGGTGATGTCAAAAATTGGATTAGAGGCTTCGTTCAAGGAGTTTCGTAGGTGTGAAGTTTTCGGTCGTTTTTCACGGCGGCGACCGTTCGCCGCCATTAGGGTCATTCCTAAGGTTCTCAAGGGTCCTGAATTCAATGGTGATGTCTGAATTGGATTTCGACGTGTGTGTAATGAGATATGGTGGAGTGTAATTTCGGTTTTAAAAATTGTTTATATCGTTTCGCCGCCGTGGCTCGCCGGCGGCGAAGCCACGGCGGCGTCGTGTGATCTACAATATGTAGAGACGATTTTGAGAGGATTACCTCGAGATTTGGACGTGGATTGAGTTGTTGACGTTTTGATGTTTCGGATGTTGACGGCCGGAGCTCGGTGCGGTAGCGGAGGTTCTGACCGGCGGCGGCGTTGTCGTCTCCAGAGTCTGGAGATGTTGCTGTAGGCGTTTGTTCCGCCGGAGATGGCTTCGGATGGTGATGTGTGTGCGGCGGCCGGCGATCTCTCTTATTCTCTCTCTCTCTCTCTCTCTCTCTCTCTCGGTCACTGATCTCTCTCTCTCTCTCACACCACTGATCTCTCTCTCTCTCCTGATCTCTCTCCCTCTCTTTCGGTCACTCTCTCTCTCTCTCTCACCTGCTTATCTCGCTCTCTCTCTCCCTGCCAACTCTCTCTCTCTCTTTTTTTTTGATCCTCCTTCTCTCTCACTCCGGGTCCCTCTTATATAGCCACTCACTCCCCAAAACCTCTTCCTTCATTTGTGGATCTCTAACTATGCCCACTTGCCTATATTACAACAAAAATTCACTTCTTTACTATTTTGCAACAATGATCCCTCAAGATTTTGCGAAGTTTAATCCACCATTTTGATCGTTGGCATAACTAGCCCTTTACATGCAAGATTTTGATTTTTATGATTAAATGATTTTGCATATGACTCGTATAAACACTCACTTTGATTTAAATGTGTCCGATTAAACTAAATTGAAATGAATTGAATTAATTGGGCTTTATTGAACTTGATCGGATTTAATCGAATTGATTAAATTTAATTGAGCGCAATTGGTTCTTAATTGAGCCGATTGGATTTAATCGGGCCTTTTAAGCATAATTGAACAAACACATATTTAATTGGATTTAAACGAGTCAAGTCGAATTTAGTTGTGCCATACGGGTCCAATTGCTGTGTTTTAATTAAGTGTAAACGGCCCGGACAAAATGGGATGTCGACACCAAGTCATCTCCACTATGTCTTCCTTGACCCAAGATCCTCCTGGATCAAGCCTCCCCACCGTACGTACCATTGCTCCGCAATGGTTCACGCTAGAACCCTAGGTACGGGCAAGTCTTGCCCTTGCCCTTGCTGCTTATTGCCTCCGCGCTGGACTCCTTGGCCCGAACCATCAAAGATAGGGTCGGATCGGCCTCTTGCATGGATAAGGGTGCTTCTTCCATGTCCGCCTCGACGGTTGTCATCAACGTCTTCTTGCCCTTGTCCATACCTCCGGCCTTCTTCTTTGGAGTCAACTCTGGGTGCAACTTCCAACACGTCTTCTTGATTTGGCCTTTCTTCCCACAGTGGCTGCACTCGATGTCCTTCATCTTTGACTCCTCCGCTGTCCCGTCACTTGCGCTTTCCTCGGCCGAGTCATTCGTGCCCGTGCCCTTGCCTACGCTCCAGCCAGCGGTTTGCTTGCCCTTGCTTCGCCCGCGCGCTCGGTTGAGCTTCTCGAACGCCATCGCTTTCTTGCAAGCATCCCCTACATAAAAAATAAGGTAAAGATCTACCTCCGCACGAAGCTCCTCATGCAGCCCCGCGAGGAACTTGCGTAGAACCTCACGATCCTCCAATGGTACGCCTAGGGCCAGCACGCGTCTCCGAAACTCCGTAGTGTAGTCCTGCACGCTCTTGTCATCGATTTGCTTCAAATAAAGCCACTTCCTCCACCGTTCTTCATCTTATCCCACTGGATAGAATTGTTCCTTCAAGAGCACCTTGAAGGCGGTCCAAGTGACTCCTCCCGCTCCCCGCGTCCTTAGGTGTGACTTCTACCAAACCAACGCATGCGACACAAGTTTGAGTCTTGCGAAGCCTATGCGTTGCGCATCATCATAGCCATACAATGAAAAGTATGACTCTAACTGGTCAATCCAGCCATCTAACTTCTCTCCATTAATTTCACCGTCGTACACCGGAAGCTCCAACTTGGCATCAATCTAAATTGGGGCGAGACCATCCGCCCATCCTTGCTCTTACCGTGCCCCTATGGATGTCTCGGGCTCCTTCCGAGCAACCTCCCGTTCGGTGACTTGACATTGCTCACGCACGCATTTTGTTAAGAGATTCCCCATGCTCCCCCATGGTCGCACGGACCGTTGTCTCCGGTCGCGCCATAGGTGCTACGGTAGGCCGAGGTTGCATGGACCCTCCTTGGACTTGCGCTTCGAGCATCCTCTCCAAGAGCCCCGCAAACCGATCCAAACGCTCCTCCAAGCGTCCCATTCGGTCTTCTCGTGACTCCTCTCGGCTGGATTGCCCTTGTACGTGCGCCGAGTCCTCCGAGCGCTGAATATCTTCCTCATCACCTCCTTGCAGTGCCGTGACCATGCCAAGTCTCGTGACAGCCATTACTCGATCTTCCACGCTCCTAAGCTCTGATATCACTTGATCCGTAGGTGTCCACGGTCGTTCACAAGCCGTGGGAATGCCTAGGATATTATTTAGGATCTAGGGAAGCCGAGAGTGAGAGAAATTTCTTTTATGGTATGAGTTGGCCAATACCGCCACTCCCTCGTGTTGCCTATACCAATGCTTACAATTGCTCGGTCACAACACAATTCCACCCCCTAGCCACAACCGGTCAAGTGGTCTATAAATAGGCTTGGACACACCCAAGCATCCCTTTACCACAAACCGGTCAAAGGGCATTTAACTAATAGCAATGAATACAAGTAGTGAGAAGATAAATGGTCATGTAACTTGTGGCCCCTTGGATTTCCCGTGCTCCTGCTGGACATCCCTTGGCATTACCATGTGCCCGCTGGCCTTCCGTGTGCCTACCGCGCGCCCGCTAGCCATCCGCGCATGCCCCGTGCGCCCGCTGGCCTTCCGCGCAGCTGCCACACCCGCTGGCCTTCCGCGCAGCTGCCGCGCCCGCTGGACCTTCCGCACGCCCGCGCCCACTGGACTTCCGCATACGCCCGCGTCCCTTGGCCTTCCGCGTACCCGCGTCTATGCCGTGCCTGTGATGCCCCAGCGCCACGCCCATGCCGCGCCTATGCCGCGCCTTTGCAGCGCCTATGCCGCGCCTTGGCAGAACCTTGGCCATGCCTTGCCATGCACCCAAGTCATCTCCACTATGTCTTCCTTGACCCAAGATCCTCCTGGATCATGATCTCACAATTTGAAAGAAAAAAAATCGAGTCAAAAATTTTGGAGAAAAATAATTGCAATGAAAAGATTTTGAAAGAAATATAAATTCATGTTTTATTTCTTTAAAACCTATATTTATATAAGAGACCAAATTTATCAACTTTGCTTTTTTCCTAACAATGCATATCCACCACAAATTTTCGGATCAAAAGGAATACTTTATTTATAGCAAGTCATTGTTACATCAGATATTTCATCAAAAGGTATACAAGATGACTCTATTTCTATATACTTCTTCTTCACTTTGAAGCTTCTTGTTCACAAGCCTGACGGATTTCCGCATAATGCTTAAGGCTGGCACGTGCCTTCTTGATTTCTGCCGCAATTCCTCAATTAGCCAATGGATGTATTGTGTCTTCTATACCTTTCACTATGTCGTCAACTTATTTTACTATACCTTTCACTATGTCGTCAACTTATTTTACTCTGTCCAGAAACTTGAAGCTTTTCCTCTTCGCGATGTGAAAACCTATGTTTACATATTGAAATTCCTCTTTGTACTAAGCTAGTTCCCCTTCCATCTTATGAATCTGTCTTTCGTATTCTTGCTGAGTCCTCGACTTCTTGTGTTCTAGGTAGGCATTGTCTTTGCGAAGCTTTTCATTCTCAGCTGCTAACTTGTTGAACTTGCTTCTTTCTTCTTTGATAATTTGTTGCAGCTGTGTGCACTCATCCTTGTGGAATGCTGTCTCCTTATTCTTTTTCCTCAGTTCTTCTCTGCAAGTCAGTTCCCACTTCCGTCGCTCCTCTTCCTTTCGATCTCTCTGTTCTTCGGGCTCCTTTTTATCAGATTTGTGTAGCTGATTCATCTGTTTAAGATGATCTAGTTCTGCTGTCAGGAGTTTAACATGTTCAGAGATGCTGGCCCTTATATTTTCTAAATCTTCGAATTCTTTCTTTATAGCTTGTTCCTTTTCTTATATAACTTCTTCCACCATTTGATCGACATTCAGCTTCCTTTGAGAGTTCTTGATTGCCTATTCGCCATAATTGCTATTGCTGTTTGTTCCCGATACATAAGAGTTGGTTCTCCCAGTTCCCAGTTCCTTTGTTTGAGTCCACAAGCAGGTAATCGGGACGTTCACAGCTTTTCTTCATCAAATTGGCATCTTTATGTAGCTTCCTGTTCTGATCTTCCTTTGTCCAGATTTCAAATTCTATGTCTCCCAGCCCTTCGTATTCAAAATGCTCCTGTTTATATTGAAATTGCCTTAGAACTGTAGCCGAAGTATAGCTAACACATGTTTATGGGCCAAATAAAGGGACCCAAGTATAAGGAGAACATCTTATAAGAACTTTTGAAGGTCTGTGCCCCAGTATGAACTGCCCAAACCACCTTGTCCGAGTCAAACTTCGAAGATATTCCTTCCACTTTTCGATACTTCTGTCTTCCTTTACTGTCATAACGTTTTGTATAGGTGCCTTGATACGCAAATAGGGATTGTACACAAAGGACTCAATAAAATGGTAATAAGCCCAAACCTGTGGTAATGGTGCACAACAGTTGAAGCCTCCTTTCTTATTTCTGGTTACCTTGTTTAGTGTAGCTATAGTTTTTGCCAATATGCTTGGAACTGGATTTACTTGGCGATGGAATATGGAAAAAACTAGATAATATAACTCACTGTCGATAATATTCGCCTTTTTCGGAAAAATAATCAAACCATACATCGCCACTACAAAGGTCCGTATCCTGTAATCTGCTGCTCCATCCTTTGCTATAAGATCATCCCTGAGTGAGATCAACATGTCTACAAGAATACTAGCATCTTGCTATATAAGTGAGATACTGCGGAAAATAGCTTACCCATAAGCCTGGCAAGCTGTCTTGGTGGCTTTTCTTCAGCATTAGGAAAATGAATAATAGGAGATTTCGCAACTATGCTGCTCAAAAGGATACTGTACTCCTCAATGGTAGGGAAGAGATCAGCTTCGTTCAATACAAAATATCTCCTACGATAGTCCCAGACCATACAAATGTCTTGATGAAATTCCAGTTAACTTCGAAATTTATCAGATCCTCCAAAGGTCTTAATTGATCTCTACACTTTATCTTTTCTTTCTTAGCCATGTCATCCCATAACTGCTTAAGTATTATAGTATTCACGGTGGTATGATGGATATACATTTTTATGACCTCTTGCGCCATCAAATTTCTAGCCTGAGAATAAGCATGGGTTTTTAAAATGAACATTTTTATTTAAAAGAGAAGAAATTTAAATGAAAAATGTTTAAAACAATCTGTACAATGATAGCTCAAAATCTTATGCTGCATGCTGTCTTATTTACATGATGTATGCCTTATTTGCATGATATATGTTGCTATATGAGGATTGCAATCTATGGGTTTCTTACATTGACTGGTTTCTAATAGCCCGTCATTGCTGAGTTTCCATAGGTTGCTAAGATATATAGTACGTCAGGCCTGGTACTACTCAGATAACATATGGGTTAGGCTAGGGCTGGGTTTTACGACTACGCGTATGCATTGGACACGAGCTTAGATATTGTCCCAGATCTTAAGGCCGGGTCGAGGCCTGAGGGTATGCGTATCCTTGACAAAACTAAACATGCTTATGATGACTACGTGCTAGAAAGCGTAAAGTGCATAATGAAATAATATAAGTGACATAAAAGAAATTAAAAAAAAAAGGACATTTATTTCTTAAATAAGTCCTAAGCTTATAAAAAATCTTATCTTTTAACCATTTTAGATCACTTAGTTAAATGAGCCTGACGAGTCCCCAGCGGAGTCGCCATCTGTTGACGACCTTCCTCCGATTCGGAAAAGAGGTGTGAAGTCACCACCTAATTTTTATGGAAAATTAGAAAACTGTTGGATAAGGCACGTTTTGAGATCTTTGGGTTCGTTCGTCGGTTACGTGTGAGGAAGACATGACACCCCCACAGCACCCTACCGAAGATGGTACTCTTAATTAAGTGATTTAAACTTATTTAAATTAAGATTCTTATCCTTGTCCTAATTTAAAGATAAAATATCACTAAAGTGCAAGAATCGGTTAACCGTCTCATCCTGACTTTAATAATATTGATAAAACCTAAGTATCGAAGTCCTATATCGTGTCCTTTTATTCCTTGGTGTGTGTGAAAATATTTGTTTATTAGTTGGGATCAGCGTGTTTCTGTTTCCTCTTCATCGCCTCTTTTTTAATATATTTAGAGTGTAGTGTTCTGATAAACCACCTCCCTTTAATCCCAAAGCTTAGTTAACCACCTTGCTTTATTCTTTAGCTTTTTAGTGAAATTTTAGATAAGGCGTCAAGATCGGTTAAACCGTCTCACTCTAGTCTTAACTTTTGTTTAAATTTTAACAAAAACTTTATTCTTGAAAATGTTTAGAGTTTGGAAAAATTCTAGCTTAGGCATAAATATCGGTTAAACCGCATCACTCTATTCTTAACTTTTATTAATATTTTAAAAATCTTTTGTTCTTTAAAAATATTTAGATTTAGAAAATATTTAGTTAAGGTGTAAAGATCGGTTAAATCACCTCACTCTAACCCCAATTTATTAGCTTAAAATCTTATATTTCTTAGAAATACCTTAATCCTTTATTCTTGGGTTTAAAACTTGATAAAAATGATAAAAATTGAGTTTAAACGTAAAATTAGTTGTTTGGGACCGAAATGACTCAGTTTGTTGCAAGTTGGCTTGGTCAAAATTGAAAGTGGCCGATCAAAATGTGATTTAGCTCGGTTTTAGTCAATTGGGCTCGATCTGAATTGATTTGGCTCAGTCGGATTTGCAAATGGCTCAGTCAGGTTGAAAATGGCTCTGCCGGATTTGAAAATGGCTCGGTCAAATTGAAATGGGCTCGGTCAAGACCTAGCCCGATTAAAACGTGTTGGACCCAGATGCGGGGGCGTTTGGGTTGGACTCGATTTCGACTGACTTGGTTCGATCGTTTCGAAAACGACTCAGTCGGGTGCTAAACTGGCGCGGGCAAAACCTGCGCTCGAAAACGTTTCGGCAACTTGTATCGTCGTCTACCTCTCGCCGTGTCCCGTGTCGAACACCTAGCGGCAAAATCGTCACGGCGACAGTGCCGGCTTTTCGCCGCTCGGAGCTCACCCCGGGGTTTTCGATGGTCCCGAACACGATGGTGCTGTCTAGATTGGATTTTGACGCTTCTCTCGTGAGTTATCTAGATGTGAACTTTAGGCTTCGAATACATTTCTTTAATTTCCGCCGCCGTGGTTCGCCAAGGCGAAGCCACGACGGTGTGTCGTGATCAGCGTCGTGAGTAGACTTCAAAGTCGTGATAGACGTTGCAATCGTTCGGTCGAAAATGATGTTAACTCCGGCGATCGGCTGGCGAGCTCCACGATGCTTCCAGGATCACCTTGGCAGTGTCTCTAGAGGTCGGCGGTGAAGTTTGCGTGGTCTTGCGAGTTTGGCGTTGTCCTATTTCTCCTGCCGAGCTACCCTTAAAACGAGCTTTTCCGGCGACTTTTTTAGCCACGCGCGGCCAGCCAAAACGGTGTCGCTTCGCGGACTCGTAGCGGTGGAGTTAATGAGATCATGGGCGACGATTCGGGGGGAGGCGAGGGATCGGCGATCGCGAACGTGCGATCGCGCGGCACTCGGGCTTCCTCGGCCGAGAATTTGAGTTTTACCCATATTACGCAAAAAATCCAATTCTTTCCGAATTTGTAAAATCGGCCCTCGAAAGAATTTGCGATCTTTGGACCATCATTATAAGTTTGGCAAATCTAGACCCCCACGTATAAATTATGGTCCCAAAAATTATGATCTATTCGCATATGACCTGTAATGTCCCAAGTTGCTCGTTTCTCATCTGATCTTCAAATATAAAGCATTAATAACACAAAACGAATCAGATTTTATCGAGTCAAATCGAACTAAATGGGTCCAACGAATCCAATCAAATCTAATTCGATTTAATCGGGCTCGATAGGCCTATTTAGCTTAATTGGACCCAAATCAGACTTGGGCGAGCTTAAATGAGCCGAGCAATGCATCTGGATCGATGTTGCGTGCGGTTAGCGAGCCGGACAAACTGAGGTGCCAACAACCGGCAACGGCGAAATAGTGCGACGGCGTCGGCGTCGTGCGAAATGGATCAGCGGAACTCGTGGCGGGTTGCAGCTGTAACTCTCTTGCTATCTCTCTTGTTCTCTTATTTTTCTTGACTCGGCCGAAAGTTCAATTTTCTCTTGTGGCGCTCTCCAGCGTGTGGCGGCATCGTCAAGCTCCGCGACGTCGTCAGTGAAGTAGTGAAGTGAGCAGATGGAAAAGTTGTGATCTCTCTTTCTTCTCGGTTTCTTTCTTTCGCTCTCTCGCCGAGAATCCTCGCCGGTAAAAATTTTCTCTCCCACCGGCCTTTGGGTCCTCCCTCACCAAGCTCTCCCAGCGTGTCTTATACCCCTCTCGAGGTAGCTGGAACGGCGTCGGTTGGCGTAGATGATACGGCGGCGGCGGTTTGCGGACGTGCGCGACTGTTGGCAGCGCCACCACTTCCTCTTCTTCTTCTTCTTTGCTACGTAAATGTATTTTACACGTATTACATGAAAAATACCAAAGTTTCGATAATTGCAAGATCAGCTGCTTCTATATTTGCAAAAGCTACGTTCATGAAGTTAAGATTTGGTAAATCCAGACCCTCACTTATAAATTTTGATCCCGAAAATTATGATTTATTCGCATGTGACTTGTAATGTCTCAAATTGCCCGTTTCTCGTCTAATCTTCAAGTATAAAGCGTTAATAACACAAAACGAAATAGATTTTATATTTTAATCGGATCAAATCGAACTAAATGGATTTAACTAATCCGATCAAGTCTAATTCGATTTAAACAGACTCGATAGGTCTATTTAGCTTAATTAGACCCAAATCAAGCTTGGTCGAGTTTAAATAAGCCGAGCGAAGTTGTGCGCGGTTAGCAAGCATGACAAAATGAGGTGTCAACACCATGCTACAGACATCAACTTTTTTCTTGAGATGGTTGTTGATATTTTTGCTTCCGGTGTGCTTGTTTGGGGAGAGTCAGGGATCGGCGTTATAGTTTTCGCTAAGAAATATGCTAGCACCTGCGCTTTGATAGCAGGCTGGGCGAGTATTGTATGTCATATTCAGACAGCTCTACTGCCATTTGACTAGGCTGCCCGAGGCCTCCTGTTTAGAAAGAATATGCTTAGTGATTAGTTAGTACCTGAATGGTATAACCTTAAAAATAGGGTCGAAACCTGCGTGTCGAAAACACGAGAGCTAACGCTAGTTTTTCACACTCAGAATATCATGTTTCCGTATCTTGCAAGATCTTGCTGACGTAATAAATAGGTAGCTCTGATCCGGCAGAACGTCGAACTAATACTGAGCTCACCGTCGCTTGGGTGACCGCTAGATATAGATATAAGTTCTCCCTTGCTTCTGGACTAGAAAGTGCTGGGGAGTTGTGAAGAGTTTCTTTATGTTCTTGAAAGCTATTTGATAGTCTTCATTCCATATGAAAGTTTTATTGGTGGTACCTGGCCACCCTATCTCTACCGCTTTCTTTTTGAAGGTGGAAAAGAACCGATCTCCCAACATTGATACAAATTGCCCCAAAGCTATTATTTTTTTCCGCTAATCTTTGCGCCTCTTGGATGTTGGTGGGAGGAGGCATGTCCAAGATAGCTGATACTTTAGCGGGGTTAGCTTCTGTTGTCCAAGATAGCCGATACTTTAGCGGGGTTAGCTTCTATTCCTCTACTAGAGACCATGTAGCACAAGAATTTACCTGAAAAGACTCCGAACGGACACTTCTCTAAATTTAGATGTAAGCCCGTCTTTAGCATCAGGTCGAACGCTCTCTACAAATCCTGAAGATGATTCTCTTTTACTTTTGACTAGCAAATCGTCCACATATGCCTCCGTAGTTTTCCCTAATTTACTTCAGATGATGATATCCATGATCCTCTAGAAGGTGGCTTGAGCGTTCTTCATATTGAAGGGCATGACCTTATAGTGATATGTGCCCTCCTTAGTG
This sequence comes from Xerophyta viscosa, assembly GCA_002076135.1. Lineage (NCBI taxonomy): Eukaryota > Viridiplantae > Streptophyta > Magnoliopsida > Pandanales > Velloziaceae > Xerophyta > Xerophyta viscosa. The sequence goes on from MJHO01000158.1 coordinate 293,830, forward strand.
ACAAAGGCGGTGTTTAGCGCATCTTTTTCATTCATTTTGATTTTATTATACCCGCTATAAGCATATAAAAATGATAACCGTTCATACCCACAGGTAGAATCCACTACGTAATCAATGCGTGGCAAAGGATAATTATCCTTTCGACAATATTTATTAAGATCAGTAAAATCTACACGCATACGTTGTTTGCCTGATTTTTTGACCATGACTACATTAGCTAACCTGTCAATGAACTGGGCTTCTTCAATAAAATCTAGCGTTGAGCAGCTTTTGCACCTCCGCCTTTGGTGCAATCTTCTTCTCCTCCGAGTAGCTCCACAGTGGCTGCCTGATAGGTCGAACGCTGGGTGAGAGGTGTAGTTTATGTGTCGCAATCTTTGGGTCCACTCCAACTATGTCGAAGAGTTCCCAGGCGAACACCTTTGCGTTCTCCTACAAGCATTCCAACAATTTCGCTCGTTCCTCTTTTCGTAGCGTGGATCCTGCTTGGACCGTTCTTCCCAGTTTTGTTGTATTCAAAGATAGCTTCATCATCTCTTCCACCGGTGCACTTCGCAGGTCAAAACGGTCTCTGGGATCAATCTCGACATTGGCTGCTATCTTGATTGATTTGTTCTTCATACCAAAGACGAAGCACCTCCTCGCAGCTTGCTGGTTTCTCTTGGCTTCTCCGATACCGCTCTACGTGGAAAACTTCATCTTCTGATAATAGGTATAAACTAACACTCTCAAATCATGGATTGTTGCCAGCGCAAGATGATGTTGTAAGGTGAGCTCGCTTCTATTACCACGAATGATACAGGGATAGTCCGATGTATGGGAAATTCACCGATCATGACCCACAACAGCAACACTCCTTTGGGAGTTAAAGATTCTCCTGAGAAACCGATTAGCGATGTGTTGCAGGCTTCAAAAAGTCGGTTGTCAGTCCCATAACTAAGAATGCATCCCAGAACAATACGTCTACAGCGCTGCCTCCGTCAACCAAGACATGTTCCACTTGCGTGTCTGCCATTATTACAAAGATAAGCAAGGCATCTTCATGGGGTATAGAACTGCTTACACTACAACAAATATCACATTTAGAGACAAAGATCCGGCGACTAAACACTACTTAATTTAGTCGCTAAAAGATATTGCGACTAAAATTTGCACTATTAGAGACTAAACTACAGTGACCATTTAGTCGTTGTTTGATCTTTTTTCTGTAGTGTTATTAAATCCTCCGGGCCGAAGGAAATTTTGGCCTTTGCGAGCTCTTCCATTCTCTTCTTTTTTGCTCGGATTTGGTAAACTTTCCTGCCAACGCTTTCTTTTCTACCTGCTCATATCTGTATTTGAGGGACCACCCAGAATACAGTAGACTCTCTGATACGAACAAGGTGCGGAAAGAATAATTTTAGCCGAAGCTACTCAGGTCTATCTAGGTAAATTCAGGTGGAAATAAAATAAAATTGGATAACTTCCTGTGGGGTTGGCTCCGCGACCCGTTGCCTATAAAGAGGCAAGAACCATGGAATATGCCAAGCACCTCGACCCGTTACCTATAGAGAGGTAAGAACCTTGGTATATGCCTTTGAACGCCACAATCGATTACGGGAGATCAATTGATAAGTTCGGTGGTGGACGCCACGGACAAAACCGATAAGTCCTAAGTTCTGAAAAGAACCAACAAGTTTCTCTAACTCACAAATTTGATCTGCCAAAAGATGTTTCATTTATCCTCAATGGGGTATTTATACATAGATTACAATGAATTAAGTTCCAAATACATTATATCTAGTCATCTCGAGAAATGCAGTGAAATAAATGAAGTCTTTCGAACTAAACGGATAATTAAACTCTGCATTAAAGTAACACTAGGTTCTAGATAATTAAGGTACTCAGGAATCCGTCTCCTCTCTGGCGCTTCACCTTCTCATGTCGTCATATCGGTCTCAGTAAAGACTACCTCGGCATCGATCGTTGTATTGAATGTTGGTAACAATGGTTGACATCGGTAGCAATGATTGACATCGGTGGTTACGTTTCGGCTTCGGGTTCAAGGACTCGAATGGTTATTAAGATGCATGGCTCGGTAACTGGTGCTTCGCTTGTCTCGGACCAGATACTTTTAATTATCCCATGAAGTGTCACCTCGGCTTGTCGAGCTCGGGATCTAGTAATTGGTCCGCTCGGGATTGAAACTTGTGAAGCGTTCGTTCCCTTTCCGGCACCCGATATCATATGTGATCCGATCTCTTGTCTTGTCGTCTCGGTTGAGACTTCCGATACCTCGGCTGGGTTGATAAACGACTGGTCTTGGCTCGTTATCGTATCATTCCCTTCCTCTTCAAAAGGATTTGTCCTCAAATCTGCACCTACATCAAAAGGAGATAAATCAGTGATGTTGAAGGTAGCACTGACGTTATACTCACCCGGTAAATCCAACTTATATGCATTGTCATTGATTCTCTCCAGAATTTGAAAAGGACCATCTCCTCGTGGTAACAGTTTGGATTTTCTCTGCGCAGGGAACCTCTCCTTCCGCATATGTAACCATACCCAATCTCCAGGCTCAAATCGGAGCTTCCGACGACCCTTGTTAGCTTTCTTTTCATACAACTCAGTTTGTTTCTTTATGTTGCTCCTGGCCTTCTCATGAATCTGTTTGACCAGCTCGGCCCTCTTCTTTCCATCCATATTAGCATGCTCAGACATCGGTAGAGGGGTTAGATCCAAAGGAGTTAAAGGATTGAATCCATATACAATTTCAAATGGTGAAAATTTAGTAGCAGAATGAACACTTCGATTATAGGCAAATTCAACATGTGGCAAACATTCTTCCCAACTTCGAAGATTACTTTTAATTACGGCACGCAGTAAAGTCGTTAATGACCGGTTTACAACTTCAGTTTGACCGTCAGTTTGTGGATGACAAGTAGTAGAGAAAAGTAATTTTGTTCCTAACTTGCACCACAAAGTTTTCCAGAAATAACTCAAAAATTTAGCATCTCGATCAGAAACAATTGTTCTAGGCATACCATGCAATCTAACAATCTCTTTAAAGAACAAATCAGCAATATGAGATGCATCATCAGTTTTACTACAAGGAATGAAATGTGCCATTTTAGAAAATCGATCCACAACCACAAAAATAGAATCTTTGCCAAATTTGGATCTCGGCAACCCTAATACAAAGTCCATAGAAATGTCAGTCCAGGGTGCCTGAGGTATAGGTAGAGGCATGTATAAACCATTAGGTTGAACACGAGATTTAGCTTGTCTACAGGTCACACACCTACTACAGATTCTCTCAACGTCCCGTTTCATATGTGGCCAATAGAAATGTTCTTGTAGCATAGCCAATGTCTTAACTACTCCGAAATGTCCCATTAACCCTCCACTATGTGATTCCCTAACCAACAGATCTCGCATAGAACAGTTTGGAATACACAGTTTTCTCTCTTTAAAAAGAAACCCTTCATGTCGGTAATACTTATCTACCGCAGTATTTTCACAAGCTTTAAAATTCTCAGCAAAGTCAGAATCAGATTCATACAGTTCTTTAATAAGCTCAAAACCCAGTAATTTTGCATCGAGAGTAGAAATTAAAGCATACCTTCGCGATAGCGCATCAGCCACAATGTTTTCCTTACCTTTCTTGTACTTGATGACATACGGAAATGCTTCAATGAACTCCATCCATCGTGCATGTCTCTTGTTCAGTTTGTGCTGACCTCGGATGTGCTTCAACGACTCATGGTCGGTGTGAATCACAAACTCTCTGGGTAGGAGGTAGTGCTGCCAAGTCTCCAGTGCTCGGACTAGGGCGTATAACTCTTTGTCGTACGTCGGGTAGTTCAATGTCGCCCCATTTAGCTTCTCGCTGAAATATGCAACAGGTTTTCCTTCTTGCATCAGCACAGCGCCGATACCTACACCAGATGCATCGCATTCAATTTCAAATGATTAGAAATCAGGTAAAACAAGAACAGGGGCTTGAGTTAAACTTCCCTTAAGAGTCTGAAAAGCTTTCTCTTGCGCGTCTCCCCATTTAAACTCCATGTTCTTTTTGATAACCGCGGTCAAGGGTGCGGCAATAGTACTGAAGTCCTTAACAAAACGTCTGTAGAAACTAGCGAGTCCATGAAAACTTCGGACCTCGGTGACTGACTTCGGTGTCGGCCATTCTTGAATAGCTCGGATTTTCTCCTCATCGACTTGTATACCTCGGGAGCTTACAACAAAACCAAGAAAAACGAGCTTATCGGTGCAAAAAGTGCACTTGCTCGGGTTAGCATACAATTTTTCATCCCGAAGTACAATCAGCACACTCCTAAGATGTTCCATGTGATCATGCAAAGTTTTACTGTATACAAGAATGTCGTCAAAGTAAACAACAACGAATTTTCCTATGAAAGCTCGCAGCACATGGTTCATAATCTCATAAACGTGCTAGGTGCATTAGTTAACCGAAAGGCATAACTAACCATTCATATAAACCATGTTTCGTTTTAAAGGCTGTTTTCCACTCATCACCTTCTTTCATGCGTATTTGATGATATCCTTTTTAAGTCTATTTGGAAAAATACATGCTCCATGTAGTTCATCTAGCATATCATCTAACGAGGTATGGGATGTCGGTATTTTACCGTGATGTTGTTGACAGCTCGGCAGTCCACACACATGCGCCAATTTCCATCCTTCTTTGGTACCAAGATTACCGGGACGGCGCACGGACTCATACTTTCTCGAATATAGCCTTTGTCCATTAGTTCAGCAACTTGCTTCTGCAGTTCCTTGGTTTCTTCAGGGTTACTTCGGTATGCAGGACGATTCGGAATAACAGCTCCAGGTACGAAGTCGATCTGATGTTCAATGCCGCGTATCGGGGGTAGACCTCGTGGAATCTCCTCGGGTAGTACATCACCGAACTCCTGTAATAAGGAAATAACAAAAACTGGCAACGAAGAGTTAAATTTGTTAGTGTTAAGGCATGTTTCCTTGAATAATAACAGGATCACCGTTTGTTTTGCACTCATAGTTCTTCTCACTGAACCTTCACCCACATAGAAATTTTTCTTTCTCTCTATTTTTACCTCAGCTTTCTTATTTTCTCTCACACTCTTCTCACTTCTCTCTTTTTTTTCACTCGCTAACTCACTCTTTTCACTCCTCTCTCTCTCTTGTTGTTGGATTCTCATCTGGTCTTCATGAATCTCCTTTGGTGTCAAAGGTACTAGGATGACGTTCCGTTTCTTGAAAGTAAAGGAATATCGGTTGGTATAGCCATCATGTGACGCACGTCGGTCGAATTGCCAGGGTCGGCCTAACAGTATGTGACCAGCTTGCATCGGCACTACATCACATGTCACTTCATCTTCATATTTTCCGATACGAAAAGGAATTACAACTTGTCGGTTAACCTTGACCTCACCACTATCATTCAGCCACTGTAGTGTAAGGTCGGGGTGTTTGATTGTCGGCAACCCGAGTTTCTCAACCAACAAAGTACTAGCTACATTGGTGCAACTCCCACCATCAATAATCATGTTGCATACCTTATTTTGTATATGGCATCGCGTATGGAATATATTCTCCCGTTGCACCTCGGTATCATCATCCGTGACATTGATATTGAGAGCTCGGCGGGTCACTAGTAGTTCTCCCTGAGCAGGGTATTCTTCAGCCATCGTCTTTCTAGAGGGCATAGATGTAGTCTCATCCTCCTCATCAGTCTCGATATCGCCATTCTCAAGCAGTATCATAACCCTTTGGTTCGGACATTGATTGGCAATGTGTCCTCTACCCAGACATTTAAAACACTTGATATCTCGGTTCTTAGTCTCGGGGTAGATGTGCTAACCTTTTTACTGACCTCGGGAACCGAAGTCTTGAGTTTGCTCGCTTGTGGCTTCTCTTCCTTCTTCGGGTAGTTCGACTTCCAGGAGCTCGAACTCGGACTCGGTCTCGCCGATGTACCCTTCCTCTTAAGCTGGTTCTCCACTTTGATAGCGACGTGTACCATATCTTCCAGTTCGATATAATGTTGTAACTCCACCACATTAGCAATGTCTCGGTTAAGCCCACTCAAAAATCTCGCCATTGTAGACTCACGATCTTCTTCAATATTAGCCCGGATCATAGTGATCTCCATCTCCTTGTAATAGTCTTCCACACTTCGGCTGCCTTGCTTGAGGTCCTGCAACTTCTGATATAGACCTCGGTAGTAATGACTCGGCACGAAACGCTTTCTCATTACTTCTTTCATTTCAGCCCAAGTCTCGATTGGACGCTCCGCTTCTCCTCCTATTATGTTAAACTGATCCCACCACACTATAGCATAGTCAGTAAACTCAATGGCAGCGAGTTTTACCTTTTTGAGCTCCGAATATCGGTGGCAATCAAATACTAACTCGATCTTCTTTTCCCACTCCAGATATGCCTCGGGATCGTTCTTTCCTGAAAATGCTGGGATTTTTAATTTGATATTACCGAGATTGTTGTCTTCTCGATCTCGGTTATCTCGGTGTCTGTTGTCCCGATCTCTAACACCTCGGTTGCGATCACCTCGGTAGTGATCACCTCGGTAGTTTTCCTCCTCTTCCAAATCTTCACTGAAAGAATCAAAATCTTCATCTCGGGGAAGCCTTTGATGATTTTCTTCTTGTCTACGAACTGGTTGGTTACGACGAGGTGGTCTCGGCCGCGCTTCTTCCAACCGATCTAATCGCTCCTGTATCGGTGCCATCAACCGTCTCATTTCTCCCATCATTGCTTCCATCAGGAGTTTGGGATCAACTTCTTCCAGTCTGTTGGAGTTCTCCGACTTTTGCGACATGATCCTGCAAAGAAATGGTTAGAATATAATAATTTAACTCGCTCACTCCCTCACGTGGATTTCACTCAAACACTCGTGGTGCACTCAACGGCTTTTACCCTCAAATGTGCTCACCACACTGCCTTTTACCACTCTTGAGAAATTCTGTCGGTTCTATCGAACTAGGGACAGAAGTTCCAAATGACAATCCACCAAGAAATCACCAAACAATCTGTGTATTCTCTTGTGGAGATCAAAAACAAAAAACTAAGATCAAACTTCTCCTTTCGGTTTCGGATTTTCAGAGTCCAACAAAATTCCAATGTTCAAAATCAAGATCTTTTAAAATGCCAAACCAAACAATTTTCAACTTCACTTTTTTTTTTTTTTTTTTTAACTTTTGCTTTCGGCTTTTTTTTTTTTTTTTTTAACTTTGCCGAAACTGAATACAAACTTTTCAAAAACGAAATAACACACCTGACCTAGAAACTGAGCTCTGATACCAAATGATACGAACAGGTGCGGGAAATAATTTAGCCGAAGCTACTCAGATCTATCTAGGTAATTCAGGTAGGAAATAAAATAAAATTGGATAACTTCCCGTGGGGTTGGCTCCGCGACCCGTTGCCTATAAAGAGGCAAGAACCTTGGAATATGCCAGGCACCTCGACCCGTTACCTATAGAGAGGTAAGAACCTTGGTATATGCCTTTGAACGCCACAATCGATTACGGGAGATCGACTGATAAGTTCGGTGGTGGACGCCACGGACAAACCGATAAGTCCTAAGTTCTAAAAGAACCAACGAGTTTCTCTAACTCACAAATTTGATCTGCCAAAAGATTTTCATTCATCCTCAATGGGTATTTATACATAGATTACAATGATTAAATTTCAAATACATTGTATCTAGACATCTCGGAAATTAAATAAATGAAGTCTTTAAAACAAAAGATTAAACTCTGCATTAAGTACACTAGGCTCTAGATAATTAAGGTACTCAGGAATCCGTCTCCTCTCTGGCGCTTCACCTTCTCATGTCGTCATATCGGTCTCAGTAAAGACTACCTCGGCATCGATCGTTGTATTGAATGTTGGTAACAATGGTTGACATCGGTAGCAATGATTGACTCGGTGGTTACGTTTCGGCTTCGGGTTCAAGGACTCGAATGGTTATTAAGATGCATGGCTCGGTAACCGGTGCTTCGCTTGTCTCGGACCAGATACTTTTAATTAGCCCGTGAAGTGTCACCTCGGCTTGTCGAGCTCGGGATTTAGTAATTGGTCCGCTCGGGATTGAAACTTGTGAAGCGTTCGTTCCCTTTCCGACACCCGATATCATATGTGATCCGATCTCTTGTCTTGTCGTCTCGGTTGAGACTTCCGATACCTCGGCTGGGTTGATAAACGACTGGTCTTGGCTCGTTATCGTATCACTCTCCGTATCGCCATTAATGGTTTGGGGGAACGCTTCTCTTCTGTGATTCGCATCTCCTTCTCTGATTGTCTTTGTCCTTCTCGGTCAGGAGAACGCTGCCTCCTAACTTTCTCTAGTCACTTAGGTGATCTCCTTGGGCTCCTTGTACGCTGTCTCCTGGGACCCCGAGACCTCCGTCTCGGGGGGCTCCGCGATGTCTTCCGAGAGCGGCGTGGACTCCATGATCTGCATCTCCCCCGAATGTTCTCCCTTGCTGCGCCTTCAGTTATTTTTCAGTGACGCTGCAGCTACCTACATTCCAAGGTGGAACGAGTGTTGGAGTTGTATATTTTACAGAACACTTGATTCTCCCCTGGAATTTGTTCTCGCCTTCACCTTAACCCCCTGGTTAAGAGCTAATACTTTCATAGGAGTGTATACTTATGGGGCTTTAGAAGTGAACACGAGGTGTTGCCGCTCTTATCTTACTTCCTCGTGTTCGCCCCCTTCGACTCAGTGTTCTTCATGGCCTCCTTCTTCTTGTCTTTTTCGGTAGCAGATAGGGCGCGGTCTAGCTTAATCCTCACGTACATATCCTAAAATCTAAGGGAGGATTCTCGAAGATCCGCTCCCGTAGTTTTGGGTGTCGGATTCCGACCTGAAGGGCTGCCATAATAACCACCGGATCCGCGTTCCGGACCTTCCCTCGCTCCTATTGAACCTCTTGAAGTAATCTGTCAGGCTCTCATTTTCTTCTTGGATCATTGACAGTAAGATCTTACTGTCTTGGTAAATCATGATGTTGGAATAGAAGTTTGTGACGAAAGCCTTCTCCAACTGTGACAAGTTGTCGATAGAAGATTGTGGAAGGTTCTACTACCAGGATTCACGGACCCAACCAATGTATTGTCGAATGCTAAACAACATAGTCATCTGATGCCCACTTGAATCGTATCGTCGCCCGGTATTTCTCTAAGTGGGACTCTGGATCCCTAGTACCGTCGAGTCCTTTAGCTTTGGCAATTCAAAGTCAGAAGGAATCAGGGTCTCTAGAACTCTCTTCGTTAGGGATGAATGCTCGTCCTCGGTGTAAACTTGTAAGGGAGAACGGTCACCGCTCTTCCTCCCTTAGCGGAGGCTTGCTGATTTGTCCTTCTATTTCAGGGTTCCTTATTGCTTTGGCCGGAGCTTCCCGTCCTCGGTTTCTCGGCTCTGCGGGAAGGTGATACTCCTCGTGCTTGTTGTACTCCTGCGCTTTGGCTTCCCCTCTTGACACTTCATCCAGCCAGAGGTGAGCCCTGGCGGGCTCCCAGCCTATCCCAGAAGTTGTCGTGGTTGCCACTATCCGCGATTGCTCCGATTGTGCCACGGGCGAATCAGCCGGGGCAGCCGTTAGCATCGCTCGAATTTCACTGCGAAAATCGTCGAGATCCTCTCAGGTGATGGGCACTGGCACTTGCGTACCCGAGTTGGCCCATTGGAACTGGCCTGTTATTCTTAGGGGTCATCGCCATTGTTGTGATTGCGACCATGGGTGGCTCTAGGTAGGCTGTTGGGTTTCGCACCACCATCGCTTGCCGAAATATCGTTTCTCGTCGAGCCATTTTGTGCTACGCGTCTCTGTCCGGCCATCGTCTCAACGACTAGGTCTCCACAGACGGCGCCAAATGATGGTGGGTTCGATATTTTCGGGAATCTGACTCACGATGCCATAACAAATGGACAGAAACAATAACAAAGTGCCTGCTCGAGTCCAGCCCCGGCGCTACGCGTGCCTGAGCAAGCCAATTTGGCTCTGGACCAGACCAAGTGATCCGGTCCGGCCCAATAAGAGCCCAAATCCGTTTTAATTCGTTTTAATTGAGTTTTAATCAAACTTAATCTCAATTTCACTCCAAATTATCGTAATCAAGTTAATTACATGTTTAAAATTACTATATGCGATACAATGCGTGATAATTCATGAGATTGAACGTTAACAACGTGAATTTAGGATGATATAAAGTTAAAGTGAGGCGCCTACCCGAACTCTACACCTCGATCAGATATTTTGCATCTAATGACACGCATAGTTTCGCATAGTGATTTAACATGATTAACTTGATTGCTTATTAATATAAGAAAAGAATAAGGTGACTAACCTATTCTAATCTTATATTAATTTACTTCCGTGATGATGAAAAGGAAACGGAAATGCGCTGAGCCCTTACAAATAAAAAATAAAAATATCTAAAAGGTTAGGACGAGGCGGCTACCCAAGACCTACACCTCATCTTTTATTGTATGTATTGTTACCTCATATATAATATCCAGGCATAAATGTTTGAAAGTTGTATATATAAGACAAGAATGATGTGGCTATCCGATTTCTAAAAGTCTTATACCACTTAACGTTCAAATTAGTTAATTATTACGGGTCTTCGACTTTAAATAAAGTTAAACCATTTGATTAAAGAGGACCCCTGTCACGAGGGATGTTGTAGAAGTGTTCCATCTTCCTCACTCGTAATCGACAAACGAGCTTAAGAATCTCAAACGTGTTGATGCAATCCCCTGGTTACTTAGTGGCTTGTCACTTCATTGAAGTGCTTTGCATACTCATGTCTTCGTCCATTCATGTGACACGAGATCAAACATGGGGCTCATGAATGATCTCGGTACATTAGTAGGTTCAAGATAGCGGAGTAGTGAGTTTTCTTCTTTCTTTTTTTTTTTCCTCTCTCTCTCTTTTCCTTTCTTCTTCTTCTTCTTCTTTTTTTTTTTTTTTTTTTTTTTTGACGAAATTTCTGTTCTTGCTTAAAATCCGTTTGGGCCTAGCTTTGAGAATTCATTCTTCAGGTCTAGACAAATATTTTTCCATGATTCCTGATAACTTTCTCACATCAGTATCTTATAACTTGCTCAATAAGAGAGGCATTATCAATACATGTGATGTAATCCCTATATCAGAATATCAAAGAGCATAACTGTTGTTCCAAGTGTCAAAGTAAAGTTTCGACATGCTGCTGTGGACTATTATAAAAGTAAAGTTTGCATGTTTGGAAGATTCACCTAACTCTAGGTAAGCAAAGGGTTTATTCATGCAAATTAACTAGCCTAACCAGACATGCAAAAATAAATAACAACCCACCCCCAAACTCAAACTAAGCATTGACCTCAATGATAAAGCTAGAGAAGAAAATAAATAAATAAATAATGTAAACTAAATGAAAATAAAGAAATGGGACTCCCCTGTTTTGGTGAGCCTTCAAGTTCTTTTGGTTCATGTCTGCTTAGTGAAATTGAGGCTCTTTGGCGATCGATCTCGCCTCCCCAATAGTGCTTTAATCTCTGTCCATTGACTTTGAACTTTCTCCCAGAATTTTCTTCCAAAACTTCAACAGCTCCGTAAGGAAAAACTTCTATTACTTTGAATGGTCCTGACCACCTCGACTTTAACTTTCCTGGAAACAATTTCAGGCGTGAGTTAAATAAGAGAACCTTTTGTCCTGGTTCAAACTGACGTTTTATTATCTTTTGATCATGCCACTTTTTGTCTTCTCTTTATAATCCTGACATTCTCATAGGCTTGGAGTCTAATTTCATCCATCTCATTCAGCTGCAACAACCTTTTCTCTCCTGCACTTCTCAAATTGTAATTTAGTTGCTTGATTGCCCAATGTGCTTTATGCTCCAATTCCACGGGTAGATGGCATGCCTTTCCAAACACTAACCGGTACGGTGACATTCCAATAGGGGTTTTATAAGCCGTTCGATATGCCCACAATGCATCATCCAACCGTCTAGACCAATCTTTCCTGGAGGGACACACCGTTTTCTCCAAAATTCGTTTAATTTCTCTGTTGGAAATTTCCGTTTGACCGTTGGTTTGCGGGTGATATGCTAGTGCTACTTTATGCTTGATTCCATACTTGCTTAGAAGAACGTTAAATTGTTTGTTGCAGAAGTGGGTGCCTCCGTCACTGATAATTGCTCGTGGTGTGCCGAACCTTGTAAGAATCTGTTTCTTCAAAAACTTAAGCACAATATTAGAATCATTAGTGGGAGAAGCAATTGCTTCTACCCACTTAGAAACATAATCCACAGCAACTAAAATATATCGATTATTAAAAGATGAAACAAAGGGGCCCATAAAGTCTAAACCCCATACATCAAACAATTCAATTTCTAACATATTATTTAAGGGCATCTCATGTCTTCGTGATATGTTACCCGTCCTCTGACATCTATCACACTTGGCCACAAAAGCAAAAGCATCTTTAAAGAGAGTGGGCCAGTAGAAACCTGATTGCAGAACCTTAGCTGCTGTCCTATCTCCGCCAAAGTGCCCACCGCATGGTGCAGCATGACAATGATATAAAATATCTTGAACTTCATTTTCCGGTACACATCTCCTAATGATCTGATCGGCACATCTTCTAAATAGAAGAGGCTCGTCCCACATGTAGTTCCGTACATCACTTAGGAATTTCTTCTTTTGCTGAAAGTTCAAATCAGGAGGAAAACAATTAGCAACCAAGTAATTAACAAAATCAGCATACCATGGCGCTTTCTCGATTGCAAACAATTGCTCATCTGGAAAGAATTCATTAATGTGAGTGTGATCCTTGATATAAGCTTCTCTCTCGAGCCGGGATAGATGATCTGCTACCTGATTTTCAGAACCTTTCTTGTCCCTTATTTCCAGATCGAATTCCTGTAACAATAAAACCCATCTGATCAATCTCGGTTTAGCATCTTTCTTTTCAACCAAATACCTGATAGCTGCATGGTCGGTATATACAATGACTCTGGTTCCAATCAAGTATGAACGGAATTTATCAAAAGCAAAAACTACAGCCAACAATTCCTTTTCTGTGATAGTGTAATTTATCTGAGCATCATTCAGTGTTTTACTAGCATAATAAATGGCACAGAAAACTCTATCTCTACGTTGTCCTAAGACTGCACCCACCGCATACTCACTTGCATCGCACATTAATTCAAATGGCATATTCCAATCAGGTACAGTTACAATAGGCGCGGAAATCAATCTATTTTTTAATTCCTGGAAGGCTTCTAAACATGCATCATCAAATTTAAAAGGTACATCTTTCTCTAATAACCTGCAAAGAGGGTTAGCAATTTTTGAAAAATCCTTAATAAACCTTCTATAGAAACCTGCATGCCCCAAAAAACTGCGAATTCCCTTTATAGATGTCGGTGGAGGCAGCTTTTCAATTGTCTCTATCTTTGCCTTGTCAACTTCAATTCCCTTGCTTGACACCCTGTGACCTAAAACAATACCTTCTCGAACCATAAAATGGCATTTTTCCCAATTTAAAACAAGATTAGTCTCTTCACATCTCTTGAGAACTTTAGATAAATTTAACAAACAAGTATCAAAAGAGTCCCCAAAAACTGAGAAGTCATCCATGAATATCTCTAAACATTGTTCTACCATATCAGAGAATATCGCCATCATGCACCTTTGAAACGTCGCAGGAGCATTACATAATCCGAATGGCATCCTTCGAAACGCAAAGGTACCGTAAGGACATGTAAAAGTGGTCTTCTCCTGGTCTTCCGGGGCGATTGCAATTTGATTATAGCCTGAATAACCATCTAAAAAGCAATAAAAATCCTTACCTGAAAGCCGGTCTAGCATCTGGTCGATGAATGGGAGTGGAAAATGGTCCTTTCTTGTAGCATTATTCAACTTGCGGTAATCCATGCAAACTCGCCATCCCGTCACTGTTCGAGTTGGAATCAGCTCATTCTTCTCGTTCGGAACCACCGTCATCCCTCCTTTCTTTGGGACGCATTGTATAGGACTTACCCACGCACTATCTGATATAGGATAGACTATGCCTGCATCGAGCCACTTTATTATCTCCTTTTTTACAACCTCTTTCATCAGAGGGTTTAAACGCCGTTGTTGCTCGATGGTAGCCTTGTGGTCCTTCTCCATGAAAATCTTGTGCATGCAAATGGATGGACTAATTCCTCGAATGTCAGCTATTGTCCATCCTATGGCTCCCTTGTGCTCCCTTAAAACTCGAAGTAATTTCTCCTCCTGAACTTCATTTAAAGTCGAAGAAATAATAACAGGTAAATTAGAAGGATTATCTAAGAATGCATACCTTAAATGATCTGGCAATGGCTTGAGTTCCAAATTAGGAGGCATTTCGACTGAAGGTTTTGCAAAAGATGTCGGCATCTCTAAGTGTTCGAACCGGTTGAGCTCTTTTCGTACTGCTTGTGTAGCATCTAACCGACTTAATATCTCTAAAAACTCATCATCCTCTCTTTCCATGATTCCAATCAGTGAAGCCTCAAGTGCATCTTCAGGAAACCACTTACCAAATGTTGATCCTGTCAACTCATTCAATACACTTACAGAAAAACATTCATCAGATTCACTAGGATGCTTAATCGCTTTAAAAACATTAAAAGTTACCTCTTGATCTTGAACCCTCATTGTCAACTCACCTTTTTGTACATCAATTAGAGTTCGTCCTGTAGCTAAAAATGGTCTTCCTAATATGATAGGAATCTCACGGTCCTCCTCAAAGTCAAGAACAATAAAATCAGCAGGAAAAATAAATTTATCTACTTTGACTAAAACATCTTCAATTATACCCCGAGGATATGTTAGAGACCTGTCAGCTAATTGTAATGTAATGGAGGTAGGTTTTACCTCACCCAAACCCAATTGTCGAAAAATAGATAAAGGCATTAAGTTGATACTAGCACCTAGATCACATAAAGCTTTACCGAAATCTTTATTGCCTATTGCGCATGGGATCGTAAAACTACCTGGGTCCTTTAGCTTTTGAGGCAACTTCTTTTGTAAAATTGCACTGCACTCTTCTGTGAGTCCCACCGTCTCGAATTCATCTAATCGTCTTTTCTTGGAAAGAATGTCCTTCATGAACTTGACGTAGCTTGGCATTTGTTCGAGAGCCTCTGCAAATGGTATGTTGATGTGGAGCTTTTTAAACACCTCTAGAAACTTTTGGAATTGTTTATCCTTCTTCTGCTTTTGGAATCTTTGTGGAAATGGGATTGGAGGTTGTGTTATTTTGAGTTGAGGATCTTCTGATATATCTCCATCATTCTTTTCTACATTCTTGTCTTGATCATCGGATGACTTAACTTGTTCAAAGGCTTCAATGCCACGGTCCAGTGTGTCTAGCTCCACCTTCGGTGCCACCTTATTATCTTTGTTCATTGTCTGTTGTTCCTTTGCTTGATTTGCAACTGTTTTTCCATTTCTCAGCGTGATCATTTTGCAATGCTCCTTATTATCTCCTCGAGGATTCGGCTCAGTGTTACTTGGGAGTGTGCCTTGGGTACGGTTGTTTAATGCCGAAGCTAATTGGCCTATTTGATTTTCCAACGTCCGAATGGAAGCTTGTTGGGACTGCATTAACGCATCCGTCTTTGCCATGTATTGTAACATCATCTCTTCCGTGCTAGGCTTCTTCTCTTGGAAATATGCTCTTCCTTGATTTTGGAACCCAGGAGGTTGATTTTGCCTTTGTGCCACCGCGTTTCCTTGGTTCTGCCATGAAAAATTAGGGTGATTGCGCCATCCCGGATTGTAGACATTTGAATACGGATCATTCCTGTCTCTATTAAAATTTCCAACAAAATTAGCAGATTCAGAATTTGCCAATGAATTAGAGTAACTTGGACAAAGTTTTGACGAATGTCCCTCTCCACACAAGTCACAAACGATAAATGGGCTCTGCATTGCTGATCCTTCCAGTCGATCAAATTTCGATGACAAAGCATCAATTTTTGCTGTGAGAGCTGAAACCAGATCCAACTCATGAATACCTGCCACCTTTTTAGGCATGGCACGTTCACATGGCCATTGATAATTATTGGCAGCCATCTCCTCCAATAGATTATATGCCTCATCTGGTGATTTGGCCATTAATGTTCCTCCTGCAGCTGCATCTATGGTGGTACGAATATTATTAGATAAACCATTATAAAACGTTTGCACCTGCAACCACTTAGGCAGACCATGGTGGGGGCATCGTCTGAGCAAGTCCTTGAAACGCTCCCAAGCCTCATATAAAGATTCGAAGTCACTCTGGATGAAGGTCGTGATATCGTTTCGCATCTTTGCGGTTTTAGCTGGTGGAAAGTACTTTGCTAAAAATTTCTGCACTATGTCATCCCATGTGGTGATTGAACTAGCTGGAAGAGACTGAAGCCAACTCTTTGCTTTGTCGCGTAGCGAGAATGGAAAAAGTCTGAGGCGAATAGCATCGTCAGAGACACCGTTATGCTTAAACGTGTCGCAAATCTCAAGAAAGTTCGACAAGTGTGCATTTGGATCATCGGTTGACTGTCCTCCGAACATAACCGAAGTTTGAATCATTTGAATGATTGCCGGCTTGATCTCGAAATTATTTGCTCCAATAGCTGGTCTCCGAATACTTGAATGAATACCTTCAACTCCTGGAACAGCGTAATCGCGAATAGCTCTCGCATCTTGCCCTTCATCACCCATGTTGTTCGGTTGTCTAGTTTCACGAGCGAGTCTACGTCTCCGACGAAAAGTTCGTTCAATCTCAGGATCAAATGGAACGAATTCTATGTTTCTGGGATGTCGCATGCAACAACCTGCAATCAGCAAGAAAAATAATTAAACTAATTAACAATAAAAATAAATGCTTGATCTATGACTAAGTCTGCCTGGTATTAGTACTAACAGAAAATTCAAATTATTCCCCGGCAACGGCGCCAAAAACTTGTTGAGTAAATTTATAATATCTATACTCACTACGCAAGTATACGTATCGCTATGAATACTACAGTGACGAGTACAGGTCGATCCCACGAGGAATAAGTTAAACTAACTATTAATGCCTAAAATTTTAGCAGCTTAATCTTAGTCAAACAACTGAAGTAGGACTTATGAAATTCAATACGCAATAACTATGTGAATAAATACTTTAATAAAAGTCTAGGATTATGATTTCTCCCAGCACTCCAATTTAGTAACATCTACCTTTTCAATTAATTTATCAATCAGTTAAGCTGCTAACCGAGAGTCATAATATATTTCTAAACCTCTTCCGATAGTGAAGAAAAATATCCAGATAATCAAGTCACTCCATTCCTGGGCGACTAAAATTACATAGATTCATTAGGTGTCGACTCAATTTTGGTTACCTGATGGCGTGGTATATTCCTATCCTACGCACATATTACTTTCGCACACAAGGCAAGATAGCAAAGGCTATTTTAGTCTGGTCTAAACACAGGCTCACTTTTCCGAGTATAACCTAAGTTACGAAATCAATCAACAAATTAGCCAGATTTATTGAAAGCTTGAAGAACAGAATAAAATAAACAACTTGACATGATTGACGAAATTAAACTTTAAGGTAATCAATACTAAAAATTCGTGCTGGGTTCCATCTTAATCCTAGAAACCGAAGAGATTACTCCATGTAAGAGTTCAATGAATACATCAAAATTTTTGAAGACATCACCATAGACTATAATAGCAATGAAGAAGAAAAATGAGAATTAATCCTGCCACGCTGTTCAATTTGCACCTCCTTCCTCGATTGCTCTTCTGATTTGCTGAGCTTCTTTCTTTTTCTTCTTTTTTTTTTTAGCCGAGAGAGTCCCCCTTTTTATTTGCTAATTTTTTTTCCTTTATTTCCTCTGCCGCTGGCTTCTGCAAAACCCTCCTCTGATTGCTCTTTCCAAGAAAATTTTCTTGAAAACCTCTTTAAATCTCAGCCATTCATTTCAATCACCCTATCCAATGGTTGATTTTAAATGCTTCTCTAATTTTCAAGCCCAAATATAAGTCCATATTAGGCTTAAGCTTGATAGATCTCAACTCTAAGATTTTCCTCGCAGGTTGTAATTATTTCACAAATTTCGCCCTCAACTGCAAGCAAAATAAATCCGGTAAGTGAGTCTCCAACTTATATTACATATCACAATTCTATCAAAAAAATTCAGAAAGTAATCTCTGGTCCTATTTATTATAAAACTAAGCAATTGCTAAAAAGAAATGATTTTTTCTCATAAATTTGGATTGAATTATAAGATATATTGATTGCAATATATGCAGTCAACAGTGGTGACTCCAAACCTTTTCACCGCCTCACTGTGAGACGGGTTGTCAACAATAGGTATAATTTAATTTTTCATAATTAGTACATAAATAGTGATAACAGATAATAAATTATTACATTAATTAATAGATATAATAACATGTTAGAAATAGTCTAGAATCACAAGTTAAACGAATGGGTATAGAATCTCAAACGTGACTTATCCGATTTTTTAGATTTCTATAAATATCTATGTGGCGACTCCAAAATCTTTTCACCTCCTCACCGCGAGGTAGGTCGTTAACAATTGATATAATTTAATTTTCATTAGTACATAAATAGTAATAACAGATAATAAATTATTACATTAATTAATAGATATAATAATATGTTAGAAATAGTATAGAATCACATGTTAAACGAATGGGTCTAACTATACAGCTGTCTGTCAACTTAGACATTAACTTGGGTTACTATTTCCACCTTGGTACTACAGTATAAGGTTAGTGCATAGTAATTTATACAATCTGCTTACTAGTTATTAGCTATTTATCTATTGATTAGTTTTAAAGTATATGCCATCGAATTTTATCAAATATAGATATTGTTTTAATTTAATGTTTCTATAATATGTTGTATACAATTGTTTAACAGACTGCAAAGTCATAAACAAGCTGTTTGGAGATAAAGCGAACCTTTTGAGGTTCAATAAAAGGGGCTGAGGTTCAATCAAAGCAGTTTGGAGTAAGCACTTTTCTCATAAGCAACTCTTTTTTGAAGATTTATGTAAAAAAAGTCTGATTGTGATTCATCTATTTTATACGACCATCGTAATATATAAATATAAGAGTGATACCGATCAATATGCTATCAATTAAAGAATTTCAGTCTTACGAACTGAATAGATCTGAATATTCATTTTACTTTCAACGAAATAGAAAGTATGAATCTCACATTATCTTTATAGGCTGTTGGTCTCAAATTCAAGATCTTTGCTTTCTGGACGGAAGCTCCAATAAGGACCAGTTTATTACCTAAGTGAGGAAAGTGAGGCAAGTTGGAAACTCACTTGCTCACTTTTTCTATTTACTTGAAAAAAAAAATGGTGAAAGTGACTTTCTCCCCTTTTCAAGTAGTATTCATTTCAATACATTTGTTATTTTTTTCACTTCTCTCCAAATTGAAGAGAAATGGAGAAAGTCATAATTACATACAATTTTGTATACTATTAATAATACTAATAATAATATATACTAATTTATTGTTAAAATAAATTATTTATAATAAAATATATTAGTATATTGTTAAAATAATAATAGTGATAATAATATATTAAAATATTTATTATTAAATAATAATAATAAATATAGTATATCGTTACAATAATATTATTAATAATCAAGTATACTAATATAATAATAATAATAATAAAATATATATTATTATATTTATAAAATAGATATTTAATCATATATTAATATTAATAATAATATTATTATTATTATTCTTATTATATTATTAATATATAATTACAAATATACTATTAATAAATTATTTATTTTTAATTTTAATATTTTAATAATATTAATATATGTCATATATTATTAATGTATTTAATTATTAGTAATATATAGTTATTATTTATATTATATTTTAAATTTATTTTATCACAATTTCTTCCTATTTTTTAATAATAAGTAAATAAAAAAAATTTAAACCTATTTTTTTATTACTTTTCGTTCATTTATGTTTCTCTTATTTTTTTTTTTTATCCATTTACCTTACTCGTCCCACTTTTTCTACGCTAAGCAACCCTTTGGTCTCGTGAAAAGCTCCCAACCAACCCAAACGCAGTTTCCCATTCCTGAACGGAAGAGCCACCAACCCCGCAGTCCATCAATCTAACAACCATGACAATGGTTTACAAATCTCAAAGCTCACTTGACGGCCGTGATCTTCTCCCATCGCCATCGAACACTCCGCCCTCCACGACATTTTTGTTGCACCATTCTACATATTTAAAGAACAATAAACAAAGCTTTTCTTCATCTCGCTGCTCGCATTTTTTTCGGAGTCGTCGTCTGTCAGAGATCTCCGCCATGGCCGCCACGACTTCGCCTTCGTCCACCGCCCCAGCTAGCCTGTTGGCTTTCAGGTCCCAGCTTTGCCACGTCAGCAAGCCGGCCGTACTCGCTCTCCCCCGCGGCGGCGCTCGCCGTGGTGGTAACGGCGGCGTCGGCCTACGAGTGCGGGGGTCGGCGGCAGTGGAAGCAACTGCGGCGGCGGCGACTGCGAATGAGAAGCTGGTGGAGAAATCTGTGAACACGATAAGGTTCTTGGCGATCGACGCGGTGGAAAAGGCGAACTCGGGACATCCTGGCTTGCCCATGGGATGCGCACCTATGGCGCACGTGTTGTTCGACGAAGTGATGAAGTACAATCCGAAGAACCCTTATTGGTTCAACCGCGACCGGTTTGTGCTATCCGCCGGCCATGGATGCATGCTTCACTACGCGCTCCTTCATCTTGCCGGTTACGATAGCGTCAAGGTTTGTTTGATCTACTTTTCCAAGGGTTGACTTGGATCTGGTAAAGTAGGATTTTCATTTCTTGTGCTTTGAAGTCTTAGATTCATGATTAATGCTAGTTCACTATTCGAGCAGCAAGATTCATGATTAATGCTAGTTCACCCAGAAAGTTGATCAACTTCTTGTCGGGCATAGCATATTTCACTTTTCGAGCAGCACATAGTTCAACCCATGAATTATTTTTTGGTTAAGGTCTGGGAGCTCCAGCATTTTGGAGTTTGAAAGTTAGTTCAGATAGGTAACAATTCGGACCCATATAGTAAAATAACTAGCAGACGCTTGGGTCAGAACTCGTGATACTTGGTTGGTGGCTGGTTGTTTGGAGAATTGCTTCTGTTGTTGGTTCAGTTTCATGTTATCTAATAGAAATGTTTGTATTCGATATCATAGGAGGAGGACTTGAAGGCCTTCCGACAGTGGGGAAGCAGAACACCTGGCCATCCTGAGAATTTTGAGACTCCTGGAATTGAAGTCACCACTGGTTATCTTCTTCAGCTAGCTGTCATGTCTATATTCATTTATGTTTGAACTGTTGTTGGATTTGCAATTAGTTATTTGTCCTCTTCTCTGAAAATGCTAAGGAAATCTTTATGTTTTATTATTTCATAGGCCCCCTTGGACAGGGTATTGCTAATGCTGTTGGTTTGGCACTTGCTGAGAAGCACCTTGCTGCCCGCTTCAACAAACCCGACATGGAGATCGTTGACCATTACACGTAAATAGTGCCATATTCTGTCCTTTTTTTTTTGAAATTCATAATGATGAAGTAAATATATTGAATTATGGCATGTGCTAATTTTAGTATTATTATTTCTAGCTATTGTATACTCGGAGATGGTTGCATGATGGAGGGTGTATCGAATGAAGTTTGTTCTCTTGCTGGACACTGGGGTCTTGGAAAGTTGATTGCCTTCTATGATGATAACCACATCTCCATCGATGGGGACACAGAAATTGCATTTACTGAAGATGTAATTGCTCGTTACGAGGCACTAGGATGGCATACGATCTGGGTGAAGAATGGAAACACAGGGTTTGATGGAATTCGCGAAGCAATTAGGGAAGCCAAAGCTGTTAAAGACAAACCAACTTTGATCAAGGTCTGAATGTTAGCACATTTTCTTTCTGTATATGTCTCTGATCAATGCTTTCTTTCCCCTCATTAAGGAGTTGTTGTTTGGGAATTTTAACAGATAACTACCACCATCGGTTATGGATCACCAAACAAAGCAAACAGTTATAGTGTGCATGGTAGTGCTTTAGGTGCTAAGGAAGTTGAGGCAACCAGGCAGAACCTTGATTGGCCATACGAGCCTTTCCATGTACCCGAAGATGTCAAAAGGTAATACAGTGCTAAATTTTTCATATGCAATTTAACTGGTCATCATGATAATGTATTGGTCTACTTTTTCAGCCACTGGAGTCGTCATATTGATGAAGGTGCTTCTCTGGAAGCTGAATGGAACTCCAAGTTTGCTCAGTACGAAGAGAAGTATAAGGAACACGCAGCAGAGTTGAAGAGCATAATTCAAGGGGAATTGCCAGCTGGATGGGAGAAGGCACTTCCTGTGAGTAATTTTTGATCATGGATATGATATTGTTTCATTGTTAGTGATTTAAGTAAATATGAATCTCTTTTCCAGACGTATACTCTTGAGAGCCCTACAGATGCTACAAGAAACCTATCTCAACAAAATCTCAATGCACTTGCTAAAGTTCTTCCTGGATTTCTCGGTGGTAGTGCAGACCTTGCTTCTTCCAACATGACGCTGCTGAAGATGTTTGGAAATTTCCAGAAGGATACACCTGAGGAGCGCAATGTTCGATTTGGCGTCAGAGAGCATGGAATGGGCGCTATTTGCAATGGCATTGCTCTCCACAGTCCTGGCCTTATCCCCTATTGTGCCACCTTTTTTGTGTTCACTGACTATATGAGGGCTGCCATTAGAATCTCTGCTTTAAGCCAGGCCGGCGTGATTTACGTTATGACCCACGACTCGATCGGTCTTGGTGAAGATGGGCCTACTCACCAGCCGATAGAGCACTTGATCTGCTTGCGTGCAATGCCTAACATTCTCATGCTTCGTCCAGCGGATGGCACGGAAACCGCTGGTGCTTACAAGGTAGCAGTTCTAAACAGGAAGAGACCGTCCGTTCTAGCACTTTCTAGACAGAAGCTTCCTCAGCTTGCTGGAACATCAGTGGAAGGGGTTGAAAAGGGAGGCTATATTATCTCAGACAACTCTTCTGGTAAGAAACCCGATCTTATTATCATGGGCACGGGTTCGGAACTTGAGATTGCTGCCAAGGCTGCTGATGAGTTGAGGAAGGAGGGGAAATCAGTACGTGTCATTTCTTTCGTCTCTTGGGAGTTATTTGATGAGCAATCTGAGGAGTACAAGCAGAGTGTTCTCCCTGATGATGTTACTGCAAGGATTAGCATTGAGGCTGGATCGACACTTGGCTGGGATAAGTACCTAGGGGGCAAAGGCAAGGCCATAGGTATTAACCATTTTGGAGCTAGTGCACCTGCTGGAAAATTATATAAGGAGTTTGGTTTGACAGTGGAGAACGTTATTTCAGCAGCCAAATCTCTGTAAGTTTGTGTACGCTATGTTCTTTTCCTTTCATCTGTCCTGAGTAGTTTGGTTGATGAGTCCATGAGAAAACTCTCAAACTTCTGCGCGGAGGCGTTTAGAGGAGAAAGTTTTTTAATCGGATTCTAATAAGGACTCGTAGTGTTTAGTTCATTTTGCTAGCCTATTTAATAAATCTTATGCCACTTAGTATATTACGTCCATGGTAGGTACAATGTGGAGGATATTAAAGGCTTTGGAGTTGTGTGTTAATCTCTGAATTGAGTTAGTTGTTGTTGTACCTTTTCTTCTCACGTTATTGGTGTGACAGTGGTAGTCAATGAATTCTTATCTATGTTATTGGCTGTGTTTGGTCTATTCATGTAGTTGGGTAAGCAAATGAATGCGAGGTGCAGTTGCGTTTGTCAAAGGATTGTTTGAAAATTCTCCTCCGGCAATCAATCAGGCTGTTTTTTTTAAGTACATAAGTTCACTGTTGATAATGAAATCTAACTGCATCGAGACTCAGGACTAAGGTGTCTGTGGATTAAAACCCACGGATATGGTTAAAGTGGAGCTCCGGCGCGGGTCCCTTGGCCCATGTCTCAAAAAGAAAAAATTCTACAATGAAATGTTTACGCCACGTCAGCATATATCTCTCTCCTGTTTAAATTAAAAAAATAAATTTTATGATCATTTTTTAGAAAAAAATTTTAAATAAAATTTATAGATTTCGATAAAATCTACAACTTTCATATTCAAATTTTTTTCAAAAAATACTTCTAAATAAGTGTTTTAGTTCTCCAAAATATAACGGGTTTAACGGATTTTAAAACAGTTTTTAAACTCGCTTTAAATCTGTTAAATTTTGGAGTCCCAAAATATATTTTTATAAGTATTTTTTGAAAAAAATTTAAACACGAAAGTTATAGATCTCGTCAAAATCTACAATTTTAATGTTAAATTTTTTTTTTAAAAAATACTTTTAAATAGATATTTTTGAGACCGTTATACGGAGTGAAATTGTATAATCGTTATATCTAAGAATCTCTCCTCAAAAAGAGGACTAAGGTCTCTGTGGTTTTGATTTCTTATATACAGTTGTTAAACTGGTTATTTCTGCAAAGGTTATGACAAACCATTACTTTACTATGCTACAAAAAACCGTCCCGTTGTCCCGACACATCACGTATTCAATCTCTCCTCCAAGCAGACTCAGTACACACCAGGTCAAACTGGACATCCACATGGTTCGATGTTGTTATGCATTGCACGACAAACCTTTCTAACGTTATGCGTTTCACCCCTTAGAAAGGATGGTTCATCTAGATGAATTTCTATATTTGACAAGTAAATGTTATTATCAAGTGAAGTAGTGCATAGCTAAACTAGACGTTCTAGGCTTACTAGGTTTTGAGGGCAAAGTTTCGTGACCGGAAACTTTTCCGTATGCTCATTGAATTTTTCCTAAGCATGAAGAACTCCCTTTTTTTTTGCCTCTGTTGAATATTAGCCCTTGTATGTGGCAAAAGTCTGCAGTACATGTAGTTAAAGCATCTTTTATGTATGTTTAGTAAAATCTAAAAAGAATATTCTTCATTATCATAAATAAGATTTTAAATGCCATTTCGTACCAGATTTTGGTATTTTAAATTCGAGACGTGCCGATCGTGCCGTGGGGACCTTACCGATAATAAATTATTATTGTTTTATATTTTATTATATTTATTATAACTTTTTAAAATTTCTTTTTTTAAAATATTATTTAATTTTTTTTAAAAATTGAAAAAATGAGTCACACGCGTAGGCGTTTTTAAAGCTACCGGTCGCCCCCGCACACGGGTGACCTTTGTCTTCACGCGAGGAGGAAGACTTTTAAAAAAAAAAAATTAGAGAGAGAGGGAAAGGGGGAGACAGAGAGACGGGGACGGTAACGGCAGGCTCCGGCACGTGCAAGGCAACACTGAGCGTGTTGTCCTGCTTTTAAAACTGTCACGATCCGCCGGATTCCGGTGACCGTCGACGAGAAATCACAAAACTACAGAGGCAGGCATTTCATCGAACACTAGAATTGACCGTGAATTAAAGAGAAAATTCAAGCGATTAATTCTGAAAAATGATTGATATCGACCGAGATTACAAGAACTAGAATTAGAAAGAAAGAAATAAGAGGAAAAAGCTAGAAGGAAATACAACCAGAAGAATTTAGATCAAAAGAATCATCTCCCTGTAAGAAGCTGTGAGCTGCAGCTTATATAATGATGAAGACAATTGAAAAATGACTAATTCACCCGTCGAATGCACGTGCACAACAGGCGCTTCATTAAAACTTCTTACCTCACTGCATTGGACGGCTGTGATTGATCCTCGCTCATCGAACGGTTCAAGACAATGCGTAACGATACGCGTGATTGTTTGAAAATCGACGGCCATGATGATGTTGATCAAGCGGTTGCCATTTAACTGCGGTTTTATAGTTCTAACAGCGGTAACAACTTCAGATCTAATAGATTCAGCTCAGATTATACCTCCTACACGTCTCATGCCCCTCCGATCAACTCCAGTAGCCTCCGGATATGTCATGACTCTAACATGTCGGGAGAGAGAGAGACATGGACGGTGACGGCAGGCTCCCGCACGTGCCGGGCGGCACCAAGCGTATTGTCCTGCTTTTAAAATCTTGATTATAAATGGACAAGAGTTGAATTGGGGCAAGAAAACGTGACTGAATTGGTCCTTGTTTCTTTTTGGGACGAAGTGGGAGAAAGAAGTAACTTCTCCAACGAAGAAAATGATCCATTTTTTGTTCTGTCCCTTATTAAGATGGTTTATTCTTTTGCACCGGCTTAGGTGTCAAGGTCAATCACCAGACGCATGCTATGGTGCTAAGGTCCCCAGTCGACTAATTAGTAAGCAGCTTTCCTACCACTTTGCATTCTTGATATTTTCACCTTTTTTTCACTTCCTCTCAAAAATATAGGAAGTGAAAATAAGTGACTTTATTAACATCTAATGATAATTATCATAATTCTAACATTATCAACTAACATATATTAAATTTACAACTGAACAATTAGGATAACAAACTTTATAAATTGAGTAATAAACTAAATATTATTAATTTACTAACTAAATTTTTTAATAATTTACTAATTTTTATTAATAACTTTTCTCAAAAAATTGTAAAGTTTGAATATTGTAAGAATAGGTAGTATTAATAAATATTACTGTGCACGAAATATTAAAATTAAATATTGTATTAGATATAAATTATATTCCTATATGTTTTATAATTCATATAAATCCTAAACTACTTATAAGTAAATAAAGAAACTCCAATCTAATTTCTAACGATTTTTTATCCTTTTTACTTCCTCACGTTTGAATTCATTTTCTTCACACTTTCTTTACATTTCTCTATCAACCCCTAAATATTAAGCTTCCGGGAATGAATGTTTCCCTAATCAAATACTAGGATGCTTTGGATTTCATAAAGATGTGAGTAAAAAGTAATAGAATTGGTGACTGGCGATACAGACGTTGGGTGCTTATTATTTAGTGATAAATAGGGAATGTAAAAGATATCCTATAAAGTATGTTGTAAACAAATTCAAATCTTTTGTCCCAAATTGGTCCATCATGTGTCTCGTTACTCCGATAAATTACATGTGTTCAATTATTGATTAATAAAAGGGAATTATCACTGCAACATATCAATTGATCCAGGCAGATCTTGGACGAAGAAAGACTGAGGCCGGCAAGAACGAATCCGAGATCGGCATAGCCGAGATCGAGGCAAGCTGAGCCGAGACCGAGGCCGGCAAGAGCGAATCCGAGGCAGGCGTAACCGAGACTGAGACCGGCGTGACCGAGACCGAGGTGGAGGTATGACCGCGTCAGGGTAGGCAGAGCCGAGACCAAGGCCGTCAAGACCGAATCCGAGACAAGCGTAGCCGAGACCGAGGCAGGCGCGACCGAGACCGAGTTGGAGGCATGACCGCAAACAAGGCAAGCAGAGCCGAGACCGAGGCCGGCAAGACCGAATCCGAGGCAGGCGCGACCGAGAACGAGGCAGGCACGACCGAGACTGAGGTAGGCACGGCCGAGACCGAGGTAGGCACGGCTGAGACCAATGTAGCACAGCCGAGACCGAGCCAGCTCGCGGACGCGCGGAAGACCAACGGTTGAGCGCGGAAGATGAGCGGTCAGGCGCGAAAGACCAAACAATGATTCAATATATCTGGACAAAGAACCCATTGGAACCCTCACCAGAAATTTATTGCACCAATAATTGTGAAGTAGTTAATTAGCAAATAGTTAATGTACTTACGATTGTCTATAAATACCAATGAGAAAATCGAAATTTGGCATCTTTGCCACCCACCAAAAATTCGGGTAAATTACCTATTTGGTACCCCGATTTGTACCTATATTAACTTTTCGTACCCTATTTTGCAAACGCACCTCAGCGCATACCTCCAGCGAGAATCCGTGACGGCGCCGTTAATATGGATGACGTGGCAAAATGGGTTTTTTACCCGTTAATATTTAGGCCCCAAAAACACCAATTTAGAAGCATATTTAAGAGAAACTTTGAACATAAAAGTTGTAGATTATGATGAGATCTACAACTTTTATATTTAAAGTGTTTTTAAAAAATGCTTCTAAATGTGTATTTTGAGGCTCCCAATTGTTAACGGATTTCAAAATCGACTTATTAACCCGGTACACTTTGAAGACTCAAAACACTTATTTACAAGTATTTTTAGAAAAAACTTTAAACATAAAAGTTGTAGATCTTATCACACTCTACAATTTTTATATTCAAAATTTTTTCAAAAATTATTTCTAACTAGGTTTTTTGGGGTATGGAAGTGAATAAGTAAAAATTTATCTCGATAAAATTTGGAGCCTTATAACACCTACTTAGAAATACTTTTTGAATAAATTTTGAATATAAAAATTATAGAGTGTAATAAGATCTACAACTTTTATGTTTAAAGTTTTTTCCAAAAATACTTGTAAATAGGTATTTGAGTCTTCAAAGTGTACCGGGTTAATAAGTCGATTTTGAAATTCGTTAACAATTGGGAGCCTCAAAATACATACTTAGATGCATTTTTTTAAAAAACTTTAAATATAAAAGTTGTAGATCTCATCAAAATCTACAACTTTTATGTTCAAAGTTTCTCCAAATATGCTTCTAAATTGGTATTTTTGGGGCCTAAATGTTAACGGGTAAAAAACCCGTTTTGCCACGTCATCCATATTAACGGCGCCGTCACGGATTCTCACTGGAGGTATGCACTGAGGTGCGTTTACAAAATGGGGTACGAAAAATTAATATAGGTACAAGTCGGGGTACCAAATAGGTAATTTACCCCCAAAAATTCTATTTCTCTAATCGTTGTGTTCTACCATTCGGCCACCACTCCTGGCATCCCTAGATCCTTATTCTTCATCCTGCTTATTCTCACGGTTAAATCAGCCTTGAGACCAAGTCTGAATCATATGGTATCAGACCTAGACGTGAGGAACGTTTATGAGACGCAGTCGAGCACAGCAAGAATTCTTAGCCGAGAAAAATGGTGATCCGAACGAGGAACAGGAGCCACGGCGAAAATGCAAGAGACTCCGCATCCGGTCACGGCCACACAGTCATGGAGGAGCATGGAGATCGAGAAGCGACTAACACGGTTCGAGGAGCAGTTCACTACCATGGCAACCAAGACAGACGAGACCATTGCAAAGTTGACAAATGCAACGACCAACCAGATCACAATGTTGGCGAGCTCGACCAACGAGCAAATCTCCAGCTTGGTGCACTTCATGCAACAGATGGTTGGGAACCAAGCACGGGCAGCCACCCCGACACCCGAGCCAAACACGGGTATACCCCGGACGGCAGCGGAAAATGAATCCGTAGAGGAGAGAGGTGAGCCTTCCCATATGCAAGAGGGTGTTGAAGTTCCATGACGCCCCGGCAAGGAGATCATGAAAGAGGAGCCCGAGCCTCAAACCGACAGGAGAATGCATAGAGAAGTACAAGGCATGGCCCCGATCATGGTTGACGCAAAATTGGAGCTTCCTGTGTATAATGGAGAAGTAAATGGAGAGAAGATATATGGGTGGATCGATCAAATGGAGAATTACTTTTCTCTCTATAACTATGAGAACTCGCAAAGTCTGGCGTTCGCGAGGCTCAAGTTGCGTCACATGGCTAATATGGTGGAATGCACATCTACGGGAGTATGGTTCCACGGGAATCACGTGGGTGCCGTTCAAGAAGCAACTCAGAGAGCAATTCTATCCCGTGGGATACGAGGAAGCGCGATGGAAGAAGTGGCTCTTTCTCAAGCAAGGTGAGAACCAAAGTGTACAAGATTACACTACCGAGTTCTGGAGACAAGCCTTGGTGATGGGAGTGAGTCTACAAGACCCGAAGATTCTTCGCAAATACCTAGCGGGGTTGCATAAGGGGTTGTTTGAAGAAGTTGACCTAAATCCGATCAAGGATATAGGAGATGCTTGCAAGAAAGCCATGGTCTACGAAAAAATCCGTATGCGTGGGGTACCCAAACCGAGCACTAAGAGTGCACCGGCCACGACAAAGGGGATGACTCAACTGAACCCTCAAGAGAAGACGAAGGTGGAAACTTGCGCACACTGCAACAAGAAGTGGCACACTCATGCCGAGTACTGGAATCTCCATCCAGAGTTCGCGCCTAAGCGAGGCAGGGGAACCGAGGGTAGAGGCAAGACCTTAGTCGCCACGGTGAATGAAGAAGAACCGACCACCCTCAAGATGGAGGAGGAGGAACTGACCCTAGCACTCATGCTGCTGGCCAAACAGAAGGAGGTGATGTCAGGGGCCGAGGTCCCCTCTAAACACAATGAGCAAGAAGAGCTCTTCACGATGAACACCAGGTAAAGACCAATCTGGTACGCTGCATTATGTATCCTGGATGTTAGAAAAATCTGAACTCGGAGGCATTAGTCAACCAATTAAATCTGGAGACTATCCCTTACGGGAAGCCTCATATGTTGGAATGGCTAAACAGCACAAGCGGGGAGATGGAGGTCACCCAACGTTGCAAGGTCAAGTTCGTGGTGACGGCGCAATTCATTGATGAAGTGATGTGCGAGGTGATTCTATTAGACGTATGTCAAATCATCCTCGGAATTCCATACCTATGGGATCGCGATGCGGTCTATTTTCGACGAGCGCAACAATATGTTCTCGTCAAGGAAGGCAATATGTATACCATGGAGCGGACAGGAGGAAGGTGTCAAGAGCTATGAATGGCACAGTAAAAGTGCCTAAAAATATTTCACTCCTGATACGGGAGACAACCCCCGACCCGATGCATGATGGTAGCAAAGGATGACACATGGAGCATGCGCGTGGACAGCCGACACAAGGGCAGAAGTGCTCGGACAGGAAGCGAAAGCGCGCGCCGAAGAGGCGTAAGTGCAAAGGGACATCGGTCACGCAAGCCCCAAACCAAAGTGCAGACAACGCACGGAGCGTAGGAGCAAGCAGGCACGGTGGAATCTCAAGGACAAACGCGAGTGTGGGCCGCGAGGCACCATCTCAACGAAAGCACTAATCTTATTGCGGTGCAATGAATCCTAAAGGAGGGAGTCTTGATCCAGGCGGATCTTGGGCGAAGAAAGACCGAGGCTGGCAAGACCGAATCCGAGATCCGCATAGCCGAGACCAAGGCAAGCCGAGCTGAGACCAAAGCCAGCAAGATCGAATCCGAGGCAGGCATAGCCGAGACCGAGATAGGCGCGGCCGAGACCGAGGTGGAGGCATGACCGCGTCTAGGGCAGGCAGAGCCGAGACCGAGGCCGGCAAGACCGAATCCGAGGCAGGCGTAGCCGAGACCAAGGCAGGCACGACAGAGACCGAGGTGGAGGCACGACCGCTAACAAGGCAAGCAGAGCCGAGACCAAGGCTGGCAAGACCGAATCCGAGGTAGGCGCGACCGAGAACGAGGCAGGCACGATCGAGATCGAGGCAGGCACGACGAGACCAAGATAGCACAACCGAGACCGAGCCAGCTCGCGGGCGCGCGGAAGACTAACGGTTGAGCGCGGAAGATGAGCGGTCAGGCGCGGAAGACCAAACGACGATTCAATGCATATGGACAAAGAACCCGTTGGAACCCTCACCAGGAATTATTGCAACATTAATTATAAAGTAGTTAATTAGCAAATACTTAATGTACTTACGATTGTTTATAAATACCAATGAGAAAACCGGAATTTGGTATCTTTACCACCCACCAAAAATTCTATCTCTCTAATCGTTGTGTTCTACCATTCTGCCACCATTCCTAGCCTCCCTAGATTCTTATTCTTCATCATGCTTGTTCTCCAGGTTAAATCAGCCTTGAGACCAAGTCTGGATCATCAATAAAGGATTTTGTACAAGCGTGTTCTATATTGTAGCAATAATGCAACATATGAGATAGAGGATATGGGCAGAGGTTGTGGATTCATGCTAATTGCCCCCGTTTGGATCAATGCTACAACTAAAGATCTACATGTACACCTGAGGTAGTGATGGTTATGCATGCAACAACTAAATATCTACAGGTACCTGAGGTAGTGGTGGTTATGCTGTATTAGTACAGCTCGTTGATTCCAATCCCCGCCAGCCTCTTCAGAGGTACAGCTATTGGTGATGTCTGCTAAAGACGCTTCTAAGCTGTCACGCATGATGGTCAGGAGCTGAGGACGGTGGAGCAGCGGGGTATGCCACCGGTTTGGTAGTTTCGTAGGCTGCACCATCGAGATTGCGTCAGTTGTTTAAAAATAAAGAATATTTGAATGCCATCTTTATTGATCCCAATCTAGATAGCTCTCATGGAATGCTTGTGTTGAAGATACGTCGAGTGCCAGCTATTTCCTAGCAGGCGTAGCAGTCATTGATGGTGTAGTGATTGTTGAAGGTTGTGGCACAACAAGCTTTCAGGTATATCTGTGGTATTCTTTGATTCATCTGAGTAGTAGCTGTAGAGGTTACTGTTACAGGTCCACCTGAAGATTCCCTTCAAGAAGAAATACCATTACTCGTACTATGAGAGTAGTAATCTCATTACTACGTGTGTAGTCGATACTGGAGCAAATGTGTAGGTGCTCATTGGATGAATGAGTTCACTGAACGGACTCGCTCGAAGAATACCAATGGAGTCTATTAATGATAATTCTTCAGTGTGATAGTTATGCCTTGATCGTTAGACTTGAGGTTACCATAGTATCTTATGTGTAGACGATTTATACTTTAGTGTGTTTCTAAGTATGGCTCAGCTGTACAAAAAAACCATCGGAGTATAAAGAGTCGCACATGAAGTAGATGGGAACCAATAGAGAATCTGTCATCTCCTATAAGGAGGAGAACCTCCTATGTATCTTTAAATAAAACTAGCTCAGAAAATTTTTGGCCGAGGCACAAAATTAAGAAATATTCTTAATGTCACAGTAGAGTTAATATGTTAAGACAAATACATATAATTGAGCGATCGGAATGTTAGAAAAGGGACATAAGGATTATAGGATATGGAAACTATTCACATAAAGGTTTAATATGATGAATATTGATATTCATATCACACGGGTGGTTATGGCATATTGCTAGACGTCAACCATGATCTGTAAATAAATATAATTAATTAGTTGAATTAACTATTTATTCACTGTCGGCGTGGCATTGAACCTAATGAGTTACACGCACTTGAGATGTGATCACGAAAACTGAAATTTTGTTTTGGAGGGGCTGCTTTTGCTAATGTCCAATATGTTGGACCGAAGTTTACAAAATACATGAGGATGTTTTTTGCAAAATCGTAAAGAAGAGGATTTTATGTGTAATGCATAAAAAACTATATATAGACTAGTAGTTGCTCGCAGCCGTAGAACAGAGAGAGGAAGCGCCGACGCGAACGAGGAGAAACCCTACGCCGTTTGCACGGTGACCACCCTTCTCCACGTCCGTCGTCCACCTCCACCACCTCCTCCTCCAACGCACGACGACGGTGAGCATGTCGGGCAAGCTTCAAAGCCGAGACTACGGTAAAAGGTGAAGCTCATAGCCGAGTACTCTTGTATCCAGCCGAATCGCTGACACTTCATCATCTCAGCCAACCGACAGCGACGACGTCTACAGGCGGCATCATCGGTGCCTTGCTCTCGAGTGCAATCGTTGCACAGCACCGAGCGCGAGAACCACCGACGACGGTGCGCGTTCCGGCGAGTTGAGAGACGACGGGACGGTGGCTGACCGGTGATCAGAGGTCGTGCCGGCGAGGATTGGCATTTGATCAGCTGTTGCAAGCAGGTGGAGAAGAAGAGGGTTATCTTGATAACGGGTCTGGTTTTGGATCTGAACCGAAAGCCCAAATCCAAGCCCACTAGTTTTTGGATCCCATTTAATTTGATTAAATCGGATTTCGATTTTATGATCGTCTCAGCGTGGACTAGTATTAGAGGCCAGATAATTTTACGGCTCAATTCATCAGATTCCGAGATCGTTTTGTGGCGTGTTTGACCCGCCAAGGTATATCGATAAACTCATAGCGTGAGTAGAATCATGATAGGATCATGTTAAAATTAATTAAATTAATTTTGTTTGCTTATTTTACATGCGATTTAAATATTTCGATTATTATAGCATACCAACGTGATCCTGTATTCAGGTACACGTGGATTAAATTGTAAAATTTTAAATTTTCGATGCGCATCTGATATATTTTTTCGACCCCGATAATCCAACAGATGGCTCCGTCCATTTTAGTTTTGTTCAAGCTCATACAATCACCTCCATGGACTCCTTTTCGGGTTTACGCGTGCCTGACTTCTCGCACTTCTCGAAGATGATTCTTGGTTCTTCTCAGATGGTTGTAACCTTGAGTGGTGGCACAGCAGACTGTTCGGCTTCTATCGCGGCTCGGTGGTATGCAATTCACAAGTTGGCTCATAAACTGCTAAAGTATGGCCTTGATCTCAGCTAGTTAAGTCTCCATTACCTCCTTAGGATCCTCCAAATCTACACCTCCCGATGACGCATCGTCTCTTTTCTCTAAATTCATCATGTTTGTTACCTCTCTTGCTCTCCCGCAGTCTCTTTCATGTCGTAAAATTTACAGGCTAGTGGCTTATAACTTTACCTTATAACAACTAAGTATTCCTATAATCACTGATTTTGAGGCAATTTAGCGACTAAATAAATATTTAGTCATAAAACTTATTTAGTAAGGCTCATTATGCTAGTAGAAACTTATTTAATTTCTAAAATAAGAATTTTATTTAATTTTACTACAATAAATATAGAATAGTTTTGTTTATTTGGCAACAAAGTTGTGTTCTATATACCAAACTTTTACACGGGCTATTTGAAATTTGGAAAGAAAACAACGTGAACTTTTTTATTTGGATTTAAAGCAAGGTTTTCTGTGCCGAGCCGAATTTCGATAAATTTAGATTCCGGCACGTGCCCACCGTGCCGATGGTGCAGTGCCGACCGTATATATATATATATATATATATATATATATATATTTATTTATTTATTTATTTATTTATTATTTTTTGAAAAGTAAAAATAAAAAATTAATTTAAAATTTTAAATACAAGATTTTTTGACACGTACTGTACCAGTTTGTGCCGTGTCGACTAGAGGTGTTCAAAAAAATACCCGACCCGAGGACCCGTACGGACCCGACCGGATCCGAAGGATTTGGGTCTGGTCTATCAGGTCCGTGGGTCGGGTCGGGTCTCATTTTGAGACCCGAGCTTCGGGTCCGGGTCCGATTGTTGATACCCGACCCGACCCGACCCCTTATATATTTATTTATTATTAAAATATATATGTATAAATATATTTTTAAATAAAAATGTATTTTTTAATGAACAAAACTATTAAATAAATGACTCTTATATAGACTCAAAATTTCAACCAACCTTAACCCATAGTTGATATGGGACAATTTCATAATTCTTACACTTAGTGGACTTAGCCCATTTAAATCATAAGTGAAATAGAACCCAAATAAAGTCCACTAAATGTTAGAAAATTATCCCATATCATATATGTGTTAAATATAGTAAGGGTGTCTAGTCTATATAAGAGTTCTTAATGTAATAGTTTTGATTATCAAGATAATATATTAATTATATATTATAATATATAAAATATATATAAGAGTTCTTAATGTAATATATTTTTTATATTACAAATAAAAAAAAAAAATTGACAAAACCCGATTAGACCCGACCCGACCGGACCCGAACCAGCTCGGGTCGGGTCGGATCTTGGTCGGGTCAGGTCTGGCTGACCCAGACCCGAGGGAGGTCGGGTCGGGTCCGGGTTTGGTCGGACCCGGACCCGACCCGATTTTAAACACCCTAGTGCCGACAACTGTCAAGATAGGCACGTGCCATTTCTCACGGACTGTGCCGACCGGCACCGAAAATCATGATTTAAAGTTTAAGTTGTGCGTGTTTTAATGTATTGCACAACACTATCCTATGTCCACGATCACCACCCCCGATCGCCGAACTTTCCGACGATCTTCAACGCCCGTCGCCTCGCCACAATCGCGTTGACGCCGTCGTGCCGCCGAAAATCGTGCTTGATCGTCTTCCTCGAGTACGAGCCAATGTTCAGCTATTCTGGAGCTCAAAACCGGCGCCTCGTCGTCGTCTCTCGCTTCTTCCTAGCCGCTATCGTCGACCCGATCTCATGACCGAGCGCGAGCTCATCCTGCCGCGCCAAGCTCGTGCAGGAACCCATGGTGTCGCGGAGCTCGAGCTCTCGTTTGTCGCACTAAAAAATTTGGTTTGTTCTTTAAGAATTACTTTACAGATTGTTAGGTATTTTGTCTTAATGAATTTTGAACTTTCATTTGGGTTTTCTTAGCTGGTTATTCAACTTCTGAGTGTTGATCCATGTGGCTTAGGGCGTGCAGCTATGATGGACGAAACTTGTATGTTATGTGTTTGTTAAAATAGCTCTTAGAAGCCACACTATAGATTCATATCTTAGCCAGTCCAACCGCATATAAAGTAGAGGATATTGTGGTCTGTTCTAAACATTTTAGTAGTGACATTGTGATTATATGGTGTCCTCATTTTCTTGCTCAATCTTCGTATGTCATTCATATTCATAAGTTAGGTTGTTGTACCTTAATAACTACCGTTGGAGCTGACCAATTCGAAAAGTCAAGCCTTTCTAGTTGTACTCCTGAGACCAAAGATGTCATAGATATAAACTAAGTTTCCTTTTTAGCATAAGTGGAAATTTCTTTTGGAACTGACTCGTAGACGGAGTCTAATTTCCATTTAAACATATAGGTTTCATGTTCATATCCTTGTAATGTATTCTCATTTACTAGTGCATTGTTCATGCAGACAAGTGGTTCAAATGTTTCATTTGCATAATTCAGAAGTGTGTAGGAATCTACATAACACTCCCAAAGCTAAGAATAGGTCTATGTTTTCTGATTATTTCTTCCGCATATTTCTGCTTAAAAATTTGATTATATTATCCTAAATTTTGTGACCAATGCAACAAACTACGTCGTGATACGAAACATATTCTTTGCTGCATTCGCAACTTGCCTTTAGACAGTTAAAATGGTAGTGAAATACGGAACTATGGTTTACATAATGAATTTTAGGCTGAATATAGTTAATGGTTCTTACTATAGTCTTCTTTAGATGTTCATATAATTGGACATGTATGGAAATTTAATTTGGAAAGTTGTGTATTGCAGGTTGATATTACTTAGAAAAATCGGATGATGACGATAAGCTACTTGGACTTAATTTGTAAACATCTTTTGTGGCACTTGTTCTAGAATTTCCATGTATTGACAACTACTAATATCCAGTTGGTTTGTGCATTTATAATTGAAGCACTTACAAGTGCATCTTGTAAAATCGACAATGTATACTCGGTATTATACTTATTCGGTATTTAGTGTCTTTCAAGTATTAAACTTGTGTATGTGTATTTGTGTGTGTGTGTGCTTCTATATATATATATATATATACTGATCAAACGACATTACGCAGCAGGCTATAAACAGACAATTCTTCATGGGTTTAGATGCAAAAAAGAATTTGCTTTTCAAAGTTCTTTTTGCAGCCATTTTTTGTGTATTTTCTGGCTAGTATTAATTATTGGTTGTTGATAACTTTAGAGGCTAACACTCATTGGCTTTAAAAAATTCTTTCCTTTAGCAATCAACATTAGATGGCTTTAAAAGTTAATTGCGACCAACACTATGTCTGCTACAAATAATTTTAGAGGCCATATTTTTTTCAGCTTTTAAAAATTTTATTTTATTAAGCTAAAGTTAAATGGTCTTAAAAATAATTTACAGTCAATTTTATGTTGGCTGCAGATACTTTTAGAGGCATATTAAAGTTAGCATCTAAAAATAAACTTTTCAGCATATAATTAACGTTAGTTGCTGAAAAAAAAAATTTCAATCCAATTGTTAAGTTCGTCTTATGAAGCTTTAGTAGCGAATTTTGGGAAGCCAATATCGATGTCAACCTTTTTAAGCCTCTAATCTTTTTAGATGCCAAAACAAGTCTTTAAAGGCTAAATTGGTTGGCTTTTAAAGATCTTTTTTTTTTTTTAAGTGTTTGTCCTTTTTTTTGGTCAAAAAGGAAGGATATTGGTATTGTTTTAGCCTTTAAAAGATCCCAAAAGGTAAGATAAAGACGACCCTTCCAAAAAATATTATTTACAAAGCAGACTTACCAATTAACTATGTAATAGATAGGAAAAACGCCTTGCTTTTCTAACACAATGAGTCCTTTACTGAACAAATTATCCAATCAATCGTAATATTAGAAAGTAGGTTGTTGAGATCGTGATGTATTATCCAAATAAGCAACCACCTTATTAGCCTTCCTAAAGACATGGGAACTGCGGCATCTAATTTATTTTGAGGGATGTTGTCTTTATCCCTTTTATTACTGTAAAAGAACCAAGGCTACAAGCATCAAGATACAAGAAGCAAACATCCTCGGTAAGAGGTAATTGGAACATACGTCTCCCTAGTGCTAAAGTAAGCATCCCCAGTTATTCTTAGCAGCTTATGGCAATTTAAAAATACGACAGTCGACTGTTGATTAAATTATCTATT
The DNA here is from genome assembly GCA_002076135.1 of Xerophyta viscosa. Taxonomy (NCBI): domain Eukaryota; kingdom Viridiplantae; phylum Streptophyta; class Magnoliopsida; order Pandanales; family Velloziaceae; genus Xerophyta; species Xerophyta viscosa. Next base: position 332,455 of record MJHO01000158.1, read on the forward strand.
AAGTACTGAGCAATGCAGGTCAATGCTGAATGGCTATGCAGATTATATGTTGTGCTTAAAGATGTTTTATAGTAGTAACTATTTCTACAACCATCGGACTCGTCAAGAGTTAAAGTTTCACCACTTCTCATTGTTCATTTTGACCAACGTGCAACTCATAAATTACACAAGTTCGTCCGTAAATTGTGCTCACGCCTAACTTTCATTGCCGAATAATCATTTTAGATCAAGTTCAATTTTTTGGTTTTTCTTAAAAGAAAAAATTGGGAGCAACTTCCACATTAAAACTTTTATGCTAACGAAATAACTTAGTAATAGATTCTTCCTTCAAGAAGTTGAAGCTGAACTTTTTTCTTTTTTGAGATAGCAAGACGAAACTCCTCCCTGAGTCTCCGCTAACTTGTGGACTACAGTTTTCTACGCGCATCTATAGGACATTTTGGATCTAGGTGCACGCAGTAGAGTAAAACTCCTGCATGGCATCTGCCTCTGGACTAGATATGGAGTATTGGGAGTTATCCAACCACCAGTTTTTTCGTGACCGCTGTAAACTGTAAATACGTGGCCCCGGACACATCCCCATTTCAGGACACCTTTGGGATCGAACCCGGAATGCATTATTCACGAACCGCACACCTGCTGGTCGACCCAATGACTGGAGGCAGTTGAAGCTAAACAATATAAACCTCACAACTTTGACCAAAGCTCAAGCACATTTGTGAAGGAGCATCTGTGTATATTGCGGATTTAGGGAGATTCACCTTTATGCGAGAGGTGAGGCTTGTCGTGTGATTTGCTATTTTTGAGATGACCGGGATGATGCATTGCCTTCCAACCTACCAAACATAAAACAATGTTTCTTGATGCTTCAGAATTAGATCCAACTCCTGACCTTCCACATATAACAGAACTCAGTATCCAATGCAGAATTTCACAGCTCCCACCATTCTGCCAAAGATGAGAAGCAATGCAATTGCAAGCTAGGTAGCACGGACACGGGCACGGGAACACGACACGGCACGATACGGTGACACGGCAATTTTTAAAAAAATAGGACACGGGTACGGTTCGGACACGGCAATAAAAAATTTAAATAATTAAAACATAATTTATACGAAATATTTAAATATTAGTAAATATAATGACATTCGATAATAAGTCTATAAATAATATAATTTCGCATTCTTGAAATAAATCTAAACACTAAGAGTCTAATTATATCAACTAAAACTAAAAAATATAATATCTGAATGTATAACTATATTATATTACTTACCACTATTACAAATAATATTTAACTCTTCTATAAAATAAAAATAACAAAATTTTTTTTTTTTTAAAAATAATATAAATACTGACACGCGTGTCGGACACACCGAAAGAAACGCGTGTCCGATTTTTCTTTTTTAATTTTTTCTCGGACACGTCACGTGGCGTGTCCGATACGTATCCGGACGTGTCCGATGAGTGTCGTGTCTAACACGTGTACGGACACGAACACGTCAATATTTTTGAAATGTCCGTGCTACATAGATTGCAAGTTTGCCGCTCCCCCCATCTGCCAGCTGGCACGACTTTTCTTTTACTTTTAGATTGTCATGCTCTGCGGGCCTACGGAGCTTTACTTTTTATTTTTTATATATTTATTTTAAGTAAATTATAAATCAGTCTTTTAAGTAAAAACCTTCCCGAACCAATGTCTCTATATCTAACGACCAAATCAGCACAATTGCATGAACTAATTTGAAAAAGAGAAGCCCCAACATGGCTGATTTGTCAAATTCCCTTTTTTTTTTTTCTTTATATCGATATTTGCATATTTTAAATAATGTGGTGACCAACACAGGACCGGACCGGTCTGTACGGATTCTGACTCGACCAGCCACCATGCGGAGCCAAAAATTTCCACCCTCACAAGCCATGCCAGCCCAGTCCTGGCCGTCCGGGCCACAGCCAGGCCCCTCACAAACAGTGCAGGGTTAGTCCGGTCAGCAGTTAATATCACTAGAAAAATATTCATGGTATGCAAAACCTGGCAATACAACACAGCCAAAAAATACTTTACTAGGCCGGAAAAGCCGAAAGACAATCCAGACCACACTAGAACAAAGCATCTCCTAGCAAGCATACATTATCCACTCTGCAAAATCATCAGACCAATGTATTTCGTAGCAGCTAACAAAAGCAAAGCGGAGTTCCCATCCAATGGGCATACCAAAATTATATCTCATCCGATGTATATAGAATAAAAAAAAAGCATTAAATAAGCATTCTCCAAACAACTCCCAATAATACCTTCAAATTGTTATCTCAACTTTCAATTCACATCTCAAGAGGCAATAAAAAAGACAACTCTTAAATTTACTCCAAGCTACTACTAAATTTACTTGATAGCATGCAAATTTTGTAGGCAGCTTCATGGGTCGGCAATGGTCACTTCAACCTCCACGCCAGGCTCAATTTGGATGGAGGTAATTTGCTTCACGACTTCAGAAGAACTTACGAGATCAATCACTCTCTTGTGAACACGGAGCTCAAAGCGATCCCATGTGTTCGTACCTGACATAGAACAATTAATCCAACAATCAGTTGAAGCAATCCTTATGCATTACTTTCTGTTGACTGCACAATATGCAATCCAACAATCACTTAATCCAAAAAAAATCAGATGCATCAGGATGAAAAGAAGATCACATCAAGATCCAGAAGCAAAGGAACAATAAAAGATTCCTTCTACCTCAAATTTTAATAAGTATACGCAACAAAACAAAATAAATCGAAAGAAATTTGACAAAATTAAACATCATAGAACCTTATTGTGACCATAGTTGCTAAGAAAAATATACTATTCTAAAGATATTTAATTAACATATGGGACAACAAAATTTCATAGAAAGTATGAGAAATATTATTAGCAATCACAGGAACTGCTGCACTTTTGAAACATGTCATCTTAGACTTATGCTGGCTTGCAATTAAGCATCAATTTTAAAAGGCTCGTAGATGAAACTTCATCGAAAATTACATCATCATCCAGTTGCAGTTTAGAATAAAAGATAGAACCAAAATTTCACCTTACACTATTAAAAACTGATCATTCTTGATAAAAATTTATAACCAGTACGCATACACATGAAAAAATAACACATGTAGCACTCAATTATGTTATTAAAATTTATAACCAGTACGCATACACATTAAAAAATAACACATGTAGCACTCAATTATGTTATTAAAATTTATAACCAGATAAAAACTACTCACCTTACACTAGTGAAATTTGTTTCGGACCCAGTGGCTTGCAACTAGGCATCAGTTTTAAAAAGCTCGAGTTTGAACTTCATTGATAATTCTCAAGTTTCAGATTTATTCATCATCTGCATTTAGTTGCAGTTCTATAGCCACCAGACTTTACAATTACATGCCAAGTCAACGCACTTAGAAGACACTAATTGGTTATTGATAAACCCTCCATACTTAATTGAACGGCTTGATCAAAATGGGGAATATGTCTATTAATTTCAAAATTCTCAATCAAAATATAAAAATCAGTCGTAAAAAAGCGTTGCACCTTGTAGATCAAGAAAACCAACAGTATTCATATGTAAGGAAGAATCATTATACCTTCACCACAGGGGCTTTTGCGGGTGGTGATGTTGAGAACCTTCGTTGGCATTCTGACGGGACCCTTAACTTTCAATCTCTTGTCCTTCGCTCCCCTCACCAAATCAGCGCAAACTACAACACAAAAAATTCCAATATTATAAATCACAACTAGCATAGATCGCAGAGAGATCTTAACAAAAAGGGGAAGATGAAATTCACCTTTCTCAAGATTCTTGACGCTCTTGGACGAAAGAGTGATGCGAATGCGGTGGAGCTGCTCCTGCGGCTCCTCTAGCCCCGGCTTCGTCGGCTTCATCGCAGCGTACGCCATAATTCTGCACTCAATCTCTGACAAAACTGCAATTTGAAAAATGAAAAGAATTAACGTATAGGGTTACCGACGGGATGATGAGGGAGGACTCCTTACCGGCGGCAGCAGAGCGGCGATTTTCTGCGCGGGTGGTTGGCTCGAGCAGAAGAGAGGAACTAGGGTTTCTGGGTAATTAATATATGAGATTATGGAGTATTTCATGTTTGTCGACCGTTGGATCTGAAGGTGTTCAATCTAGTGATTGTTATCCACGCCGGACATGTGTAATGGGCTCTACACATGAGCTAATTGAGGCCGTAGTAGGCCTATTGAGGGACAAGCCTTAGAGTTTCATGCAAAATTAAAACAAAATCAAAGCACTAGATTTCACAGTACCCATTAATGACAGAAATAAGGATATTACATTTTGTACTTAAAGAGGTCCCATTTTTAAATACACCTTTCTGGTAAAATTAGAATCATGACACGAAAGTTTTATGTTGTTTATGTAGAAAAATCTTCGATTGAGATACGAGGTTTAAGATTGAAACATTGAAACAAATAACCTGTGAAGTTATGGTTAGTGGTTTCTGTCTCAATACATACTTCTTTTTTTTTTGGTCAAGTCTGTCTCAATATTTGAAAAAACAAGAATAAACTAAATTAGCCCTATATAGCTGGCCATCTCCTACAATCTCTAAAAAAATTTCATCCTGATTTATACATTTTTCAATTTTTTCAAAAAATAAGTTGAACTACATAGGTTAAATTAATTTTTATTATTTTATAACTAAAAACCTTTCAGAAAAAATAACATACAACTTTTAAAATTGATGGTTCGGAGTTTCGTAAATTTAGGAATTAGACTACGATGCCGTAAAGATAAACGGAAAACAATTATAAACACACAGAGATTTACGTCGTTCGGCGAAAATATCTATATCCACGGAGGAAGAACGCTCTTTATTATTATGCCGGTGGCCAGATAGCCGAATACTAGATGCCTCAGTTTTTAGGGCTAGATTCTTTATATATATATATATATATATATATATATTATATGAATCCGCTGCCCTAATTCCTAAATTATTTTGCCTCTAATTAAACAACTGAATCCCCATAATAAGGAAAGTCGAGTCACTATATAGGTTGCCCATAGCAGCTCTTGGGTCGCCCGATGACGCCAGTGGACTCGGTCCGATTGCAACTCCATCATAAGCCCCTCATTTTGGAAGGCCTTTGTAAAAAATATTCCAAATTGTTCCTTTACTGGTCTTAACTGTTGTAATTGTTGCGTTCTCTTTCTGCGACTATTTGTGGTTTTTTGTGTTTTCTAGGATTCAATTTGGTGTTCTCCCCTTGAAGAGCGTAGTAGTCGTATCTTGACTGCAAATTGTTCTCTCCAAGCCCGCCTTCATCGGTGTCGAAGCGATTTAGAATCGCTTTCCTCTTTTTTATCTTTTTCTTTTACACGTGATACCGTAAATCTTCACGCAAAACACTCTCACTGTTATCTACACGGTTGTTAGACCACGGAATGCCATCATAGCTTCGCCGCCAGCGAGCCACGGCGGCGGAAAATAAAAAACAAAAACGATAACCGAATTGCACCACCATATATCTCGTCATAGAGTCATCTAAATAAAAATTTAGACGTAACCATTGCATCCGGAAGGTCGAAAAACCCTGGAAGACGTAACCATAGCCCCAACGAATTACTTTTAAAATGATTAGCCGGACCCGAGCTAGCTCGGGTCTGGCCGAGCTCGACCCAGACGGGTTCTATGTCAGGGTACAACGAGATCTAATGGGCTCGGTCGTGGCCGAGCCAATTTGCAACGCGCCCGAGCTTAGATTCAATTCGGTTGAGTCAGTTTGTGTTTAGATCGGACCAAGCCATTTTTAGTTCTGATCGAGCCATTTTCAATTTTGACCGAGCCATTTCAATTCTGACCGAGCCATTTTGTTCTAGTTCAATCCCTTAGAGCACAAAATCATTTTTAAGGACTTTCTAGGGAATTTTAACTCCATTTTTTATTATAAATCAATAAAATAATATATTTGATCTTATTTACCTGCATAAAAATCCAAAAATTTTAAAATTGAGTTTAGAATGAGGCGGTTACCCGAACTCTACACTTTAATATTTTTATAAAAAAATAAAAAATATAAACACACCTTAACAAATTCTTTGACAAACAAAAATTCATATAGTTGAGATTAGAAGAAGGTGGTTACCCGAATTCTAAATTTTAATATTTTATTTAGAAAAAAAAAAAGGTAAACACACATTAATAAATTCCCGAGCTAACAAATTTAAAATTGAGATAGAAGGAGGTGGTTATCCGAATTCTACATCTCATAAACATTTTCAAACACAAAATGGGCGATGAAGAGAAAACGGAAACGCGCTGAGTCCAACTTAATAAAATCTAATATTTTCACACATTTAAAGATATAAAAGCTAGGACGCGATATAGGACTTTGGTACTTAAGTTTTATCATTTTTGACAATATTGCTAAAATTAGGATGAGGCAGTTAACCGAATCTTACATTTTAGTGATATTTTATATAATTTTTAAGTTAGGACTAAGGAAAGAATCTTATTTTAAATAAGTTTAAATCACTTCTTTAAGAGTACCCTCATCGGAGGGGCGCTGTGGGTGTGTCATGTCTTTTATAATTTTCCATAAAAATTAGGTGACGACTCCAAAATCTTTCTTTCTCTGCCTTGCTGTGACGAAGGTCGTCAACACCTTGTTTGGGAGGTAGAGTTGCCTCATTACCTTGGAGGTCCCTTACAGTGGAACCTATAAAGTGGATCCACCTTTTCAGGGGGACCGGTCGTGTGGTGCCGTCAAGGCTTGGGGTGCGGCTCGGGCGGGGACCCGGGACAGGTCGGTGAAAGAGTAGATGCCCTAAAAGTCAATTATATTTGATATATTGGCAAACACATACTTTATTATAAACATGTTTTATTTATTTATTTGTTTATGGTTATTCCTATTTATCGCATCGTCATATTTTTGTGTGTGTTTATGAATGCATGTGATAAACCCCGTGGACAAGGGCAATAGATATAGGATCTTGATAGTAGATCATGATAATGAGACCTAATATCTTATAAACCTAAGTCCAAAATATTCTTATTCATAGGTGCATTGAGTAGGGGCTCAATAGCACCGCAAAGACTAATACACAGCTTACTGTCTCATATGATGAGAGTAGTGATCTCATTACTACAAATGTAGTTGACACTGAAGTAAGTGTGTAGGTGCTCATTAGAGAATGAGTTCACTAAATTGACTCGCTAAAAGAACACTAATGGAATTAGTCAATGGTGATTCTTTTATGTGATAGTTGTGCCTTGATCCTTTGACTTGAGATTGCCATAGTATCTTATGTGTAGAATATTTATACTTTAGTGTGTATCCAAGTACAACAGCTTAGCTATACACGGGCACCATCTGGGTATAGATATTCGCACATGAAGATAGATGAGAACCAATAAAGAATCTGTCACCTCCTAGTAAGGAGGAGAACATTCTATGTGTCTTTAATATAGAACTAGCTCAGAAAATCCTTGGCCGAGGTACGATGTGAATTAAGAAGAGTTCTTAATGTCACTACAGAGCTAATCTATTAAGACGGATACATATGATTGAGCTGATTTAGAGTTTGACTGATATCCATACTCTAAGCTCATTCGGGATGTTAGAAAGGAACAGAAGGATTATAGGGCATAATAAGAGGTTTTGATGATGAATTTGAAATTCATACCACACAGGTGGTCATGGCATGTTGCTAGACGTTAACCATGATCTGTGGATAAATATAATTAGTTGGTTGAACTAATTATTTGTTAATTGGTTGAATTAACTATTTATTCACTACTGGCGTGGTACTGAACCTAATGGGTCACACGCAAATGAGACGCGATCGCGAAAACCGAATTTTTATATCGCCAGGGGCTAAATTTGCCAAAACTGTTTTGGTGGCCGAATGTTTTGCAAAATCACGAGGGTCTGTTTTTGCGAAACATTAATTTACGGGATTTATTGCGTAATGTATGAAATCCCTGGTTTTTTCTCGCGGGCGTAACCGACGACGTTACGCGACGCTTCGACCGCCGGCCGTCGCACGTTGAGGAAGCTATACAGCTGCTAGCACAGCTACTTATGCTCCTCCGCGTCGGCCGCAGCCGCGAGGAAGCTCCCCTCTCCGGCGACCTTCGGTTCTTCTGTTTTTCTTCACCGACGTTCGACTGCAAGCTCGCGGCGACGATCGTCGTTCGCAAGGCTGAGCTCGGCGGCGAGGGTGGTCACGTCTTCTCTGGGACGTCTCGGCGACGAGGCTCGGACAAGGTGCGAACGACGGCGAGCTCTTAACTGTTTTCGACAAGTATCGGGTGCAAGCGTTGCACCGGTTAAACTTCGACGATCTTGGCGGCTGCTCACAGTGCTCGTGACGGCGAACGCCTGGTGGTTTGACGACCGAGTTTTGACGACGACTTCAGTTCCGAGCTCGGCGTCCAGATGACTGGAAGAAGAAGAAGAAGAAGAAGAAGAAGTTTCGGGCCAGGCTTGTTTTCTTAAACAGGCTGCGGCCCAAGTCCAATTTTATTCGATTTAATCCGATTAAATCGATTTCGGTTTCGCGTTCGTCTCCGCATGGATCACTGTTAGAGGCGGGGTACGTTCGCGGCTTGATTCATCGGAACCTAATCTACTCGTGACAACGACTGCTCGATTTTATTATGGAGTTCATATTACACGAATCCAAGGTAATCCGATAATCTCGTAAAACGCGATTAGTAGCATGATAGGAGCGAATAAATTAATTAGATTAATTTATTTTATCATGCGTTTTAAGATGTGATTTATCATGTATATTCGATATGCATGTGAGTACGATTATTTTAGCATACCAATGGAATTCTGTTTCGGGCTTTACGGGCATTATTGTAAAAATTTTAAATTTTCGCTGTGCATGCTGATGTATTGATTTATCCCGTAACTGTGAGGTCCGTGTCCGGGTCCGTTTGTTTTTGCGTTATGTTTGACTTTGCATTTGCATGACGTGCATGCGTGCTTGGTTGGGTTTGAATCGAGCTAGTTGTAGTTTGGAGTGTTGTGCGAGTGCGGGGTTCGTCGCGCGTTAGGGCCGTGCTCGTGGCTTATCTGTTTTTGTGTTGGCCGAGAGTTTCGGTCGACCGATGTATGGTATCGGTCGACCGAAAGTCGGCTGGTGGACGCGTTTAAGTTCGACACTTACGCGTTTTGAGGAGTTATTCTCATAACTCTCGCCTGGAGCTGAGCAGCTTGAGCCCTAGGTGAGTTCCCCTAGATCTCTCTTCCCTCTCTAGCTTAGATTCTCACTTGCTCTCTCTCCTTCCTAGATCTCTAGTCGATCTCCTCGCGTGGGTGACCGAGATTTCGTGTTTTCTTGGCCGGGGTGAGGTGATTTCGGGACTAGGAGTGCGTGGACTCGAGGTGAGCGGTTAAGCACCAATGTGTGATCATGCTTGTGTGTGATAGCATGATTTTCCTTATATGGATTGATTTGTAGCATGTTATGTTTGATTAATATGCTATGTTAGGGTTTTATCCCTTGTATGCGATTATGTTGATTGAGAACATGTTTATGTGCTTGGTTGTTCAATTATGCTATTGGCATGCTTATAGTTATGAAATGAATATGCAAATCATGTTAGTTCTATATGTGAACTTGGAGATTGATGTTGCTTGATTCATAACTATGCGGACTTTGTGATTGCTTGCGAGTAGATAGAGTAACTGGACTCTAGGGACACTCGTTTGCATGTGCCTTAATAAAGGTTATACTCGGAAGTTGTCTACTAGTCAGAGATTGGGAAATGGCCCTTCGAGGAAAAGAACCTCGGGGTGAGGCGACCCAAGTCTAAGAGGACTAGTAGTTCGAACTAGAGTATTTGGTTGTTAAAACAACTTAGAGATTGGCTACCCGTATATGTGTGCTCGGAGCCTCTATCCTGTCCGATCCGTGGGGCCGCGAGGATCCGTGGGGCCGCGAGCCGGGAGTCGGGACACTAGGGATGTGAGAGGTTAGAACACACGGGTATGAGCTGTGGATCGCCTCTATGGGAGGCCGCGGAGCGGTTGTTCACCGGTTGGCCTCGGTGGCAACCGTGAGTGCGAGGCTCGGTTGCGTATAGCGTAAAAGATCCGAGTAGCCCCCATGTCGCGCAATGGGGTCGCCTCCGTCGTTATTGGGTGTTGGTGGCACGCGGAATTACCGGTGCGAGGACCAAGGCCTTGGTGATGATTGGTGGGCGGTGGGGCTTGCCCGGGTTTGGGTTTAGGTGCTCGGGAAGTCCAGTGGCCGCCAGTGGCCGGCTTCACCTAAACTGGATTGAATAAAAGACCTTATCGCGATTGGGCAATAGATCACGCTAACTTAGAAAGGTTTGGCATAATCTGATAGTTGGGTGGTGTAGACACCCCATTTTGTCCGGGTTTGTCCCGATTTTATTCGATAAACTCGATTAAGCTTAAAATCTCGATTTACATGATTAAATTTATTTTAGCTTAATTTGAGACTATATGGACGCACATAATTGTTTAGAATTCTAACGAGGCCGTGCACGAACGAGAAATTTTCGTAAAAACCAAAATTTTATACCAGAAGGGCTATATTTGCCAAATCATAAACTTCAGGCCCATCTATTTTGCAAAATAAGAGGGTCTGTTTTTGCAATTAAGCTATTTATTGCGTAATATCAGAAAAATGAAAACGAAGAGGTCGCCGCTGCTGTTGCCGCGCCCGCGATCACCGCTCCACGCGCGGAAGAAGCGGTCGTGTAGCTCACCACGTCGTCAGCGCCTTGCTCGCGGCATGGAGGCTATATATATATGGGAGTCGCCGGCGATCGGGAGGGGAGGCTTGGCCAAACAAAAAAAAAGAAAAAAAAGAGAAAGAGAATCCACGAGAGAGAGAGAGAGCACTGCTACAGCCTGCCACCAGCACCGCCGACCACCTACGACGACGTCGCAGCCGCCGCCCGGTTTCGCCACCGCCGCCATCGCCGGAAAACACTTAAAAACCGAAAATCGGTTAATCGAGGTACGCGTCCAAACTTTATTAAAAGCATTACATTAGGATCTCTACATACTATATACAACGGGACACCGCCGTGGCTTCGCCGGCGGCGGAAATAAAAAAATAAAAACGATAACCGAAAATAATTCTCAATTATATCGTAATATACACGTCGAAATCAAATTTTGACACCACCATTGAATCCAGGACCCTCGATATACCTTAAACACATATATACTTTGACGTCGCCGGCGGCGAAAAGCCGCCGGCCATTATCGAGTCGGCCGCGAGCTCGCGGCAGATCAGAAATCAGGAAGACGACCGGCTGAGCCGGTCGGTTTTTTTATTTAAACCAATCCGGGCGCGGGTTTAGCCCACGCCCCACCCGCTTCGACCGAGCCCAGTTTAAATTATACTGGGTCGGTTTTAAACCGACCGAGCCCAATTTCATTCTGACCGAGCCATTTTCAATCCGGCCGAGCCCAAATCAATTCTGATCGAGCCATTTTCAATTCTGATCGAGCCATTTTAATTCTGACTTAGCCATTTTGGTTCTAGGAACACATTTAGTGGGCCTAATCTATTTTTAATCAATTTTGATCACTTTTAATTGGATTTTAAGCTATAATTACATGATTTTTGATAATAAAGATGGCTCAAAATATTAAAAACATCATAAATCTTTTAAAATAAGGTTAGAGTGAGGCGGTTAACCGATCTCTACACCTTATTAAATTATTTAAAATAAAAAAAATAATAAAAAATGACAAGGCTCAAAATCTTTTTAAAAATAAGGTTAGAGTGAGGCGGTTAACCGATCTCTACACCTTATTAAATTATTTAAAATATAAAAATAATAAAAATGACAAATCTAAAACCATTTTAAAGATCAGGTTAGAGTGAGGCGGTTAACCGATCTCTACACCTTAATAAAAATTTTTAAAATATAAAAATTAATAAATATAAAATCTTATAAATATCTTTTGGGCTAGAGTAAGGCGGTTAACCGATCTCTATACCCTTATCCAAAACAAAAGAAAATAATAAATAAAAATTGAGATTAGAATGAGGTGGTTATCCGAATTCTATATCTCGGAAAAAATATATATTCACACGTCAAAATTAAGAAGAAGCCAAAACACGCGCAGTCGATAACATATAAATCTCATAAATAAAAATGATAAATCCCAATTTTAAAAAATATAAGCCGTTTAATTGAGAGTACCCTCTTCGGAGGGGCGCTGTGGGGGTGTTCTGTCTTCCCCACACGTAACCGACAACGAACCCAAGAATCTCAACGTGCCTTATCCCGATTTCCTAATTTTCCATAAAAATTAGGTGGCGACTCCAAACTTTCTTTCCCCCATCCGGAGGAAGGTCGTCAACATGTGGTTTTGACTAACTACGAGTTAGTGCATGCTTTGAGATATTACAATGCGATTGTGATATGTGATTGTTTGTGAATGTGCTCCCCCAACCCTTTGGTTGATTTTGAATGCGTAATGGTTGCATTCTGTTTGTGTTTGGGTGTCACTTGGGCGTTCGGGGGAGAACGTACAAGTGTCGCTCGCTGAGTCGGATGACTTACCGCTTTTGTTGCCTCTATTTTTCAGATCCGACGTCGAGAGGTAAGGAGCCCGCGTAGGGCGATTTACTAGAAAGGAGGTGATAGAGGTATATGAATTTTGGGGTGTAGTTAGAAATATACAATATTTTGTATTTAGCTACACATGTATAGAATTCATAGCTGTAATTAAACTCGTGAAGCATTGACTTACACTTGTTGTTGATGGGTTTTGTAAAGCTTTTGAGAAAAATGTACTTTTATGTAAGTTATTTTTCTAAAGCTTTTCAATGAAAAGATGTTTATTTGGTAAAACTTGGATTTTGTGAAATCTTGCCCCAAGAGGGTTGTTATTTGCGAGACACGATGTATTTGAGCCTACTTGAACTTGCATGGTTGTTGGTTTGTGAATTTAACCAAAAGTTTGAGTTTTGAAGCGATAGGTTCTTAAAAATGTCGTATTTCGGTTTTATATAAAACTTGGTCGTAAAGCTTGTCGTCTCGTCGTATCGTGGTTGCGGAAGTGCCGTACACGTGTGTCCAAGTGGGACGTACGAGCACGTGCGATCGGTATTCCGAGAACCACGCGATTACGGATTTCGAGACGGCGAGGAGATGATTTCTGAAATCTGTTTTTCAGCATTACTGAAGTTTCGGTCGACCGAAATAGGTATCGGTCGACCGACTGTCATTTTCACTGGATTTCTGCTCTCGGTCTAGAGATCGGTCGACCGATCTCACTTTCGGTCGACCGATATGTGCATGATGTAGGCAGTTCCAGAGGAGTTTCGGTCGACCGAAACATAAGACCGGTCGACCGATAACTCTCTGTAATGTGCAATTTGAAATGAACTTAAATGATAATTAAAAATATTTTTGATGGTTTTAGGATCTCTTAGACATGTTTTTAAGAGGTTCTAAAGCTTCGGATCTTTTAGAAAAATACGGGTTTGGCCGGATTTTCGAAAACGAGATTTAAGGGTTTGAATTTGTAAAAGTTTTAAATTCGGACCTTAGGTTGCTATGGATAATTTGATATCAATGGAGGAGATTGATATCTTAGAATCTATTGCAAGCTAGGTCGGCGCCGATCGCGGGGTCTACCTCCTCCGTGGACCTCGGGTGCGTCGAAAGTCCCGAAACCGGCTAATCCGCTAAATGTATTTCCAAATGGTTTTAAATGAGCTTCCGCAAAGCGCTTTGGTTTCGAAAACAAAATGTCTTTCGAAAACGTGGTTTTCCCATTGTCGCGGCCCCCGGCCTCGGGGCGCGGGTCGTGACAGCTTTTATGGTATCAGAGCTTGTGTAACTCAATGCTTCATAATCAACTAAAACCTGCTAAAATGGATAGTGGGGTGTGTAAACGAGTGCTAGGACGACTAGTACATTTCGTAATCGAGGTCGTTGTGGTGCAGGATGCCGCCACGAAGAGGACGACCGAGACGTGATGCGCGCGGCGCAGATCCGGGTGTGCCGGATCCGCCCGCTGTTCCGGCCGGGTTGGCGGACCTGGTGAGGGAGGCAGTGGCAGCAGCGCTGGAGGCACAGCGGGCTGTACCTCCCCCGACCGAGGCGCCAGCACCGGAGGCCGTTCAGGCAGTTCCTGTTCCTGCAGCAGTACCGCAGCCGGCAGTTGAGCAGAGACGGAGAGAGTACTTGGACTATTTGTCCCGATTCAGGAAGAGCAGCCCGATGAAGTTCGAGGGTACCGCGGATACCGAGAAGGCAGATGACTGGGTGCTCGACATGGAGAAGAACTTTGACATACTGATGTGTCCGGATGAGTACCGTATGGCTTTGGCGACTTCGACTTTTGTGGGTGCCGCGGAGAGATGGTGGCGTAGCGTGAAGGCTCAGTTCGATCAGTTTGGAAGCTGGGCAGATTTTCCTGACTTGTTCCGCAGGCAGTATATCCCGGATACAGTGCGGAGACAGAAACAGCGGGAGTTTGAGCACCTGACGCAGGGAGAGATGTCCGTATGGGAGTACCATGCGAAGTTCGTTTCCTTGGCACATTATGCACCGTATCTCCAGGCCGATGAGGAGGTACTTGCGATGCGATTCCGCGACGGATTGCGGAGTGAGATAGTCACTCGTATGGGAGGTGACGAGTTTCCTACTGTGCACGAGACACTGCGAAGGCACAGAGGATTGAGGCAGATTGGCTGAGGCTTCGTTCCGAGAAGTCCCAGAAGGAGAAGAAGTTCAAAGGCAAGCAGAATCAGAAGAAGCGGAAGCACGAGGCGACTTCTACTGCTACCCAGGCCACTCCGAGTGGGGAGGCGGGCCGTTCGAGAGCTAGACCAAGCACGGAGTGCTACAATTGCCATGAGATGGGGCACTACAGCAGAGACTGCCCGAAGCCAAAGGTGCCGAGACAGACTGGAGGACCGCAGCAGCCCGCGCCACTACAGCCACCGCAGGGTCCGCCTGCACCTCGACCTGCTGCACCGCAGGGGCGGGCTGGTCAGCCGCCGCGAGTGCAGGGTCGCGTGCACGCGTTGACGAGCGACGAGGTCGGAGCTCTACGGCCATTACAGGTACCTTAGATGTTTGTGGCATTTCTGCATTTGTATTGTTTGACTCTGGTGCCACGCATTCGTTTGTGTCTGAGGCATTTGCCGCAAGACTACCTGCTCGCTTTATTACTTATGATGCTATGTTTGAGATTGCTACACCTGCTGGTTATGTGCTATTAGCTGATACCTGTTACCGGGGTGTGAGATTAGAGTTGGGGATCGTATTTTGCCCGGGGATTTGATAGTGCTCGATATCACTGATTTCGATGTCATCCTGGGTATGGACTGGTTAGCCGAGCACTTCGCGAACATTGATTGCCGTGCTGGTTTGATAACCTTTAAGATTCCTCGTTCCCCGAAATTTCAGTTTCGTGGTGATCGGTTGGGCAAAGGCGTACCGATTATCAGCGCTTTGAAAGCGAGCAGACTTCTTGACAGAGGTTGTGCAGGATATCTGGCATACTTGCTGAATCCGAGTGTGGAGATTGATCAGATTTACAGTATTCCAGTGGTCAGGGATTTCCCCGACGTGTTTCCTGAGGAGTTGCCAGGATTACCACCGGAGCGTGAGACGGAGTTCCGGATTGATCTTGTGCCTGGAGCAGCACCTGTATCCAAGGCACCGTATAGGATGGCACCGGCAGAGTTGGCAGAGTTGAAGACCCAGGCCTCGGGGCGCGGGTCGTGACTGTAACCTAACAGTCGGGGCGTGATAGAATGGTATCAAAGTGACCTTGTTGTCTATACGTTGGGTATGAAGGTCAGACGGGGTGCAAGGCTAGCCTGTTTGTGATAGTAGTGGCCTCGTCGTGCTTAACCAGGGCACCAGTGGTACACCGACGAAAAGGAGAGCATAGGCTAAGCTTCCGCTTGCAACCCCTTCTGTACGACGGAGACGTCGTGTCCTACGGTGCGGTGAATGTGAGATCCCGTGTAATTAAGTGGGCCTTAGGCCCATGTAGAGGTTGATGTTCGGATTGTCCCACATCTCTTGTTTGGGAGGTAGAGTTGCCTTCATTACATTGGAGGCCCCTTAGAGTGGCACCTACAAAGTGGATCCACCTTTTCAGGGGGACCCGGCCGTGTGGTGTCGACGGGGCTTGGGGTGTGGCTCGGGCGAGGCCCCGAGAGGGGTCGCGGCCTGACAAGTTTGAAGTTAACAACATATAATTTTAGAGAATATATAAAATTTATTGTTTAAAGTGCTCATGTTAATTAGGGTAAATTACCTATTTGGTACTCCGACTTGTACCTATATTAACTTTGCGTACCCTATTTTGCAAACGCACCTCAGCGCATACCTCCAGCGAGAATCCGTGACGGCGCCGTTAATATGGATGACGTTGAAAAACGGATTTTTTATCCGTTAACATTTAGGCCCCAAAAACACCAATTTAGAAGCATATCTAGGAGAATCTTTGAACATAAAAGTTGTAGATTTTGATGAGATCTACAACTTTTATATTTAAAGTTTTTTTAAAAAATACTTCTAAATGTGTATTTTGAGGCTCCCAATTGTTAACGGATTTCAAAATCGACTTATTAACCCGGTACACTTTGAAGACTAAAAACACTTATTTACAAGAATTTTTAGAAAAAACTTTAAACATAAAAGTTGTAGATCTTATCACACTCTACAATTTTTATGTTCAAAATTTTTTCAAAAATTATTTCTAACTAGGTGTTTTGGGGTATGGAAGTGAATAAGTAAAAATTTAACTCGATAAAATTTGGAGCCTTATAACACCTACTTAGAAATACTTTTTGAATAAATTTTGAATATAAAAATTATAGAATGTAATAAGATCTACAACTTTTATGTTTAAATGTTTTTCTAAAAATACTTGTAAGTAAGTGTTTTGAGTCTTCAAAGTGTACCGGGTTAATAAGTCGATTTTAAAATCCGTTAACAATTGGGAGCCTCAAAATACACATTTAGAAGCATTTTTTTAAAAAAATTTAAATATAAAAGTTATAGATCTCACCAAAATCTACAACTTTTATGTTCAAAGTTTCTCCTAAATATGCTTCTAAATTGGTGTTTTTGGGGCCTAAATGTTAACGGGTAAAAAACCCGTTTTGCCACGTCATCCATATTAATGGCGCCGTCACGAATTCTCGCTGGAGGTATGCGCTGAGGTGCGTTTGCAAAATGGGGTACCAAAAGTTAATATAGGTACAAGTCGGGGTACCAAATAGGTAATTTACCCTGTTAATTAAGTTCACTTAGTTATGCTTGGTACTAGCACGAGTAAGAACTTCGTGTGGAATCTATGTCTTGCAGGTCTTTTTGGATGTAGATGGTGGTGTAACTCAATTTCAGAATTGACATATGTTTTTAGTTAGTTTGAACACTTAACGGGTGTATTTTGTGAATGTATCATCAATCTTTCTTGGATTGATAAGAAACTAATACAAATGATATTTGAAAAGTAAATTTGTGTACTACATGAGCTTTTTCTGTTATGCGCATATCAATTGTCATGACCACGTTTTATAATTTTCTTATTTAAATGATGTTATGTGCAAATCCAAATTATTAAAAGACAGTTCTCATTAATTTTAGAGACCAAAATGGTTCTTTTCAAAATTCTCTTTTGTTGCAATATTAAGATGGCTTGTATAGTGGACTATAGCCCAAATTAATTGGCTTTTAAAGTTCTTTTTTTTTTAAAGCCAATTTTAGATATATTTTGTTGTTAATTGAGGTCAATATAATGTTGGTTGCTATTAGTTTTAGAGATTAACATAAGTTGGTCTCAAAAGATTTACTCCTTTTGGACCCAAAAAAAAGATAGCTTTCCAAGTAATATGCAATTAACATTATGTTGGCTTCAAAAAAATTTAAAAGACAAATAATTTTTGTTTTAATATATATTTTTTTTCTGAAGCTAATATCTTATGGCTTCAAAAATGATTTGAAGCCAATCATATCTTGGCTACAGATAGTTATAGAGGCCAAATGAAGTTAGCTTTTAAAATATCATTTTTTTAGAAGCTAATTTAAGTTGGCTTTAAACTTTTTACATGCTAATTAATGTTGACTTCTGAATAGAATTTTCTGAAGCAACTAATTTTTTTTGGCTTCGTAAAGATCTAGAAGCGCACTTCGTGAAGCCAACCCTAAGGCCAACTTTTTTGACCTCTGATATATTTTAGAGGCCAAAAATTAATATTTAGAGGCCGAATTGCTTGGCATTTGAAAGCGTTTTTCTTGTAGTGAATAATTGTATACTTGTAATCCAAATAAACTAATTTTCACAACAATAAGTAAGACATGCAAGAAATAACGACTCGGATATGTGTACTTCTGATAGAAACAATGAGATTAAATAGTTGATTTAGTACATTCTTGAATAACAGACAACACGTGTAGACTTTTGATCCATATCTAAAATTGAAAATACATATTCCCTGCTAAAATTAAAAACACATTTGCAATGGGGAATTTAATATCAGAGGTGTATACTTCTGATTAAAAATAATATGATGAACATGCAATTTCTTTAAATAGTTAGCAGGTGTGCACTTGTTATCCGGATTTGCAAGCGAAGGTGTATACTTTCATAAATCTAAAATTCACAGAAATCCTGCTGAACGACGTCGCTCATAATCACAACTGGGCGATGAAGATGAAATGGAAACGTATTGAGCCCAACACTAATAAAATAATTTATCTTTTTTTTACATAAACATTTACTTCCCGACACTAAGCACGCAACGACACATGGACTACACATTTATCTTATTTATTTACTTCATGATGCATATAACTATTTGGTTATTTGATATTTGTCTCCCTTGTTCATATAAATTAAGGTTTAGAACAACAGTGTATACTGTTGTCTAGTTATCCGTAGTTACATGAACGAGAAATTCATATATGAATAATAACTATAAAAGAGTGGTGTATACTATTCTTCACGTCTATTGTGCGTATTGGAGGAAGACAAATTCTATTTAGATAATGGAAATAAGAATGGCAACGGGTTGGGTCAAGTCGGATTTCAGGCCACCCGAAACCAACCCGACCGGATTTAGGTTCGGGTTTTAAAATTCAAATTCGAATTCGGGTTATCCTTTTTCAAGTTCGGATTTTTTTTTTTTGTCTCGAGTCATTTTCGGATTCGGATTTTCTATATAAAATTTGGATTATATTTCTTGGGTCAAAACTATTATATGGAGGACCTTATCTAGACCAAAAATCCATACTACACTTAAATCATAAGTGATATGGGATAATTTCCTAACTCTCAACACTTAGTAGGCTTAGTGGGAGAGTTAGAAAATTATTCTATATCACCTATGGTTTAAGTGTAGTATGGATTTTTAATCTATGTAAGGTTTCTTCATGTAATAATGTTGATCACCAACAAATATATTCCCACTTTTATATAAATATAAATATAAATACTAATAAATAAATATAATAATAAATAAATAAAAATATTATATATATATATATATATATATATATATATATATATGTGTGTGTGTGTGTGTGTGTGTGTGTGTGTGTGTGTGTGTTTTTTTTTTTGTATTTATAAGTGTTCTATATATATATGTATATATATATATTTTTTTTTGTATTTATAAGTGTTTTATATTTGTGTAGGGTCGATCCGGTCTGATCCGGGTTGGGTTTCTGGCCAACCCGGTCCGTCTCGAATCCGACGCTGGTTCGAGTTTTAAAAAAGAGATTCGGATTAGGATTAATTTTTATCGGATCGGATTCAAACTTTTTGGCCTCGGGTCAGAGCGAATAGCCTCGGATTCGGGTTCAATTGCCTTCACTAAATGGAAAGTATTGATATAGGATCTATGTATAGTGATCCAATATCATAAATTCTATTATTTAAATGTATTTTTTAGATACAAAACTTGGGTATCATAATCCTAAAATTATTCTCTTTTTACATATTTGTAAAAAAATGATATACTTATGCATGCTAAAATTCGTGTAAATATAAATCCAAAATTATCATAATCACCTATAAACCCTCTTCTGAGGAGCGTTATGGGGGTGTTATCGTCTTCCCCATACGTAAACGACGAATGAACCAAACGAATATCAAACGTGTCTTATCCCGATTTCTTAGATTTTCATAAAATATCTAGATGACGATTCCAACCATTTTCCTCCACCGGAGGAAGGTCATCAACAGTAAGTATAAAATTGTACTGATATCATAATAGTATGAGTTGTCGCTCTGAACTTGGCAGATTGCCTCTGATCTTCAGCGCTATGAATGAAATAGATTCAGTTGGCTATAACTATATGAGGATTAGACATCTATCGTGCTTAGCTACCTTAACACTTGAATTGCACACATTTTTGTACAGCTAAGATAAAGCAACACTATCTCAACTATAGGAATGAATTTCATCTAAATTCTCTACCAGTGGTAGGAAACAAAGATAAGCTCGTGAGTTAGAACCATCTGTAAATATAGATCCCATAATAAACAAAAATAGGTATACTCTGGCATACTGGTCAAACATTAACTCATTCGCATTGTCAGATTTTGAAGGAATAAATGCTCTAAAAGCCAATAATATTTAATATTTTGGCGAACATATATTTTGTAAAAAACACTTTTCGTTTACTTAATTATGGTTATTTATTTATTTATCACATCGTCATGTTTATATGTTGTATGAATGTATGTGATAAACCCCATAAATAAAGGCAACAGTATAAGGTCATGATAGTTGATCATGATAATGAGACCTAATGTCTTATAAACCTAAGTCCATAATGTTCTAAGTCATAGATTCATTGAGTAGGGGCTCAATGTCACTGAAAGACTAATAGACAACTTGCTTGCTCATTCGATGAGAGTAGTGATCTCATTACTACGCGTGTAGTCGATACTGGAACAAGTGTGTAGGTGCTCATTGATGAATGAGTTCACTGAACCGACTTACTCGAAGAATACCAATGGAGTCTGTCAATGGTAATTCTTCAGTGTGATAGTTATGCCTTGATCCTTAGACTTGAGATTATCATAGTATATTATGTGTAGACGATTTATGCTTTAGTGTGTTTCCGAGTGTGGCTCAACTGTATAAGGAAACTATCTGGGTATAGATAGTAGCAAATGAAGACAGATGATATCCCATAGAGAATTTGTCACCGCCTATAAGGAGGAGAACATTCTATGTGTATTTTAATAGGACTAGCTCAGAAAATCCTTGGCTGAGATACGATGTGAATTAAGAAAAGTCCTTAATGTCATAGACGAGTAAGTCTATTAAGGCAAATACATATGATTGAGAAATATTAGAGTTTGACAGATATCCATACTCTAAGCTCATTCGGGATGTTAGAAAGAAACATAAGGATTATAGGGCATGAGAACTATTCATATAAATGTTTCAAGTGATGAATACTGATATTCATACTACACGGATGGTTATGGCATATTGCTAGACGTAAATAAATATAATTAATTGGTTGAATTAATTATTTATTAATTATTTGAATTAACTATTTATTCACTATCGACGTGGTACTGAACCTAATGGGTGACACGCAAATGAGATGCGATCGCGAAAAACCGAAAACTTGTACATGAGAGGCTATTTCTGCCAATGTCCAAAATGTTGGACCGAGATTTTGCAAAATACAAGATGGCATTTTTTGCGAAATAGCAAAGAAGTGGTTTTTTCAAGCAATGTGTGAAAACTATACATATGTATAGTTAGCGGCCGAAGAAGCAGCTGAAACAAGAAGAAGAGAGACGGCGCCGATCGTGACGAGGAGAAACCCTACGTCGCTAGCACGGTGATCATCTCCTCCATCGATCGGTTGTCCGCTGCCACCACCCTCCTCCTTCGACGTGTGACGACGGCGAGCTTGAGAGCCGAGACTGCCACGTTAGACTGTCGCGTTCGGTGAAGCTCTGGCCATCTGCACAACGCTTGAACTCCGACGAACCTTCGTCTCCACATTCCGGCAAGCCGATAGGGACTACTTGAAGCGTCGGCGATCTTACAGCGTCTGGCCGTCGAGTGCAATTGTTGAACCGAACGCGAGTTTTCAATGGCAGAAAAGGCGCCGGTGGCTTGAGAAGGCGACGGCGACGGTGACGGGTTGCTGATCAGTGGCAGCGCCGGCAAACATCGGGCGCGCGCTTTGGACGGCGATCAAAGGATCGGCTGCGCGCGAGAGAGAGAGAGGAAGAAGAAAACACTGTTCACTCGGGCTTGATTGGACATGATCCAAACGGCCCAATACGATTTTAATTTGATTAAAATCGAATTTCGGTTTCGCGAGCGTCTCAGCGTGGACTAGCATTAGAGGCCGGCTATTTTCGCGGCTCAATTCTTCAGAATCCGAGGATCGTTTCATGGTGTGTTTGACCCGCAAGGTATTTCGATAAACTCGTACCGCGATTAGAAACATAATAGAATCGTGATAAATTAATTAGATTAATTTTATTATTTCATACTTATTTTTACATGTGACGTATTTCGATTATTATAGCATGCCAATGTGATCATGTATTCGGGTACACGGGGATTAAGTTTTAAAAATTTAAATTTTCGCTGTGCATCTGATGTGTTTTACGATCTCGATAACCCAACAATGGTATCAGAGCTATCTTTGGCTTTGCTATAATAATCATCGATATTTGTTCACGACGTAATAGTATTAATTGTTAATATTATAATTTGTATACTATGCATGTAATTTACCACACACTAACTAAGAGTTGGATATAAAATCCTAAACGAACTAAATTATGAAAATTAGTTCAAATGCATATGTCGATACCCCATTTTGTCCGGGTTGTATTGTTATCTCACGGACTCGACTCAGACCGGACATACACCCAGTTACAACTGACGAATCTGGCTTAACTAATTTTAAAACCGAAGATCCAAAAATCGGGTGAATTGTTCAAATGCATCGCTTCGACCAAAGGTCTGTTCCAGTATCCGTAATTAGACTTTTTGATGTCAGATTTTATCCAAAAAATAAAACTAAAGTCAAAATTACGCACCCTTAAAACCGGTTAATAAACAAATATGGTAAGTAATTATTAAGATGTCAAAAATCAAATTTCCAAAAATGATAATGTTATCATTATTTTTTTTTTGTCTATTGGATAATGCATAGGAGTGAGTTTGTTTATAAAAAAGGGGGAGCTGCTGGAGATCAAAGGATGG
Organism: Xerophyta viscosa; assembly: GCA_002076135.1. Taxonomy (NCBI): domain Eukaryota; kingdom Viridiplantae; phylum Streptophyta; class Magnoliopsida; order Pandanales; family Velloziaceae; genus Xerophyta; species Xerophyta viscosa. Next base: position 355,707 of record MJHO01000158.1, read on the forward strand.
AGGGGAGGCTAAGAAAAAAAAAAGAAAAAGAAAAGAGAGAAAAAAAAAGAAGAAGAAAAGACCTACGCAGGGAGAAGGAAGAAAAAAAAAAAGAAAAAGAAAGAGAGAGCAAACGAGAGAGAGAGGTCAAGGAGAAGGAGAGGGAAAGGTCCATCGATCTCCACCTTCACTTCCATCTCCGTCCGTTCAGACCCCTCATCGACGCGCCGTTGCCGCCACCGTCGCCGCGTCGGAGCTCGTCGGAGTTCAAGCTCTTGCACCCGGCACCACCCACCTCATTCAAACACGCATTAAAACTCAAGGTGACTCCTCCAAACCAATCATCATCATATATACATCATATACGTCTCACGACGCCGCCGTGGCTTCGCCGGCGGCGAGCCACGGCGGCGGAAATCCAAAAATAAAAAAAAACACACTTAAAATTGCACCCGCTTATATCTCCGTGTACAAACATCAAAATAAAATTTGGACACCGCCAACGAACTCAGCACCCTCGAGATCCTTAGAAACACCTATCACAGTCCCGAAATGCAACGGTCGCCGAAACCGGCCGACACTTTGCATGTCCGAAAACATGTAAAAAGAAGCCTCGAACGCTATTTTTGACGTCTCCGATGAGTCGGGGATGGTTGAAAACCCCTAGAGTGACCCCCTCACGGTCGTCGGTGGCGGACGGACGGATGGCCGGACGGCGGCGGCGGCATTATTAAAAAAAAAAAACGAAAAATGAGTTGCAGTAAAACGGGCGAAGGAGATGAACTCGTGGGTCGGATTTAAGCCCACAACCACGACCCAAAACCCGCTAACTTACCCGTTAACGCTTTGGACTCGCGCAGGCCGCTCGGTCATGGGCTCGCGGCCGAGCCCATGCTCGAGCGCGCGCGCGAGCCAACCAAGCTCGCGGTCGGACCATTTTGGTCCGGCCCCAGCTAAACCTAGTCCATTAAGGGCCCAAATCTGTTTTGAATTGATTTTAATTGATTGTTAGTCTATAATCTAGATAATTAATTGATTTTAATACCGATCTTACTACGATTTCTTATCTAGAATTAAAGAACTAGTCTCTAAATCACATTTGCATCAAAATAAGGTTAGAGAGAGGCGGCTACCCGAACTCTACACCTTAATTTAAAAGTTTTTTTTTTTTACAAAAATAAAAAATAAAAAATAAAAAATAAAAAAATAAAAAAAATATTAAACAAGCATAAAATCAAGATTAGAGGGAGGTGGTTATCCGAACTCTAAATCTCAAAAGTAATTCACATTTGAAATGGGGGCGATGAAGAGGAAACGGAAACGCGCTGAGCCCCGTTAAAAATAAAAAAATATAACACTTTTAAGGTTAGGGCAAGGTGGCTATCAGAACCCTACACCTTATAAATAATTTGTGATTGTACATAATTATTTGTATAATATTCAATTATGCCTTAATCAGTATAGACAAGAATGAGGTGGTTATCCGATTTCTGAAAGACGTTAAAAATTAGTCAGTTACTACGAGTCTAATTTTAAATAAAACTAAACCACTTAATTAAGAGTACTCTCATTACGAGGGGCGCTGTGGGGGTGTTCCGTCTTCCCCACACGTAACCGACGAACGAGCCTAAAAATCTCAAACGTGCCTTATCCGGTTTCCTAATTTTCCATAAAAATTAGGTGGCGACTCCAAAACTTTTCTTTCCCCGCTTCGCGGCGAGGAAGGTCGTCAACAGATGGCGACTCCACGCCAAGCTCGTTGTAATTAAGTGGTTTAAGTTAATTTTAAAATTAAGGATCATACAACTGGACATTATATCAATTTTTCTTTTTATTTCCATATTTCTTTTTATGCAATGCTTTATTACATTTTGCAAATAATCTTATGCTATCGGTTTATTTGGGGGCAACATATAAATATCACTAGGAGTACATTCAGCATTTCATGTATATAACCTCAGGCCTTGACCCGGCCTTAGTTCTGGAATAATATCGAAGCTCGTGTGCAATGCATACGGGTAGTCGTAAAATCCAGTCCCCAGCCTAGCCTATGTTATCTGGGTAGTACCAGAACTGATTTACTATGTATTTTGGTACTCTGCGAAACTCCAGCAATGACCGGCTATTAGTTTGACCTCTGGAATAATAGTGGAGCCAATGTGCAATGCATGCTGGTAGCCTTAAAATCCAGCCCTTTAAGAGATCATACGACTGCATAGCCTCATATAGCAACATTCAGAACACAAAGCACACATATAAAGTGAAAACGTGGAATAAAGGGTTGACACCGTTAGTTGCTAGTGTATACTCTTGACTATAATAAAATTCAACCCGCAAAAAAAAAAAAAAACTTTATCAGCTTGGTCAAACTTGTGCATACCTCCTGTCCATCCTCAATATGTCTGCCTTACGGCCATAGGAGACAATTTCTTTTTTTTTTTTAAAGACCATGCCTTGAGGAAGGAGACCTCGAACCTTACCTCGGTATTTAAAAAAAAAAAAAAAAAAAAAAAAAAACTAACAAATAAAATTTCAGAATTCTTTTGATTTTTCCAATTCTTTCGATATCTAATTCTTCAAAGAAGAAAAAAGTTTTGACCAAAATTTTTCTTTAGATTTCCTGTGATTGTTGTAAATATCTATTTTTACGATTAGTACAAACTTTCTCGCACCTTTTGGAAACCGAGATTTACCTTTTGTAAAAGCACAATTTTTCAACAATAATACAATTTTAAAAAATTCTTTTGAAAATTAAAGCTCTGTACAAGTATTTATTTTTTTTTTACCAATAAATACATAAATATACGTGCACGCACTACTGACACCAATTTTTTTTCAAGAACGGTCAAGACGACTTTCACCAAAAGGAGCCCGTATCTGCTTCGGCCAAGACGACATACATCTGTACTAATGGCTGACAATGAAGTAAATGAACAATTAAGAAGGGAGAATGAAGAATTGCACAAACAGCTGGATGACATGAACAAACAGCTAGAACGCCTCACGTCTACTATTGCACTACTTGTGGAGCAAAGGGGTAACAGCGCAACAGCTCAGCCGATGGGTGATCCTAGCCCATCGTTTGCGCCACCTCAAGAAAGACAAGCGGCACAACATACACCGTACGATCCTTATGGCTTACCTCAGCAGCCGGAGCAAGCCCAATACGCTCCGCCACAGTACATTTCGCCTGTCCAACCAGAAAGTCACAGGGTACAGACTCCCAACCCTCAAGTCGTGCCTGACGAACAACACGACTCTATCCCGTCAGAAAACCAGCACATTGAAAATAAGGTTGAAATAATTCTGAACCGTCTGAATACCTTAGAAGGCTCCAGAGGAACCATGGATCCTGCCCAGTTTTGCATCGTCACGGACTTAGAAATTCCGAAGGATTTCAAGGTTCCCGACTTCGAGAAATATGATGGAACCGACGACCCCCAAGTCCATATATCAATGTATTGCAGCAAGATGGGAGCATATCTCAAGAATGAAAAGATGCTGATCTACTATTTCCAAGAGAGCCTTAAAGGACCAGCTATCCGATGGTATCTAAATATAAACAAAAGTGAAATCAAAAGCTGGAAAGACCTGGCGAACGCTTTCCTGAACCACTATCAGCATAATAAGGATTTGGCGCCGGACAAATCATCCCTGAAAGCTTTAACTCCCAATAAGACGAAAAATTTCGTACTTTTGCACAGAGGTGGAGAAATCTAGCTGCCCAGATTACTCCTCCCATGACTGAAAAGGAATTGATTGATGAATTTATGACCTTGAGCTGCCTGGATGACAAGATCAGAACTGTGTGCGCCGTCGCTTCCACTTTCACTCAATTAGTGACTGCTGGACTAAGAATAGAAATGGCACAAGACAATGTCTTCAAATCATCCGACGACACGAAGACCAAGAAAAAGGACAAAGAGGTGAACAACATTAGTGGGGCTAGTAACTTCAAACAATCTTTGTACCGAGTTCCTGCTCATCATCAAACAGCAATGCATTATCAAGCACCACTGCAAAACTATCAGTATCAACAAAATCAACCATATCAACAGTTTCAGCAACCTGCACATCGGCCACAACAAGTCAATCAGACATATCAACACCAACAAGCTCCCGCTTGGCAACAGCTCCAACAACCTCGCCAATATCAGGTTCCTCGTGAGCCTTTACCGGTCTCTCAAAAAGAAATATTCAAACAATTAGCTAAGGAAGGCATACTACGACCTATTCCTGCCCGGCAATTCACACCTCCATATCCAAAGTGGTATGATATAAACGCGTACTGTGAATTTCACAATGGTGTTCAGGGCCATTCCACGGAGAACTGTTATATCCTCCGAAACAAAATATATGAATTAATGTATACCGGAAGGATAAAGCTCAACCCTGTAGATACAACGACAATAGCTACTTCGAACAACAATACTTCTGCCAGCACAGCTGAAGGAGGAATTAATGACATTGATGCAAACCTGTTCCACGACGAATGATTCTTGATGAAAGTGATGACGTCCATGCACTTTCGCCTGCAACTTTGACAGATGTGTTTACTTTCACTAAGTCATGTATGGATTTATGTATAGTTGTTACTAGTTATTATATGAATATTCCTTTCTCATGTGGTCATGTTTCGACTTTTCAAACAGACCACTCTAGTTGGAAGGAAGTTTTTGTAATGCAACTTTGAATGAGTTTTCTTTAATCATAAAAGCGTCCAATTTTTCCTCCCATTTGTCATGAACCTTTTTTACATTCGTCAATTTACATCGGTTCTGTAGAGTATAAAAAATAATGCATGTTCAAGTTTAACTTAATAAACAGAAACAATCTGCAACTTGTCAAAAAAAAAAAAAAAAAAAAAAAAAAAAAAAAAAGAAAAAAAAATCCCTCTCGTATTCCATCAGGTATGTATTTGAAAAAGCAAGACACAAAGCAATTCTACGACAGATATCAATTTCATTTCAAGCCAAACGGTCAAGAGAATCATTGTCAGAATCTACCATTATTCTCAAAGCTCAGCGAAAAGTCTCCGATGAATAAGAGCTTCTATGGAATGAAGAATCACAACAACAATGGAAAATATGATGCAGTTCAAAAAAAAAAAAAAAAAAAAAAAAAATTCTACTGTATGTGAAAAATGTATAACACTACTCCACTGCTTGACGTAAAAAAATTCAAGTGATGAATACTGATATTCATACTACACGGATGGTTATGGCATATTGCTAGACGTAAATAAATATAATTAATTGGTTGAATTAATTATTTATTAATTATTTGAATTAACTATTTATTCACTATCGACGTGGTACTGAACCTAATGGGTGACACGCAAATGAGATGCGATCGCGAAAAACCGAAAACTTGTACATGAGAGGCTATTTCTGCCAATGTCCAAAATGTTGGACCGAGATTTTGCAAAATACAAGATGGCATTTTTTGCGAAATAGCAAAGAAGTGGTTTTTTCAAGCAATGTGTGAAAACTATACATATGTATAGTTAGCGGCCGAAGAAGCAGCTGAAACAAGAAGAAGAAGACGGACGCCGATCGTGACGAGGAGAAACCCTACGTCGCTAGCACGGTGATCATCTCCTCCATCGATCGGTTGTCCGCTGCCACCACCCTCCTCCTTCGACGTGTGACGACGGCGAGCTTGAGAGCCGAGACTGTCACGTCAGACTGTGCGTTCGGTGAAGCTCTGGCCATCTGCACAACGCTTGAACTCCGACGAACCTTCGTCTCCACATTCCGGCAAGCCGATAGGGACTCCTTGAAGCGTCGGCGATCTTACAGCGTCTGGCCGTCGAGTGCAATTGTTGAACCGAACGCGAGTTTTCAATGGCAGAAAAGGCGCCGGTGGCTTGAGAAGGCGACGGCGACGGTGACGGGTTGCTGATCAGTGGCAGCGCCGGCAAACATCGGGCCGCGCTTTGGACGGTGATCAAAGGATCGGCTGCGCGCGAGAGAGAGAGAGGAAGAAGAAAACACTGTTCACTCGGGCTTGATTGGACATGATCCAAACGGCCCAATACGATTTTAATTTGATTAAAATCGAATTTCGGTTTCGCGAGCGTCTCAGCGTGGACTAGCATTAGAGGCCGGCTATTTTCGCGGCTCAATTCATCAGAATCCGAGGATCGTTTCATGGTGTGTTTGACCCGCAAGGTATTTCGATAAACTCGTACTGCGATTAGAAACATAATAGAATCGTGATAAATTAATTAATTAATTTTATTATTTCATACTTATTTTTACATGTGACGTATTTCGATTATTATAGCATGCCAATGTGATCATGTATTCGGGTACACGGGGATTAAGTTTTAAAATTTTAAATTTTCGCTGTGCATCTGATGTGTTTTACGATCTCGATAACCCAACAATGGTATCAGAGCTATCTTTGGCTTTGCTATAATAATCATCGATATTTGTTCACGACGTAATAGTATTAATTGTTAATATTATAATTTGTATACTATGCATGTAATTTACCACACACTAACTAAGAGTTGGATATAAAATCCTAAACGAACTAAATTATGAAAATTAGTTCAAACGCATATTTAGATCGTTGTGATCGAATAATCGTATTAATTTTTTATTTTTATTTTTTATTCATATGTGATATGGATGGATTGTGTGGTGCAGGATAATCATGGACTAGACCACTCTAAATTGTATGTAGTAGGAATTTTTATAATGTAATTTTCATAACGTGTGTGCTATATCTCTCTCTATTCGAAAAGCAAGTTCCGTGTAATTATTAATTTTATTTTATCCCTTTTTTGCTTTTTAGAAAAGTTGTATTAGGATATAAAATATCATGTAATAGAAGATCGTGAAGGGTTCATGGCGGGACGAAGAAGTTCGAGGGATTACAATCAAGTGCATCATATACAAGATACTATATACACGTTAGAATTACACTCAGTAGCTCGAGTGGATTAGGTAGATGTCCATGATCATCTGGTGGTTTAGCATGTTTTGATAATTGTTATCATTTGTGTCTTGTAACATGCCTTATATGTAATACATTGCCTTTCTAGGATAATAAGATGAGACCTTAAAAGTATAATCTGCTTGAAAACTGATTCCCTAAACCTTTGGATTTAAATTCAAGTATATATATGGTTTTAGCTTTGCGAAAAATCTTAGCCGCCCTCTATTAATGATGTAATAGAGTCAAATGTTTGACCTAGTTGACTTGATGTGTAAACGCATGGTTACTTAGGTAAAACACTGGGTATTAATCATTCGCACATATTGGTGTGTAAGTGGGTAAACCGATTAGATAAGTCTTGTTGTGAAAAACGCAAAGACTTGTCTCATAGTTTTTTGCCACTTGGAATGGAGGTTACACTTGACTATATTATTATAGTTTGTTATAAAAAATGCAAGGCCATGAATAATTAGAGGCTAAAATAAGGAGTTAAATAGATATATAATTGACAAAGTATGTTGTCTACCGATCAGAAAAATGTAATCGTCATGCAAACGTGAGATTACATTTTTTTGCTGATTGGATCATTTAATCTCACTAATAATATGATTTTCGTCTAATGTTTGAAGATTGCATGATTTGTAGAAAAATAGTGGGAGCGCCATTTAGAGTTAACCATAATCTATTTGATATTTTATTTCAAGTAAAAAATTGCATACTAATATGTCTTTTTATTTTTGTATTTTTGAATGCTTGTAGATGAGTGGTTTGCCTATTCATAACATTCTTGATGCGGACAAATTGACTGGACCGAACTATATTGATTGGTTGTGCAATGTTAAACTGGTCTTCGTTATTCAAAAGGTACCGTACGTTCTCGAGTGTCCCATACCTATTCTTAACGAACAGTCTACTGATGATGAGCGAGTTCAGGCTAACCAATGGAAGCAAGATGAGATACTTGCGAAGTGTATCATCTTGGCTTCCATGAGCAATGAGTTGCAGCATCAGCACGAAAATCTGGATAGTGGTAGTATAATGCTCCGTCTGAAGGAGCTTTATGCTGAGCCTAATAGGACTGCTAGATATGAGATATCTAAGGAGTTTTTAGGGCTAAAACGAATCAAGGAGAATCTGTGCATATCCATGTTCTCAAGATGATCGATTTGATCGAGCGACTTGGGCAACTTGGACTTACGATGGATCACGAATTGAGTGTCGACTTAATCCTTCAATCACTCCCGCCCTCATATGCTCAATTTGCCATGAACTTCAACATGAACAAGTTGGAGGTAACCATTCCAGAACTCCTCAACATGCTGAGGACTGCTGAGAGCTCTGTCGCAAAGGACAAGGGCAAGGCCGTGATGGTGGTTAGTACTTCTAAAACCAATGAAAAGTCCAGTGGTTCTAAGAAGAACAAGAAGACCGTCATTGTCAAGATGATGCGAGCCTGATCGGCCTTATGAATGGAATTGCGGAGAATGCTCGAGAACTAGTTGATTCACTTACTATGACCCAAACTAGAAGGACCAATAAGATATTTGATGGGCTAAATCAGGACATTCAGGGTAAACCAAGATCATGTGTGATATTTCGGAGTGTCCTCAACATAAGGTTCAAATCAAAGTTCAACGTTATTAGTTGGGCCACATCTATCTCGATTCAATCCAAATTGAAGTCAAAGCAGAAGGCTATTGTTTTCATCATGTGGCTAAAATATACCAACAAGGAAAGAAAAAGTATTACGGAAGCAACTTAGGTTAACTTGGAGATATGTTCTTTCAATTACGTTCGGCCAAGACACATGTTACTTGACTAGACATTATGGAAATAGCTTAATTCGGCCAAAGCAAGCAAGAAGCATGGTGGACCAAGTCAAAATCGATCAAGAAAGATCTTCATCCACCATAAGTTAGGTAAATCTTTGTCTACCACGTTTTTGTGAGATGCTTGCATGCCAAAATTAGTTAGATTTTTCTTGTATTAGGATTAGGAGTGATGTAGGAGAAGATCTAGGAAATACTTCCAAATCTAGTATAGAATAATCTTTTATTAGGATTAGGAGTGATTTAGGAAGGAGATCTAGGAGATCCTTTCAAATCTAGTTGAGTATTTTGTTTCCTTAAAATTAGGAGTGATTTAGGAAGAATATCTAGGAAATCTCCATTGTAACTACTATAAATACTTCTTTGGGAGCATCAATGCAAAGGAACTTAGTGTTTTCATTATTGTGAGGTTTGAGAAATCTCTTTGGTTCTTTTAGAACTCTAAGACTTATCGGAGAGATCCGTGGCGTTCACCACCGAACTTATCAATTGAACTTCCCCGTAGTCGATTGTGGCGTCCAAGGCGTATACTGACGGTTCTTGCCTCTCTTTATAGGCAACGGTTCTAGGTGCCGGCGTATTCCGAAGGTTCTTGCCTCCTTATAGGTAAGGGTCGAGGAGCCAATCCACGAGAGTTATATGTAGAGTAGAATAGCTTACGTAGTAGTTTAGCCTGATTCTAGAAGTCTTTGGAACCTTCGACAATCAAATCGAATGATTGGAGCAACAAATGAATCGGAGCAAGTCGAGTTCGGATTCGAGGAGCACCGAATCACATCATCTGGTATCAGAGCTCAGAATCTAGATCATGTGTTTTCAAAAAAAAAAATTTAATTTCTAAAGTTTTTTGTAATTCTTCGGCCTAAGTGAAAAAAAAAGAGACAAAGGTACTGTTCGGTGAACAGTAATCGAGCAAAAAAAAAAAAAAGGAAGAGAAGGCCAAAGTTTGACGTAAAAAAAAAAAGAAAAAAAAAAGGTGGAAGAATTTGTTTGTTGTATATAGGTTCCTCTTAGACCTAACACCGACAATGGGGTTCTTGAACTTTCGAATTGCTAGCCATCGAAAACTCAAAACCAAAAGTGTTAGATTAGAATCCTAGGTTTATCTTTGGATTGTCACGAAAGATTACTAAGAATATTTTGTTTGGTCCTGCGTAGGCATTAGGGTTCTTTTCTTTACTTGTCTTATAGTTCGATAAGAACCAGCAGAGAGTGTCTCATGAGTGAAAAAAAAGCAGTGTGGTAAGATTAATAGAGGGAAAAAGCCAATTGAGTGCACCACGAGTGAATTGAGCGAAAATCCACGTGAGGGAGCGAAGTGAGGCAAGTTTATTTATTTTTACTAACCCTTTATTGCAGGAAAGATGTCTCATAAATCAGACGCTCATAACAATTTGGAGGCATTTGACCCAAAACTAATGATGGAGGCTATAATGGGCCAGATGAGGAGGATGCAAGTACGATTGGACCAATTAGAGGAAGAGCGCTCAGAACGACCTCAACGCAACCCTAATACAAGGAGGCGAGAGGATTCCTATCCAAGAACGAAACGTGGAGTAGATCTTCACTCCTATGACGATGAGTTGGAGGGTGATGAAGATCTTGATCCCTACGAAGGAGAATTCGATGGAGAAATAGAAAAGGTAAAACTCGCCACTATAGCGTAAAACTAACAATGCATTTGTATGGTGGGATCAGTTGACAGTAAGCAGGAGATGGAACGGAGAACGCCCCATTGAGATGTGGGAAGAGATGAAGATGGTAATGCGAAAATGATTCCTACCGAGTCACTACTACCGAGGGCGCTACCAAAGATTACAGGAGCTTGAAGACAACAAATACTATGATTGGAGACATGAGCAAATCAATGGAGTTAGAAACCGAAAAAGTGCTAACATATTCGGGTCGTATGAACGAAAGGAGTACGAAGACATATTGCACAGAGTTGGGGAGCAGCAAAAGAAGAAGGGTAGCAGTATACAACAAGCTGACTCGAGTTCTGTATGGGTACTTTGTTAGCACTAAAGAAAGAAAAAGAGAGAAAAGAGAAGGAGAAAGAAACGAGTAAGAAAATACGAGAGATTGAGAGTGATGAGAGAGAAAGAGAGTTCGAATAAGATAGTAAAGAAAGAGAAAAAGAAAAGGAATTGGACTGTGATTTTAGTGTGCAAAAAGAGAGAGAAAAAGAGTTAGAGAAAGAAAACGATAGTAAAAGAGAGAGTGATGAGGAGAAAGAAGAGAGAAAAAAAAATTGCTTGGAGAAGAGTACTAACCTTTTTCCTATTTGTTTGTCTAGTTCTTTTGATTGTCTATTGCAGAACAGTTATTCAAGAAAAAATCCAGACGATCTACCCACTGATCAAAGGATTAAGGAAAGACATGATTTTGGGGACCACCTAAAGGATACAAAGGAAGAAACATGGCAACTGAGTAAGGTCCAACGAGTAATCAACACGGTAACGGTAAACTATCCTTTTATTATGTTAGCAAACATGCCATTACTTCATCATCTTGATAATTGCTTAGAAAATATGTTACATCTTTATCATGTTAATTGCATCAAGAACATGTGGAATGAATCACGTTGCTATTCTATTGATCACATGATATGTAGGTCGCATCCTCATGATAGTATTTGCTGGAATAATATGTTAATTGATGTGCATAATGCTTATAAAACTTATTTAAGGGATAAATACTTTCATAGAGGAGTAAAAGAGGGCATTGGATGTAATTTTATGCTTAAAATCAAGTATGGGTTATATGAGTGAATATTATTTTTGATAAAGCATGCAACTAGTTCTTTTATATGACACATGAGCTATGCTTTACGATCATTCACATGCAGACTTATTCAAGGTTTAAAATGACGGGCGGCACACTCGGTGCCACCCGGCATGGCCCTCTTTTCGACCGTGCCGGCCTTTTTTTTTTTTTTTTTTTTTTTTGAGAGGATACTGTTATAAACAGTATCCATCCTTTTTATCTAAAAGAGTCGCAAAGTGCGACCCGTTTTGATAAAATGGGTCGCGCGCAGGCCCGGTTGCGCCTGCGCGCGACTTTTTTTCTTTTTTTTTTTGTTAATTCTTTTATTTTTATTTTTAAATTTTATGTTTAGTTATTTTTTTTCAAATTTTAAATTTTTTTTAAATTATTACCTATTTGTAATGGCTAGAGTTGATTTTATTTTCTACCTAATTTCAATTGAAATGATAACATATTTTTTAATTTTTTCAGCGCAATTAGAAAAACACAAGAGAGATAACAAGAAAAGCAGCTGCAATTTTAGTATATTTTAGTTCTGATTGTATAAATTAAAGAATAAATGATACAGTATTTTTAAAGATATTTGTAGAATGAAGGAACTTGTAATTTGGATATTTGTATTTTTTACATAATATATATTATTAGTACGTGATTTGGACATCGAAATTTAGTATTTCATCAATTATTTATACAATAGTATCTTCTTAAATAATAAAACTATATATTTTTTTAAAGTTACTAATTATTTTTAAATACTATATTTTGACAATTTACAAATATTTTAAAAATAAAAAGTAGTATGAATCGGCACGGTCGGCACGCTTCGGCACGTCTCGAGTTCAGGATTTACCGAAACTCGGCACGAAACGGTATTTAAAACCTTGGATTTATTATTATTGATGATTTTGATGGTATTCACTTGAGTAAACCTGATGGATCACTTCTGGATAATATAGGCATAGGGAAATTTGTATTTTTTGTTTTTGTCAAGAATGCATCAGGGTTACAGGTTGGAGTGAAGATATGCATATTGCAAACAACTCCGAACCTCACAAGAATAGGTAAAAGTGCAAGCATAGTGGTCAAGACAGACTACACTACTCATGATAAGGAATCACATGCATTGGTTCAAGACATAGGAGTATGGCAGCGCAAGTTTGGGTCTAAGGAATTCGTGAGCCACGAATTTTGGCAACGTTTAAAACTTAGGCACATTTTCTATGAACATTGGAAGATTTTACATGATATTGATTGGACAACAAAGAGTTATGCAGCTAATCGTGGACGTCATAGGCAGAGCTTTCAACCTTGAGATTTGGTGTAAGGTTTCGATTTTCGATTTTGTATTATCGGGTTGATTTTAGATTAATCGAGGGTTTTGATTGATTCTTGGTTGCTTGATTTGTTTCTAATTTGATTAGAAATTTGATTTGGATCGAAATCATGCGTTTTGGGCCGGATTGGGCCCAAATTGGGCTGGACCCGGCGGACCGAGCCAAGTTGGCTCGGCCAGGCCGAGCCAAGGCTGGGTCGGACGCGTGGGCAAGCGGTTAAGCTCGAGCCCGACGCGCCCGAGCCCAGGCGCCTGAGTCCTCTCTCTCTCCCGCGCGTCTTCCCCTCTCTCTCACGCGTCGCCTCCCTCGCGCGTGATCGCGCCTGACGCCGCGCCGCCCGCCGATCGCCGCCGATCGTCTCACCAGCGCGCGCGACGCCGTCACCACCTCTCCTCCTCCTCCTTGGCTGCTCGCCATCTCTCTCTCCGTTTCGAGCTCGCGGTCGAAACTTTAGATCTGGCCGCCACTGGCTCCGCCGTCGCTCCGTTCGCCGCTGTCGATCGCCGCCGCCTTTCCGAGCGTGTTAGTGGTGCTGGCTACCGACGCCTCCTACGATCGCCGCTGATTCAGTCGCCGTCCGGCCGCTTCCGGCGAGGATCTCTGGCGATCTCAGCCGCCCCGTCGTCCTGCCTCGAGCTCGTGGACGCTTTGGCGAGGTTGATTTTGGTTAAGCTCCGGGGGATTTCACCGTTCGTCGGGTCTCGGGTCTGTAGGACCGAGACGACCGGTGAGTAGATCCTACGTTACACTTGTTTGTGTTGTTTTATGTTATGCTTGATGTATTGTGTATACTAGCATGACATTGTAGTGACTTATAATATGTTATTAGGCGTGATATCTACTTGGATTGGTTTTGTAGTATGTTTGCTAGGTTAATACCATAGTAGAGGTGGCCTATGATTATAGCATATTAATTCGGACATCTAGATAGACGTGGCACTTAGCTACTCGTAGGTATAACATACGAGTCGTATTATATATTACCGGTGTTTTCGTCACCTGAGTGAGTATAGGAGGCAGGATTGCCAGGTTTATACTCTATGAGGGATGAGTGGATGGTAACATAGTTTTGTGCTTTGCACTACTTTGTGTAGTTGAGCGCCGTCTGCGTTCTAATTATACATGTCGTAGAGTATTAGGGCATGACTGCCGGGTTAATGCTCTTAGTAGGATTTGTTATACTTGGGATATGTTTGTTGTGGCGCTTGTGGCGTATGGTTGACTCTACTTGCGATGTGTGTGCGCCGCCTGCGCTGGTTATACTGCAGTAGAGGTGTTAATACACTGGACTTGGGTTGTACAGCTTGCGATAGTATGCTTGTATAGGTTTCATATGGCTTTGAGACGGTTATTTATGTGATTTATAAGCTTGATTCATATATAACATGTTAGGTGTACATGTGGTAATATATGTGCTTGTAAATCTTGATTGGATATCTCGGTGTATTCCATGTGGTTCGATTAGCATGCTAGATATGTGTTTGCCGTCGGGTTGAGCACTAGGGTTTTATGCTAGATTACGCTCTTGACGGGGTTGTAAATGCTATGTTGTGCATAACGTTGACATTGCCTGGACATGTATGCGATGGTGTTCGAGAAATGCATGTAATAGGAGTGTCAGAAATTGTGACATAGAGTCATGGTGCATGGGTGCATGTTATGGATGTGTTTTCCTGCATAGATGATTATCGAGGTCTGTAACCCGGTCGATATCATTGGTAGGAGTGCTTGTATGATAACATGTTTATGCTTGATCTGCCTTGCGATGTATTTGAGTTGATTACTCTAGATATGCATGTGGTAGATATTACGATAAGTGTTAGGCGATAGCACTTGGACAGTTTACTCTACAGTACTATATATATAGTAGGAGTAATGTGGTATGGCCATGATTAGGCTTGTATATCCCTTGTTCTGGTGGGTATGTGAACGTGTGACTGTTATTACCCTAAGTATAGAATGGGTTAGGATGCGCGCATGTTAGTTTTATCTGGTTGAGTATGTGTGTGGGTTTCCTGGCTATGCTCGTGATAGACTAACTTGTCAGTATGTGAGCGGTGTTTGCTCGGTACGTTTTAGCATTGGATTTATGCTTTACTTGTGTTGACATGCTTGTAATGTGGTTGTGGCATGTGTAAATGAGTATAATCATGTTAGATTTTTAACATGGATTTGTGATACACATGGATTACATTGTTGTATGCCGTTACATGGTTTAAAAGCATGGTTTATGTGGATTAGCATGTGGATGTGATGTATTTCTACTATGGATAGTGTTTGAGTATGTTGACTTGGTAAACACTTTAGTAGAATGTAGTTCACTTGTATAACATGCTTGATTTGTATCGTTCTACCTGGCTTATGTATGGTTTATAATACATGTGGTAGGACGAGGTTATTTTATGATTGACATAGCGGATAGCTATGTGGTTTGTTTACTAGGATAAGTGCGTGAGCGGACTTGCTCTAGCGGCGCTTTAGTAAACAGGATTGTGACATACGCTTGTGTGCCTAACAGGACTTAGTCTACCTGATTGAGTAGGTGAGCGGACTTGCTCTAAAGTTACTCCAGGTAGGGAGGATTAAGATTAGCGCGGTTTAGTTGTGAGCTCGTCTAGTACCCGGCGGTATGATGAGCGGTTAACAACGGGAGTGTTAATCTTAATGAATGATGTCTCTATTGAGGCCGGTAGGCGTAGGGTGATCACTCTTGGCCAGAGTGGTTCCTACGGAGTGCGAGGCTCAGGGTTGTGCCTTCCGGAGGGTGCATCGCTACTGAGTATCTCTTACGGGACGCCGTGGGATCGCCCCTATAGTAGGTTTGGTGTTTCGGATGTGCACTAGAAGCGGGTAGCCAAACCTTGGTACCGTGGGTCAATTCGGGTACCTAAACTAAACATGAGAGGACTAACTGGTTTGGGTTAGTGATTTCACCCTAATATAATCCAAGATATCAATGGCATAATTGATTTGGGTTGGGTGCGGACTTTGACATATTGACATGGTAGCTTGGATCTGATTATTAGCTTATGTCTTTATGTGTTGTGCCTTGGATGGCTTATGCGCTTTTGGCATGTTTAAGTTGTTTTATCTTGCGGTTCAGTGCAAGGTGGTTTATCGTTTGTTGAGCTTTGTTTTAAGCTGACGATAGTCTTTTTTTTACCCTTATGTTATGGGTGGTTACTCGTTGATGGCATGCGTGACTGATGGTATGCATGCGGGAGTGGCTTGGCATGCGAGTTATGTATTGGTATGCGTGTTATTTTGTGCATCTGTTTGCGTTAGCTTCTATGCTTGCTGGTGTGATGAATGTCGGTGTTTGACCGGTGCCTTAGCAGTTGACGTAGGGGACTGCTGAGGAGGGTCACTCACTGTGTATATTTTATATACTCACGTTGCTACTTTTTTCCTCAGGTCTTTGCGAAGTCCGCTGGCGATCGTAGAGCGAGCTTCGGGGTGCTGAGGATTGTAGTGGGATCAAAATGTAAAATTTAATCTTTTCCGTTGTATTTTAATTAACTTTGATTAATATTTTATTGTGAATTGGAAGTATTAGCTCATAACATCTGCTTTATTGTTTAAAAGTTTTCGGGCCCCGGCCCTGGGGCGCCACAGATCCCATCGTAGGAACGCGTCAACCTTTGCCGGCTCTACCGCCACGCCCTCACGAGAGATTACGTGCCCTAAGAAGTGCACTTCGGTCAACCAAAAATCACACTTGCTAAGTTTCGCAAACAACTGCCTCTCGCGAAGAACTTGCAAGACTTGCCTCAAATGATCCGCATGATCCTTCTCACTACGGAAATATACAAGAATATCATCTATGAATATTACCACAAAACGATCTAGGTAAGGTTGAAAAATGCGATTCATCATATCCATGAACGATGCTGGTGCATTCGTCAACCCAAATGGCATAACAAGAAATTCGTAGTGACCATACCGAGTACGAAAAGCTGTCTTCGGTACGTCCTCATCTCTAACCCTCAATGGTAATATCCCGACCTCAAATCAATTTTTGAAAACACTGCGGCTCCCTGCAACTGGTCAAATAAGTCATCGATACGAGGCAAAGGATATTTATTCTTAACCGTAACCTGATTAAGCTGTCTATAGTCTATACACATCCTCAAACTCCCATCTTTCTTCTTAACAAACAAAACCGGCGCACCCCAAGGCGATACGCTCGGTCGAATGAAGCCCTTCTCTAGCAACTCCTCAATCTGAGCCTTTAGCTCGGCTAACTCCGTAGTAGCCATCCTATATGGTGCCCTGGATATCGGGGTCGCTCCAGGTACAACTCAATCTGAAACTCGGTCTCACGGACGGGAGGTAATCCGGGCAATTCCTCCGGGAAAACGTCCGAAAATTCATTTACGACTGAAATACTATTCAATTCATCTGTCTCCAATCACGGGTTTATCAAATAGGCCAAATATCCAGCACAACCCTGCCCAAGCATTTTGTCTGCCTTCATTGCACTGATAATAGGATTCCTATCCCAAAATCATCCCACAGAACAAAAATTTCGGTATGTGCGGTATTCTAAAGGAAATGACCTTGGTTCGGCAATCTATCTTAGTATAGTTACCAGCTAACCAATCCATTCCCAAAATAACATCAAGTCTGACATATCCAAAACAACTAAGTTGGCGCGAAGAGTTCGATCCCCGACTTGAATCTCACACCACGAAAACGACAATCGGAAAAGAATATATACCCGCAGGAGTAAAACTCAAACATACAATCATATTCCATAAGATGAACGGGCAATTTAACAGCAAAATTTGACGAAACAAAGGAGTGTGTAGCACCCGAATCAAACAATACGAATGCTGGTAAATTACAAACTTGGAAAATACCTGCGATAGCTGTCGAACTTTCACCTGCCTCTTCGCTCGTCAAAGCATTAACTCTTCCCGGAACTCTCGGTGGCTGTCCTTGCTGCACTGCTGGTCTGGTCGCGGAACTCCCTTGGGACTGCTGCGGAAATGGCGGCCTGTACTGCTGATATTGCAGTCTCGGCTGCAGAAATGGTGCCTTCTGTTGCGGCTGCCGAAACTGTATCCCGGACTGCACCTGAGATTGCTGTTGCCTCGACGGTAACCGCGGACACTGATATTTGTAATGCCCTTTCTCATGGCAGTAAAAACACTCAACTTCGGACATCGGTCTCTGCTGCCTACCCTCCCCACTAGAAACGGTCCAGGTATTGGCAGAGACGCCAAACTTTCTCTTCTTTGGCACGAACTTCCCTTTTCCCTTCGGGTCATTTTGTACCCTCTCAGATTTCTCACAGGCCCAGTTGGCCTCTATGTTCTCCGCCCTCTCCAAAGTCTGATGAACTGTGCCGTACTCCTTCCCTGCCATCCTGCTAATGATATCCCATTTCAAGCCATTTCGGAACTTCCTCGCCATACGCAACTCGTCTGCACGGAGATGCGGAACATATCTTGATAAAGCCATAAACTTGGCGTGATATTTCCAGACGGTCATACTACCCTGTTTCAGTCTCTCAAACTCTTCCTCCTTTGTCCTCTTCACGGACTCAGGAACATATTACCGATTGAACAATACCAGAAAATCGGCCCAAGAACCAAACTGACCGATCTGATCCTCTATACTTCTCCACCAGTGTTCGGCCTCTCCTGAAAACTTAAAAGCTGCTAACGGCACCCGGAATTCCATCGGACAATTCAGGGTCGTGAACAACTTTTCCACCTCTAGAAGCCAACTGTCTGCCGTGTCTGGATCCGAACCACCCTCAAAACTCAGGGGTCGCATCTTATGAAACCTCGCCAAGTGCTTCATATACCTCTCCTGAACTGGGTCCTCGACCATAACCTCTGCCTGAACCGGGACGGCCTCACCCACTCCGGGAACAGGAATAGGCTCCGGGACCTTGGGATTCTTAGCTCGCTCGGCCTCACGCTTGTCCAGCGCAGCCCGAACGACATCCCGTAGAGCCCGAACCATATCCTTGCTAACTCGAGGCTCCTCCGGCACATTCGGACTCGGAACCCGACGCGGACGACCTCGTGGTGGCATCCTGCAACTACAATGACCTAATCAACGATTTACTCTAATCGTCCTACTCTCGTTTTCACAACCCATCAATTTACAGGTTTTTAGTTGTTTAGAAAGCACTAAGTTACACAATGCTCTGATACCATAACTGTCACGTCCCGCGAGCCGAGGGTCGCGACGGAGGAAAATAAATTCTTTTTTTTTTAGCAAATGAATAAAATTGGAAATGAATGGTTTTGCGGAAGCTTAAACAATCAAGGAGTTCATTTCAAATCCCAAATGCTCAAAAATCAAAATCTCAAAGTTCAAAACAAAGAAGAGCCGCAACCTGGACACTCAGTCCGAGACGAGAACCTACGGGGGAGGCGGTTCGGTCTCAATCCGAGCTCAATTTGCAAAGGATACTAATGCATTAATCTTCCTAGATGACGTAAGTGGATCCTAAGCAATCTAAGGTCCAAACCACTTTAAAATCTTACGAAAATATACTTAAAAACCACATTTTCAAAATACCGGCTCGATCTGTATTTTTCCAAAAGTTTTGGGAATGCCAAACCTAAAGTTAGTAATTCTAAGAACCCCTCAAAGCATCGAAACCAAATTCGGAAACCAAATACGAAAATACGACGACGAATTCCAGAGCTATTTTCGGTCGACCGGAATGTCTTATCGGTCGACCGAAAGTCGACCAGAAAGATAAAACAGAACGGCTACAGGTTTCGGTCGACTGATACAAATTTTCTGTCGACTGATACCTGCAGGATCTGCAAAAATAGATTTGCAGCAACAAGAAACCCAACACCCCATTTTCACAAAGATTTTTCCAAAACATCCAAACACTATATAATCATATATATATAACCGAAACACGCATGCAGGTATCAATTTTCGACCTTAAATCACTTCAAACCACAATAACCAAGACATTTTTGAAACGTCGAAAATCCGAAACTTTTATGAACTCGAATAGTCCGATTTTGATCAAACCACAATTCCATTTATTTTCAAGTGTTACAAGCACATAAATACCCAAATACACATGCGTCATAGTTCAATCCTTAAATTGGAAATGCTTTTATACATATATATCAAAGTATAAGCATTTACATCATAAACTCAAAATATACGACTTTTAGAGATTAAACCTTCTTAACAAGGTTTACAATCCTAAAAGTTTACAAACCAACCAAACTACAAAATGTAAGTTAGTGCTTCCGAATGTTAATCCTTTACATATTTGAGCTATACAACTAAGAGTTATATACAAGTATAGACCCCACCAAAATACCTTCCCAAAATTCTTGCAAGCTATCGACGGAAATTTAGCACCCCTTTGCCGGTGCCTTCCCACAGTCTAACGGATCTGAAAAAGATAAAAGCAACGGAGTGAGTCAAAATGACTCAGTGAGCGGCGCGAATAACGATCGCAACACCTCTCACCACAACACAAACAATCCAAATCACAAGTCAATAAACACCAAGTAAAGCATCATCATAATCATCACATCATGTAAATAACGAATTCCCATACCAAACCAATTATACTTTACTTTCTTATGTTAGCGTTTGCTTGACTAATCACCCGTTAGTCCTTTCTCATTTGCAACGCAACACACCCTTTAGGTACCGCAGCACCAAGGATCTGGGTCAAACACGGTGCACGTCGCGTCCCCAGTACCCTACAGCGGGGGCGATCCCTTTTGGCCTTAAGGGAGTTACTTGATATACCGGCCTTTCCGGAATTTCGATTCAAGCCTCGCCTGGTCTCGTAGCCGCCACCCTGGCCTCGGGCTGGCCTTAACTACGCCCACCGGTCTCTTCTCGAGACAACTAATCTGGGACTCCGGCGCCCACATCGTCCCATTTCGATCCCGGTCGATATCCACTCGACTCACACGGGAGAGCGAACCTGGGCGATGCAGTCCAACGAAAGAGCCCCACCACAAATATTTTCACTTTATCAAATCTCATTAGCGCTCACGTTGTCGATGTCTCTAATCACAACAATACTCACATTGGGCACACCAATCGTATAAGTACTAGTGATAGACATACAACGGTTTCCACGCATTCCAAATTTCCATTCCAAACACATATCCAACATTTCCATGAAATAAGAGAATGTTCCCATACGATGTCCAAGCAATATAATTGTCAACAATATGATCTCAAGTACCAAATCATACTAGCAAGTTGTAATAACACATCACCATCATGCTAGCATCACAACATGCTTATAAACACATATCACAAAAATCTAGGGTTTCCAGCGAAAATTCTAAATATCACATAATCATGCTTGTATCATATAAATCATCTTAATAGCATACATCACCACCACAATCACACACAAGCGAGAGGTGCAAACCACTCACCTCGAGGGCTCCGCCGAAATGACGCACGTACGCAAGCCCAACTTCAACTACACGTACCCGGGAGAGAACTAAATCAAGAGGACTAAGAGAGTGAGGGAGAGAGAGAGAGAATGATCAAGCACCAAGGATCAAGGGAGATGGTGATGGGAACTCACCTAGGTGAGCAAGGGGGAGCTCCGGGTCGGGAGATGAAGGAGAAGAATGAAGGGGTAAGCAACCAACTCAAGACCCGAACTTATCCACGGGCTGCACGCAATAATCGTTCGACCGGAAACATGAATTGGTCGACCAAAAGTGTTCTGCACAGCACAAATCAGATCAAAATGAAACAATCTGACTCCGACTCGCACACAACAAAGCTCTCCCTCGTGCCGACGGGGTCAGCAACCACGTGACACACCCGCGGTACGCTCTAACACGCATGCACGGATAACGAAACTCATTTAAGCACATCTCATAAACTTAACACAATTCATAAAACAAAACAAATCAAACAACGGACCACACACGTTTATCACGGAATAAATACTCATGAACGGTGGCAAATCCAATTGGAATGCGTTGTCACCATGCTTCTTGAGCAACCGAAATGGGCCATAGCATAAGAACTTAAGCTTATGCCCTTCTCCCTTGAACCTCTCCTTGCCGAGGTGTAGCCACACCTTATCCCCGACTTGGAATGTGCACGGAACCCGAGCTCGGTCATGTCGTGCCTTGTACTTCTCTTGTGTCCTCTTGAGTCACACCTCCACTTTCCCATGCACCTTGCGGATATGTTGCAGAAATTTGCGCGCCTTGCTTGACTCACTTGCCTTCTTGGATGTATTGGGCTCGGGTTGGCTAGAGAATGCTAAGTCAAAAGGATCTTGAGGCGTATACCCAAGGCATACCTCAAATGGAGCTTGCGAAGTTGAGCCATGCACAGCTCGGTTGAATGCAAACTCTATGTAAGGCAAGCTCTCATCCCATGTCTTCGGATGCTTGGTGTTGTAAACCTGCAACAAATGCACTAAGGTTCGGTTTCATCCGCAAACGGACGGAATGCCGTGCTCCAAGTGAGCTTGGTGTCCTTCAAGCTCCATAGTGTCTTCTAAAACTTTCCAAGGAACCGGTTGTCCCTATCCGTGATAATGGATGAGGGTAGGCCGAAGTGACGCCAAACATGATCAAAGAACAACTTAGCCGTCTCCTCGTCCGTGACCGTCTTCTTGCATGGCGCTAGACAAATCATCTTGCTAAACCTGTCAACAACAACAAAAATATAGTTATAGCCACGTCTTGTGCTCAGCAAGCCTCTCACGAAGTCCATAGACACACTCTCCCAAGGTCAGCTTGGTACGGGTAGTGGCATGTAGAGCCCCGTCTTCCTATTCGCTAGCTTGGATATACAACATAGGGTGCAGCCCCTAACAAACTTCTCCACATCCACACGCATGCGTGGCCAATAGAGATATCTCTCCAAATTCTTCAACGTCTTCTCTACGCCGAAGTGTCCAGCAACCTTGGACGTGTGCGCCTCCCAAATCCACTTCACTCGATCTACACCCTGAGGTACACACAATCGGTCACCTTGGTACAGCAAGCCTTGATGCCACTCCAGCGGATACTCATATAGTCCCTCGCACGCGCACTGCCCCGGGCTCGAAGCCCTCCTCACGTCCGAGACTCCTGCGCCCGAGGCCGAGGCTCCTGCGCCCGAGGCCGAGGCTCCTGCGCCCGAGGCTGAAGTGCATTCCACGCCTGAGATGTCTTCCGCGCCCTTCTCGCCTTGGCTTGTCCAGCCCTTGAAATCTTCATCCTCCGCATACAATGGTCCATACTCCTCATGAGTCATATGAAGTACCTGCATTACCATCCCGCACAAAAGCGCCGACACACCCGTTGTCGGCGGCCGTGACAACATATCATCCAACTTGTTCGTCACGCCCTTCTTGTACTTGATCACGAGGTTAAATTGTTGCAATTACGCCATCCACTTCATATGCTAGGCTTGTTGCAATTTAGAATGAGTTTGTAGGTATTGCAACGGCCAATGAACCATATGCAACACCGTCTCCTTCCCCAAGTTGTAATGCCTCCAATGCTTGACTGCTTGATTTATGGCGTAAAGCTCCTTATCGTAAATATGGTACTTTCGTTGAGTGCCTTGGAACATCTCAATATGATAAGCCATTGGTCTCCCATCTTGGAATAGCACCGCACCCATGGCGTGGCCCGATACATCGCATTCCAACTCAAAAGGCCGTTGGAGATTTGGTAGAGCAAGCACCGGGGCCGTAGTGATTTTTCTCTTTAATAACTTGAACGCCGCCTCATGCTCGTCCGTCCATACGAACTTGGCGCTCCCCTTGGTCAAGTAATGTAGGGCTGCCGCAACTTGTGAAAAATGATGGATGAACTTGCGGACGTATTGGCATGCTCCAACAAAACTCCGCACCTCCGTCACGTTCTTCGGTCTTAGCCACTCTAGGATGACCCGCACCTTACTCGGGTCAATCTTGAGCTCGCCTTCTCCCACTACAAATCCCAAGTACACGAGGTTGAGTCGCTCCACCTCACACTTCTTCATGTTAAGCTTGAGGCCGTGCTTCTCAAGCGTTGCGAAGACTTTACCAAGGTGCTCCATGTGCGTACTATAATCCTGGCTAAATACAAGAATATCATCCAAGTAAACAATAACAGAGTCATCCACCAACATCGCCTCGCCTTTGTCCGTACCCTTCTTCTTGGGTTCCAATTCCGGATACAAGTTCCAGCACTTTTTCTTAATGTGGCCCTTATTCTTGTAGTGGCCACACTCCACATCTTTGTACATAATCCTTCTGAAGTCCCTTCGACCGTGCTGTCCTCGGCCATATCTTACTTGCCTTGCCCTTGCTCTTGCCCTTGCCCGTGCCAGCGCCCGCGCCTTGCTTTTTTTACCCCGCGCGCGCGTGCGGTTAAGCTTCTCGAACGCCATGGGCTTCTTGCAAGCGTCCCCTACATCCATAATAGGGTATAATTCCACCTCTGCCCTGAGCTCTTCATGCAGCCCCGCGATGTACTTACGTAGGACTTCTCGGTCCTCCAATGGTATGCCGAGTGCCAAGGCACGCCTCCGAAACTCCGTGGTGTACTCTTGTACACTTTGTTCGTTGCCTTGCCTCAAGTAGAGCCACCTCCTCCACCGCTCCTCGTCGTACCCCATCGGTATAATTGCTCCTTCAAGAGCACCTTGAATGCGGTTCATGAGACTCCCGCGGCGCCCCGCGTCCGTAGGTGGGAATTCCACCACACCAATGCATGGGATGCAAGCTTGAGTCTTGTGAACTTTATGCGTTGGGCAAGCGTAAGGAAAGTATCATTTTGGAAGATAAGACTCCAATTGATCTATCCATATGTCCAACTTCTCCCCATTTACTTCGCCGTAGTAAATCGGAAGCTCCAACTACGCATCAACCCTAATGGGGGCCAAACCACTTGTCCATCCATGCTCGGATCGTGCTCCCGTGGATGCCTCGGGCTCCTCCCGAGCTACTTCCTGTTCCAACACTTAGGCTTCTTCACGCCCGCACACATAGTGTAGATGCTCCCCATGCTCCCCACGGTCGCTCGGATCGCCACCTCGGGTCGCACCATGGGCGCTACGGTAGGTCGGGATTGCATGGCAGCTCCTTGCACTTATGCTTCAAGCATCCTCTCCATGAGCCCCGTCAACCGGTCTAAATGCTCCTCCAAGCGTCCCATCCGATCTTTCCATGACTCCTCACGGCTAGATACTTCTTGAACGCGCGCCAAGTCCTCCGAGTGCCGAGCGTCCTCTTCACCCTGATGTGGTGTCGTGACTGTTCCAAGCCTCGCGACAGCCATTCCTTGTCTTTCTCAATCCTAAGCTCTGATACCAACTTGATCCAAAGCTCCTCTCTCGGCTCCTTAAACACCAAAAAGAAAGAAAAGGATGTTTTACTAGGCTCTGGGGAAGAACAAGCACACACAATAACAATATGTTCTAGTTGAAAAGTGAGTTGGCCACGCCACCAACTCCCGTATCTTGCACTATGCACACACACATACAAAAACCACTACACTATACGGTGACCACCACAAACTGGAGGCCTACCCTTAAGTGCTTGGACAACCCCCAAGCCTCTTTGCCTACCCGGTCAAAGGAATTCAATAAAATAATTACATGAGTAACTAATACACATAAATGGGAAAATAAACTCAACTATGATATGTAGCCACAAACAACAGCTGGCGCCCCTTGGACTGGCGGCGCCCGCGCCTGGGTGCGCGCCTGCGCCTGTCCAGCTTCCGCGTCTGCAGTCTTAGCCCTAAGCTCGAGCGCGTCTGCGCTTGTTGAGACCCTCGCCCGCGCGCGCCCGCGCTTGTTGAGATCCCTCGCCCGTACGTCCGTGTCCCTTAGCCTTTTCCGCGTCCATCAGCGCGCCTGCACCTGTCCGGTCGCCCGCACCCATGCTTGGCTAAGACATATTATGCACCCATGTCATGTTGTGTCCACCTTAACCCAAGAGCCTCCTGGATCAAACCATATTCCCGTAGATATGTATTCCATCAAATTAGCTCATATGACTAGTTGAGCCTCGCGAACGCATGACATTGCGAGTCGTCATAGTTATAGAGAGAAAAATAACTCTCCAATTGATCGATCCACCCATCTATCTTCTCTCCATCGACTTCTCCATCATACACTGGAAGGTCCGATTTTGCGTCAACCTTGATCGAGGCCATGCCTTGTATTTCTCTATGCATTCTCCTGCCGGTTTGAGGCCGGGCTCCTCTTGCATGATCACCTTGCCGGGGCGTCGAGGAACTTCAACATCCTCTTGGATATGGGAAGGCTCACCTGTCTCCTCTACAGATTCATTTTCTGCTGCCGCCCGGAGTATGCCCGTGTTTGGCTTGTGTTTTGCTCATTGGTCGAGCTCGCCAACCTTGTGATCTGGTCGGTCGTCGTATTTGCCTACTTTGTAATGGTCTCATCCGGCTTGGTTGCCATGGTATTGAATTGTTCCTCGAATCATGTCAATCGCTTCTCGATCTGAGTCAAGCGCTCGTCTCCATGCTCCTCCGTGACTATGTGGCGGTGCCCTGATGTGGAGTCTTTTGCGTCTTTGCCCTGACTCCTGTTCCTTGTTTGGATCACCATGTTTCTCGGCTAGAAATTCATGCTGTGGTCGGCTGCATCTGCTAAGCGCTCCTCACATCTAGCTCTGATACCACTTGATTCGGACTTGGTCTCAAGGCTGATTTAACCCGGAGAATAAGTAGGATGTATTTAGGATCTAGGGAGGCTAAGAGTGGTGACTGAATGGTAGAACACTACGATTCGGGAGATAGAATTTTGGTGGGTGGCAAAGATGCTAAATCGAACCGTCCTAGTGAGGGTTCCCAATGTGCTCTTTGTCCAAATGCATTGAACTGTCCTTTGGTCTTCCGCGCCTGCCGCTCATCTTTCACGCTCAACCGTTAGTCTTCCACGTGCCCGTGAACTGACTCAATCTCGGCTGTGCTACCTTGGTCTCGGTCATGCGTACCTCGGCCTTGGTCATGCCTTCCTCAGTCTTGGTAATGCCTGCCTCAGTCTCGGTCATAGCTACCTCAGTCTCGACTCTTCCAGCTCCGATCTCGATCATGCTTTCCTCGGTCTCGGTTATGCCTGCATTGGTCTCGATCATGCCTGCCTCAGTCTCGGTATGCTTGCCTCGGTCTCAGTCGTGTCGAGCTCAGTCTCGGTCCTGCCGTCCTTGGTCTCGATTGTGCTAACCTCGGTCTCAACCATGCCGATCTCGGTCTCGGTCCTGCCCAAGATCCGCCTGGATTAGAAGAAGTGGAAACATAGGAGGAGAAGAGGAAGACAACAGTGCCAAACTAAAACCCCTCAGAAGTGAAGCCTGAAGGTTTGCTCGGAGGCAAAGAGAGGGAGAAGAAGACAAGGTGCCGGCAATAGAAGTAGAGTCCGGAACATAAGAACTGACCTGAGTCAAGGAAAAAGAAGGAAGAGGAGCAATCTTGCTCTGCTTGTGAGGCGACGAGGGCAGCAAAACACCTAAAGGACCGGTCGCAGGATCGATGACAATGGCAACCTCTAACAGAGCAGCGGCGGAGGAAGTAATGTCAGCAAGGAGGCCGGGAAGATCCCCTAGAGGATTACCCGTAAATTCCTCCGGGTCCTCCCGATCAGGGAAGAAGAAGAAGCTCCGAATGAGATGGATGAAGCCTGCCGTGTCAAAGAAGCGATAGGAGAGGCGGTGGAAGCTTCGAAGATGAGGAGCAAGTCCGAAGGCGCGATGATGGATGTGGACGAAACACTTCCTCTTCTTTATGAATACGAGCTTGGAACAAAAAAACGATCAACAAGCGCCACCAGCTCGTTAAAAAAAGAAAGAATAACAACACGACTTATCGAAAGAGGAGGAGAAGGAGCTCGTTAAGGAGAAGCTGTTGCAGAAACCTCCCCCATGACTTTGACGGCAGTAGGCAGGCCTGGAAGAGCAAGAGCGCCAGATGTGCTGGAGAAACAGGCTCAACTATTTGAGCGGACGAATGGAGCGGGGGAGAGGAGCGAGCTAGAGAAAATAGGCTCCGTAAGACCCTCTATGGTCTTAAATTTTTTAAGATCTGGGGTTGCCTTGCTTATGTCAAGAAGCAATATCCTGATAAGCTGGAAATAAGATGAAAAAATATTATTTCAAGAGAGGTCTTGGATACTACTTTTGGCATCCACAAGAACAAAAGGTTGTTGTTGTCAGAAATACACATTCCTTGAGAAGGAATTCCTGCAAGATGGTTGTTGTCGAAATGAGGTAGTACTTGAGAAATCTCAAGAGCTGCAAAAAACATTGATCATGTTTCTGAAATATGAAAAATTAGTGCAACCAGATGTGCCACAAAATGTTAGGAGATAGAAGCGAAAGTAATCTAAAAAGTTGGTTTACATAGCTGATGAAAACCAAGAAGTAAAGTCATAGCGGATGATGAGCCAAACTCCTATACAGAAGCAATGCAGAACGACAGCGGGAAGTGGCAAAAAGCTATGATTTCCGAAATGGATTCCATGAGTACCAATACGGATTGGGACTTAGTGGATGCACATGAGGAAGTGAGTCCCATTGGGTGCAAATGGGTCTTCAAGAAATAGGAGCAGACGACAATGTAGATTCCTACAAACCAGACTGATAGCTAAAGGCTTCAGACAGAAGCAAGGGGTTAATTATGATGAGACCTTCTCACAAGAAGCGAGCTCAAATTTATTCGGATATTACATACGATAGCTGCGCATCATGACTATGAGATATTGCAAATGGACGTACATACGACTTTCCTAAATGGAAACCTCGAAGAGGATTGTACATGACACAACCCGAGGACTTTATCTCTAGGGGGAGCGAAAGCAAAGTATGTAAGCTAAAGAGGTCCATTTATGGAGTTAAGCAAGCTTTTCGAAGTTGGAACATCCGATTTGATGAGACAATCAAATCGTTTGACTTTATCAAAAATAAGGATGAACCATGTGTATATAAGAAAGTTAGCGAGAATGCTATTAATTTCTTGTATTATATGTAGATGACATCTGCTTATGGCAATGAGTTCCAAATGATACAATAAAAAAAGTTTGGTTACGCCTAGTTCTACATGAAAGATATGGGAAAGCTTCCTATGTAGGCATTAAGATTACGGAGATAGATCTAAGAGGATATCGATTATCCAATCCAAATTATATTGATAAGTGGTAAAACGTTTAGCGTGAAAATAGCAAAAAGGATTTTTGCCGTATAATCATGGAATTCAGCTCTCTAAAGGCATGGCACTAAAACGCTTGAGGAGAGATCGCATAAAGAATATCCATATGCATCCGCAATTGGGTCAATTATGTATGCAACCTGTGCATCCGGCTAGATGTGGCATATGCTCTTGGTGTAACGAGCAGATATCAATCTGATCCCGTGAAGGTCACTGGACTACCATAAGAGTATCCTTAAAAACTTGAGAAAAACTAAGGATATCTTTTTAGTATATGGTGGTGAATCAGAGTTGAAAGTTGAGGCCTATACGGACTCAAGCTTTCAATCAGATAAGGATGAGAGCAAATCTATTTCAGGGTTTGTAATTACCCTGATGACGATGCGGTTAGTTAGAAACGTTCCAAGCAACCGACTATAGCAGACTCAACTATAGAGGCCGAATGTATTGCTGTTTTTAAGAAGCTGCAAAGAGGCTGTTTGGATGAAAAAATTTATTAGTAAACTTCAAGTGGTTGCAGGGATACAGGATCCTATGCCGTTGTTATGTGATAACAATAAAGCCATTGCGCAAGCAAAAGAACCAAGATCTCATCAGAGATCCAAACATATTATGAGACGCTTTCATTTGATTAGGTAATTCATTGAGAGAGGCGAAATCAAGATACAAAATGTTGACACATAACAACATAGCCGATCATTTTACTACGGCACTTCCTCAAAAGATGTTTGAGAGCCAGTTCGATAAGATAGGCGTGAGATGCATGAGCGATTGGCTTTAAGTGCAAGCAGGAGCTTGAAAGAATAAATGTCCTAAATGCCAATTATATTTGATATATTAGTGAACATTTTTGTAATAAACACTTTTTGGTTAATTGATTATGGTTATTTGTTTATTTATTGCATCATCATATTTATAAGTTTGTATGAATGTATGTGATAAATCCTATGGACAAAGGCAACAGAAATAGGATCATGATAGTTGAACATGATAATAAGACCTAAGGTCTTATAAACCTAAGTCCAGAATATTTTTAGTCATATGTGCATTGAGTGGGGGCTCAATGTCACCGCAAAGACTAATACACAGCTTGCTTGCTCATACGATGCAAGTAGTAATCTCATTACTACGCGTGTAGTCGACACTGAAGCAAGTGTGTAAGTGCTCATTGGATGAATGAGTTCACTGAATTGACTCACTTGAAGAATACCAATGGAGTCTATCAATGGTAATTCTTTAGTGTGATAGTTATGCCTTGATCTTTAGATTGAGATTATTATAGTATCTTATGTATAGACGATTTATGCTTTAGTGTGTTTCCAAGTATGGCTCAGCTGTACAAGGAAACAATCTGGGTATAGATAGTAGCACATGAAGATAGATGATAACGAATAGAGAATCTGTCATCTCCTATAAGGAGGAGAACATCCCATGTGTCTTTGAATAGAACTAGCTCAGAAAATCTTGGCCGGGGTATGATGTGAATTAAGAAATGTTCTTAATATCAAAACAGGGCAAATATATTAAGACAGATATATATGATTGAGTAATAATAGAGTTTGACAGATATCCATACTCTAAGCTCATTCGGGATGTTAGAAAGGAACAGAAGGATTATAGGGCATGAAAACTATTTACATAATGGTTTCAAATGATAAATATTGATATTCACACAGGTTGTCATGACATTTTGCTAGACGTCAACCATGATCTGTGAATAATATTTAATTAGTTGATTTAATTATTTGTTAATTAGTTGAATTAACTATTTATTCATTACCAGCGTGGTATTGAACCGAATGGGTCACACGCAAATGAGATGCGATCGCGAAAACTGAACTTTTGTTCTAGAGTGGCTGCGTTTGCCTAATGTCCAATATGTTGGACTGAAGTTCGCAAAATTCCTTTGGATGGTTTTTGCAAAATAGCAAACAAGTGTATTTTATGTGTAATGCATGAATATATAAATATATATATATATATATATAGATGAATTCATCTTCTCCAGTAGCGAGAAAAAGAAAACGACACCACACCATGAGAGGAAGAAACCCTACCACCGCTAGCACGGTGATCGTTCTTCTCCGCGTTCGAGCATCTCCCCTGCAGAGCCTCCTCCTCCGGCCGGCGACTTCGGCGAGCAAGTGATCCAGTAGGTTGAGCATCGAGACTACGGGAAGCTGTTAAAGCTTTCGACTGACTACTCCACCGCCTAACCGATGACACAGCTTCATCTCGGCCAGCCAACGGTGACCACGTCAAGCTCTAGAAGCTTCACGGTGCTTCACTGTCATGTGCAATCGTTGCACAGCACCATGCCCAGGAACCTCCGGTGGGGTTGAGGAGGCGAGGGCGTCGGTGACAGGCGACTGATCAAAGGCAGCGTCGGCGAGTATCGATTGCGAAGCTTGGGCAGTGGTTAGTGGTGCACTATGCGGCTAAAGGGAGAAGAAGAAGAAAGTGATTAACGGGCCGAGATCCGATCAAGGCCCAAATCTGATTTAATTCGATTAAATCAGATTTCGATTTCGCCAGCATCTCAACGTGGACTAACATTAGAGGCCGTGTACTTTCGCGGCTCAATTCATCATATTTCGCGGATCATTTTGTGGCGTGTTCGACTCGCCAAAGTATTTCCATAAACACGTACCGTAATTAGAAGCATGATAGGACCGCGATAAAATTAATTAGTTTAATTTTATTATATCATGCTTATTTTACATGCGATGTATGTGTTTCCATTATTATTGCATGCCAATGTGATCCCGTATTCGGGTATACGGGGATTAAGGTTTAAAATTGTAAATTTTCGCTACGCATATGATGTGTTTTTCGACCCCAATAACCCAACTCAAAAGATTTTGTCTCTCTCTTATCCTAAGCTTGTAGTTGCATGGAGCTCGGCCGAGAACCATAGCCATAGCCAGTCACTCTTTGCCTCCCAGATCCCAAAAAAAAAACATCTGAACGTAGTTTGGACCAAATGGTATCAGATCAGGATGAGGATGTTAAGGGGCAGCCGCAGTATAGAAGAAGAAGAGAAGATCATCGTCGGAAAGAAGAATCCACTAGATCAAGCACCAAAGGCTCATTCTAAGGGTTTTGTGTTTTCGGAAGGTGCATATGACCCAACGATAGTTTGGGATAGCCCGCGGGATCCAGGCGGGGCACAACACAAGCGTGGGGATGAGGCCGAGATGTGCATGCATGACGCAAGGGCAAGCGAGCAACCAAGGGGTGGCTGAGCCAAGAAGTGCAAGTAAGACACGTGGGCACAAGATTTCCTCAAGCGCACAAGGCAACGCGAGGACACGAGGGGGAAGCCAAGGAGATACATTACGAAGCCGAGATAGTTCGCAAGAGTGAGGTCGGGGCCGAGCAGGTGCGCAAAGCTTGGTAATGGATAAGCCGAGATAGTTTGCAAGCACGCGGAAGACCAAAGGTCGGGCGCGGAAGATGAATGGTCATTACATAAGACCAACGGTCGGCTTATTGCATCCGATCAAGAGTCTGTTCGTAATTCCCACTAGGAATTTAATGTATCTAGACTTAATGACTACATTAATCAGTATTTAAGAGTAGTTATAATATTGTAACCATTAACCGACGAACTAAGGGAATGTGAAGGGATCTTGTTTCACTAAAAATAATAATGAGAAAATCAGGGAAGGTATCCCCTTTCCACTAAAAGACTTTATCTCTCTCTTCTCCTATGCTTATAGATGGATGGTGCCCGATCAAGAGCCATAGCCATGGCCAGCTGTTGACGGCCTCGTCGCGCTGCGCGTATGGAGTGGGTAGAGTAGTCGCCACCTAGATGTTTATTAGAAAAACTAGAAAACCTACTGGTCTTTTACACATTTAGGTTCTTTTCCATTGGTTATGAGTTAGGAAGTGTTAGGCACCTAACGTCGTCCCTGAATGGGTTGCATTATCTTTCGATTGTTCATATGATATGGTTTGTCGATTCTTATGCTTAATGTATAATTTGTTTGATGCAAGTGAATATTTTATTAGTTGTAGGAGAATCCTCCCGGAGAATTAATCGAGTTGAGAAGCCTCTTTCGATTTATATTTATGTATAATATGTGTCTTTATACACTACAGGAAAAAGATCAAATAACGACTAAATGGTCACTGTAGTTTAGTCTCTAATAGTACAAATTTTAGTCGCAATAGCTTTCAGCGACTAAATTAAGTAGTGTTTAGTCGCCGGATCCTTGTCTCTAAAGGTGATATTTGTTGTAGTGATATAATTATATAATTGCTTATAATTATAATTTGATAATTTACGGAAGAATCCTCCCGGTCAATTAACGGGATTGAGAAACCTTTTCCTGATTTATAAATTTTGTTATACGATTTCTTTAATTGATTTAATTATTTTGTTATTTATATTTGAATCTTATGTTGGAGAATCCTCCTAATAAATTATCCGGGTCGATAATCCTCCTCCCGATTTGCTAGTTAATCTCTTTAATTTTTTTTTAATTATTTATATTTTTAGTATTATTCGGGAGAATCCTCTCGATAAGTTATTCGGGTCGAGAATTCTCTTCCCGATTATTTATTAAATTGATTTTCATTTATCTATATTTTTTATATTATGCGGCAGAATCCTCCCAGTAAATTCTTCGGGTTGAGAATCCTCCTCCTGATTTATTTCTTGGTTTATTATGCTTAATATGTTATGGGAGAATCCTCTCGGTAAAATTTGCTGGGTCTAGTAACATCTTTCCCAATTTATCTTTTAATTTTATCAAATTAATTTACTATTATATTTTAAATATTATACCGGAGAATCCTCCCTATAAAGTCTTCAGGTCGAGAATCACCTCCCCAAAAATCATTTAGATGTTTGATTATTTTGAATATATTATGGGAGAATCCTCCGATAAATTTAACGGACGAGAAACCTCTTCCTAATTTTTTATTATATATATTTTTTACGTAATTGTCTTTATTAGGGACTAAAATTTGATTAAAACTAATTAAAAATAGATTTGGGCACTTAATTGGGCTGGGGTCGGACCAAAATAGTCCGAGCTGAGCTAAAATGGCTTGGTCGAGGTAGCTGCACGCGTAGTAACAGGCTTGGGCAGTCGTAACTGGCCAAGCCGGTTACCGTTTCTTTGGCCGAGCTGCAAGCTCGGCCGCGAGTTCGCAGCTCGGTCCGCCGCCTCCAGTGGCTTCATTGCTATCGGTGGCGACCCAAAGCTAACACCTTCGGGAGTTTTGAACCTTCCCGGACACGATGGAGACATTAAATGGTGTTCGACGCTGCGTTTAGCGTGTTTTTGCATGTACGGTGTTTCGACGAGCAACGCCGTTCACCATAAAAATTGCTGCTCTGGGGTTCTTGACCATCCAGAGTTCGATGGTGTTGTTGAAATTTTATTTCGTTGCTTACGGTGATAGCTATGGCGAGGGTGCAAGTTTATGTATTTTTTTATGTTTTGTTTTTGGGCCGCCGTGGCTCTCCGGCGGCGAGCCACGGTAGCGTCATGAGATCTCTAGTGTGTAGAGGCGACAATGAGATGGTTTTGGATGAGTTACCTTGAGTTTTGGGTATGCTTGAGTAGTGGCGACGTTCGGGCGTGAGTCCGTTCGTGATCTAGACAGCGGCTTTGCGGCGGTGACGAGAGCCGGCAACGTCGACCATAGATTGAGGATGTGTAGGTGATGTTGAGGATCGTGGAGTAGGTAGTGTTCCAGGTGTTCCTTCCCCTCTTCCTTCTCTTTTCTTCTTCCTCCCTTTTGCTGCCTTCTTCCTTCTTTTTTTTCTTTTGTTTTTTGTTTTTTGTTTTTTATTTGATTCTCGCTCGCCCTCTTGGTTTACTTCTCTGCGGCCCCATTTAACCCATCTCCCTTATGCTTGCAGCCAAACACCTTCTCCCAAAATTTCACCACACAATGCTTACTTACTGTGAGGTTCGTTGGTTAATTTGTTTTATTTTATGAATTATGTTTGAGTTTGTGAGATGTGCTTGAATGAGTTTTGTTATCCGTGCATGCTTGTTCGGGCGTACCGCGGGTGTGTCACGTGGTTGGTGACCCCGTCGGCACGTGAGAGAGCTTGGTGGTGCGCGAGTCGGTTTGGATTGCTTGATTTTTGGATGATTTGTGCTGTGCAGGGATGCGGATCCTCTGCGTCCGCAGGCTGCTGCCGTTCGCTGCACCCCCCATCTCATCCATCCATCTAATTTAGCATATATCTCGAAATAATGTATTAAATTTTCGTTACCTTATTTGACCTACTTCTATACGTTTTCAAGAGAAATTTTGAACTATAAAGTTGTAAATTTTGATATGATCTACAACTTTCTAATTCAATATTTTTCGAAAAAAATACCAAATAGTATGTCAAAATGATAATTAAAATTTTAATCATTATTTTGACTTATTATATGATATTTTTTTGAAAAATATTAAACTTAAAAATTGTAGATCATATCAAAATCTACAATTTTGTAGTTTAAAATTTTTCATAAAAATATTTAAAAGTAGGTCAAATGAGTTGCCGTAAATTTTGTATAGTACGAGATATTATACAAAATTTACGGCAACACATTTGACCTATTTTTAAATATTTTTACGAAAAATTTTAAACTATAAAGTTGTAGATTTTGATATGAACTACAATTTTCTAATTAAACAATATTTGAAAAAATATTAAATAATAAGTCAAAATGATGATTAAAATTTTAATTATCATTTTGATATACTATTTGGTATTTTTCCGAAAAATATTGAACTAGAAA
Organism: Xerophyta viscosa; assembly: GCA_002076135.1. Taxonomy (NCBI): domain Eukaryota; kingdom Viridiplantae; phylum Streptophyta; class Magnoliopsida; order Pandanales; family Velloziaceae; genus Xerophyta; species Xerophyta viscosa. The sequence continues at coordinate 391,469 of MJHO01000158.1, forward strand.
GTTGTAGATTATATCAAAATCTACAATTTTGCAGTTCAAAATTTCTCTTGAAAACATATATAGAAATAGGTCAAACAAGGTAACGAAAATTTTATACATTGTCTCGAGATATGTGCTAAATTAGATGGACGGATGAGATGGGGGTGCAGCGAACGGCAGTAGCCCGCGGACGCAGAGGATCTATATCCCTATGCAGAACAGTTTCGGTCGACTGATCTGTATTTTCGGTCGACCGATAGTTGCGTGCAGCCTGTGGTTAAATTCGGGTCTTGTGTTTGTTTGGCTCACCCCTTCATTTCTCCATCTACTCCCGCGCCTGGAGCTCCTTCTCTGACCTAGGTGAGTTCCCCCACTCATCTTTCCTTGATTCTTGGATTCATGATCATCCCATCTCTCTCTCCCTCACTCTCTTAGCTTGTTCTTGACCTAGCTTCTCTCCCGGGTGCGTTCGGTTTGCAGTGAGTTGCGTTTGTGTTTTGTTTCAGCCGAGCCCTCGAGGTGAGTGGTTTGCACCTCTCGCTTGGTTGTGTTTGTGGTTGTGATGAATGCCATTGAGATGATTTATGTGATACAAGCATGATTAAGTGATATTTAGAATTTTCGGGTGGAAACCCTAGATTTTTTTATATGTGTTTTATGAGCATGATGTGATGCTAGCATGATGGTGATGTGTTATTGCAACTTGCTAGTGTGTTTTGGTACCTATGATCGTGTTGTTGGTGGTTATGTGACTTGGGCCTATTATGGGAACACTCTTTTACTTTATGGCAATGTTGGATATGTGTTGGAATGAAAATTTGGAATGCGTGGAAACCGTTGTATGTCTATCACTAGTACTTATGCGATTGGTGTGCCCAATGTGAGTATTGTTGTGATTAGAGACATCAACAACGTGAGCGCAAATGAGATTTGATAAAGTGACAATTTTTGTGGTGGGGCTCTTTCGTTGGACTGCATCACCTAGATTCGCTCTCCCGTGTGAGTCGAGTGTATATCGACCGGGATCGAAATGGGACGATGTGGGCGCCGGAGTCCCAGATTAGTTGTCTCGAGAAGAGACCGGTGAGCGTAGTTAAGGCCAGCCCGAGGCCAGGGTGGCGGCTACGAGACCAGGCGACGCTTGAATCGGAAATTCCAGAAAGGCCGGTATATCAAGTAACTCCCTTAAGGCCAAAAGGGATCGCCCTCGCTGTAGGGTAGAGGAGGACGCGACGTGCACCGTGTTTGACCCAGATCCTTGGTCCTGCGGTACCTAAAGGGTGTGTTGCGTTGCAAATGAGAAAGGACTAACGGGTGATTAGTCGAGTAAATGCTAACATAAGAAAGTAAAGCATAATTGGCTTGGTTATGGGAATTCGCTTTATCATGTGATATATGATGATTATGATAATGCTTTACATGATGCTTATTGATTTGTGTTATAGATTGGTTGTGTTGTGGTGAGAGGTGTCGCGATCGTTATTCGCTCCGCTCACTAAGTCATATTTGACTCACCCTGTTGCTTTTAATTTTTTTCAGATCCGTTAGATCGTGGGAAGGCACCGGCAAAGGGGTGCTAAGTTCCCGACGTTTAGCTTGGAAAGATTTTGGGAACGTATTGGGTGGGGTCTACACTTGTATATAGATGTTGCTAGTATAGCCCAAACTTGTAAAGACTTAACATTTGGAAGCACTAACTTATACTTTTGTATTTTGGATGTTTGTAAATTTTTAGGATTGTAAACCTTAGTTAAGAAGGTTTAAACTCTAAAAGTTGTGTATTTTGAATTTAAGTTGTAAATGACCACACTTTGATATTTATGTATAAAAGTATCTTCGATTTGAAATCTAAGCTTTATCATATGTGTATGTAGGTTTTTATAAGCCTTTAGTACTTAAGAATGTGTCAATTTGTGGTTTGTGCATAATCGGACTATTTGGGTTCTTAAAGTTACGGTTTTGAATGGTTTCGGATATCGTCTTAGTTAATGAGGTTGGATGTGATTTAAGGTTGAGAATCGATACCTGCATGTGTACTTTAGTCATGCGAATGGAAATATATGATGTTTGGATTGAAAGAATAAATGCCCTAAAAGCCAATAATATTGGATATTTTGGCGAACATATTTTGTAATAAACCCTTTTGATTTACTTGATTATGGTTATTTGTTTATTTATCGCATCGTTATGTTTAATATGTTGTATGAATGTATGTGATAAACCCCATGGACTAAGGCAACAGAATTAGGATCATGATAGTTGATCATGATAATGAGACCTAATGTCATATAAACCTAAGTCCAGAATATTCTTAGTCATAGGTGCATTGAGTAGGGGCTCAATGTCACCGGAAAGACTAATACACAGCTTGCTTGCTCATACGATGAAAGGTAATGATCTCATTACTACGCGTGTAGTCGACACTGAAGCAAGTGTGTAGGTGCTCATTGGATGAATGAGTTCACTGAACTGACTTACTTGAGGAATACCAATGGAGTCTGTCAATGGTAATTCTTCAGTGTGATAGTTATGCCTTGATCCTCAGACTTGAGATTATCATAGTATCTTATGTGTACATGATTTATACTTTAGTGTGTTTCTAAGTATAGCTCGGGAACCATCTGGGTATAAATAATAGCACATGAAGATAGATGATAACCAATAGAGAATCTGTCACCTCCTATAAAGGAGGAGAATATCCTATGTGTCTTTGAATAGAACTAGCTCAGAAAATCCTTGGCCGAGGTACGATGTGAATTAAGAAATGTTCTTAATGTCACAGACGAGCAAATCTATTAAGACAGATACATTTGATTGAGCTATATTAGAGTTTGACAGATATCCATACTCTAAGCTAATTCGGGATATTAGAAAGGAACAGAAGGATTATAAGGCATGGGAACTATTCGCATAAAAGTTTCAAGTGATGAATATTAATATTCATACCACACGGGTGGTCGTGGCACGTTGCTAGACGTTAACCATGATCTGTGGTTAAATATAATTAATTGGTTGAATTAATTATTTGTTAATTAGTTGAATTAACTATTTATTCACTGCCGGCGTGGTACTGAACCTAATGGGTCACACGCAAATGAGATACGATCACGAAAAATCAAAAATTTGTGCATGAGGGGCTGCTTTTGCCAATGTTCAAAGTGCTGGACCTAATCTTTTGCAAAATGCTTGAGGGCGTTTTTTGCAAAATGGTAAAAGAGAGCATTTAATGTGCAATACATGAGTATATATATATATATATATATATATATATATATATATATATATATATATATATATATATGTATGCACAGTATTCTTCTCGGCAGTGAATTTCGGTGAAGTCGACGGCGCCGATCGCACGAGGAAACCCTACGCCGCTAGCACGGTCATCACCTCCTCCATTGATCGGTCGTCCGCCGCCACCTCTCTTCCCTCCGACGTGCGACGTCGGCGAGCTTGAGAGCCAAGGCAACCACGTTCAGTAAAACTCCGGTCGACTGCATCCCGTTCGGCGAAGCTCAGGCCAACTGCACGGTGTTAGGAAATCCGATAAACCTTCGCGCTCCTCGTCCCGGCAAGCTGACGGGGATGGATCCGGCGATCTAACCGCATCTGACCATCTAGTGCAATTGTTGCACCGAGCGGGAGTTTCCGACAGTGCAGGCGCCGGCGACGGCGACGGTGACAGGCTGCTGCTGATGAAAGGCAGCACCGGCGAGCTTCTGGCGCGAGCATAGTACGACAATCGGAGGATCGGTTGCTGCAGCAAGCAAAGGAAGAAGGAGACGACACTGTTCACCTAAACGGGCCGAGCTTGGATTGGATCCAAGGCCCAAGTCCGATTTAATTCGATTAAATCGGATTTCGGTTTCGCGAGCGTCTCAGCTTGGACTAGCATTAGAGGCCGGGTAATTTCGCGGCTCAATTCATCAGAATCCGAGGATCGTTACATGGCGTGTTCGACCCGCCAAGGTATTTCGATAAACTCATACCGCGTTAGAAGCATGATAGGATCGTGATAAAATTAATTAGATTAATTTTATTATGTCATGCTTATTATTTACATGCGATGTATAATTGTTTCGATTATTATAGCATACCAATGTGATCCTGTATTCGGGTACACGGGGTTTTTGTTTTAAAATTTTTAAATTTCCGCTGCGCATTTGATGTGTTTTTGACCCCGATAACCCAACATGGATATTTTGGAAAAATATTTGAGAAAATGGGGTGTTGGGTTTCTTGTTGCTGTAAATCTATTTTTGCAGAACCTGCAGGTATCGGTCCATTGAAAGTTTGGATCGGTCGACCGAAACTTGTAGCCTTTCTGTTTTTAAGTTTCTGGTCGACTTTCGGTCGACCGGTCCGATATTTCGGTCGACCGAAAATAGCTCTAGAATTCAAAATTTTATTTTGCGTATTAGGTTTCTGAATTTGATTTTGATGCTTTAGGGAGTTCTTATAAATGTTAACTAGAGGTTTGGCATTCCCGAAACTTTTGAAAAAATACAGGTCGAGCCTGTATTCCGTAAATATGATTTTTAAGTATATTTTCAAATGTTTTTAAGAGGTTTGGAGCTTAGATTGCCTAGGATCCTCTTGTGTCATCTGGGGTGATTGATGCATTAGTATCCTCCGCAAATTAAGCTCGGGTTGGGACCGAACCGCCTCCCCCGCGGGTTCTCGTCCCGAACTGAATGTCCAGGTTGCGGCTCTTCCTTGCTTTTGGATTTTGAGAACTCGATATTGAAATTTGGGATTTGAGATGAACTCCTTGGTGGATTGAGCTTCCGCAAAGCGTTTATTTCGATTTTTAATTCATTTGCGAAAAAATTATTTTCCTTCGTTGCGGACCTCGACTCGCGGGCCGTGACACTTACAAAGTGTTGTTTACTTCCCCAACAATAGACTTTTCCAAAATTGTCATTAAAATCAATTTAAGCTTGTTTTGGCAATGCACATTCCAACATATCTTGTACATCTGTCCTCATTATCCATTTTCATTTAATATATATATTTTAATATATGTAGTAAAGTTCTTGGCAATATCTATACCAACGTCTAGTTCAAAGATTCCGTCGCTGTGTTATAATTGGTTTGAGGTGATCCGAACCTGAATTAACTGAGGTAATGTAAATCGATCATATTAAATCTGATTTGGGCTTGACTTGACTTAATCGAGCTGATTGGGTCTTAATCGGCCCCGATTGTACTTGATCGGTCAGACCTAGCATGATCTTATCAAATTTGATGTGATCGATCCTTATTGAGTGCAATTTCCATCGCTGAAATAATAGATTATAATAAAATAGTCATTGGCCCGGAACTGATATCAATTGCTAGTCCGGATAAAATGGGATGTCAACACCAACCACTCTTGGCCTCTCTAGATCCCAAAAAAACATCCGACGTAGTTTGGATCATTTTCATGCTGATTGACATGTGGAATTACTTAGATGAGTATTAAAGCAAGATTGCTTAGTGAATACTCTTAGTAAAATAAGTTTATGTCATAACATGCTCGTATTTGATTCTGTCTAGCTATGTATGTGAGCCGTTACTCTAGCAATATATGTGGTAGGACTAATAACATTATAGACATGCCGATATATGTAATGTTGTCTACTCCATCAAGTATGTGAGCCTACTTTGGTAGAAATATTAATATGACATACATATGGTGTAACTTTGATATTGTTCTACTAGGGATGCGTATGTGAGTGGGTTTGCTCTAGTGATACTCGTAGTAGAATGGATACAACTAATAACATTAGCACGTGTTAGTTGTATGTTCGTCTAGTCCCAGAATGTCAACGGGTTTTAGTTGAAAAGTGAAGGATGGTATGGCGGACAAATTACAACCTGTGCTCAATCTTAAGACATGGATGTCTCCATATAGACCGACGAGCGTAGTTTAAACCACTTTAGCCAAATGTGTTGCTATGGAGTGCTAGGCTCGGCACTGTTCCGAGGTTACGTAGCCGCCGAATAACTCCTGTGACGCCATTGGGATCGCCTCTGCTGTAAGATTAGGTGCCACTTATGTCCAATTGTGATAGATGCCTGACCTTGGTACTGGACAGGGTTACCCTGGCCTAGGTCGTTCTGGTATCTAAACCAATATAAGAGGACTAACGGGTTTGAATTATTGCCTAGATTGCTTAGTATCTTCATCATTCATTATGTCTTGGTTGACATGATATGTTATTGTGCCATGTTGTGTACATATTTACTTTGTGATGCAGGTGATGCCACGGTAAGCATTTGTTGGGAAATACTTACGTTCCACTCATTGAGTCTATAAGACTCGCTTTCTTCTATTTGTTCTTTTCTTAGATCCAACCGATTGTGTGAAGGCACTAACCGAGGATGCTTAAGCGGATAGCTTGCGAGTGGGTTTTTTTGTTACTTTAGAGGTATAGATTTGGAGCGCTAATAAGTGTAGATATAACATTTGTAGCCTAGATTTGTATACCTAGTTGTGTATAGATAAACATATAGTGTAAAAGTTATAAATGGAAGCACTAGTCATATTTTGTGTTTTGAGCATGTTTATATTCATGCATACAATGTTATTCAAGTGTTGGAACTAAGTTATTTGAACTTAAATAAAAAATGAGTTCCTTTAAGATTAATTTCTCGTATTTTCGGTAAAAAAAAAAACATTTTATTACATAAATAGTGATCTTTTGGGTCCAAAATCACTTTAAACAACATGTGTACTTATGTATGTTTCTAGTGTGTGCATGTTTAAAATGCTTAATAGAATAGCATGTGGAATTTGGGTACTTAGGCAGTCCCAAGTTTCAAATATTTTTTTACTGATTTCAGAACTTTTGGTCGATCGAAAGTGTTAACGGTCAACCGATAATGCTGGTTAACCTATATTTGGAATTTGGATGATCTATCGGTCGACTGATAATTTCGCTCAGTCGACCAAAAAGTTCTTTGAAGTGAGAATTTGAAATTAGATTTAAATGGTTTTAAATTTGGATTTTAAGCTTTCGGGAGGTTAAAAGGATCATATCTAAGATATGTGATACTTCCAAAAGTTTGAGAAACATATTAGTTTTGTAGATATTTTTGAAAATGATTTTAGACCGAAAGTAGTTAAAGACCTTAGATTGTTTTTTATAATTCTTAAGTATCAATGAGGGAGATTGATATACTTGCAAGCTAAGTCGAGTCGTGTGGCAAGAACCGCCTCCCTCGCGGATGCTTGTTACATGCCCGAAAGTCTAGAACTTTAGCTCGGAAATATTGATTAGTTGTGTATGGTTAGTTGTGTATGCATTTTGTGGCGACTCCAGGTTGCGGGTCGTCACACTGTATAAGTCTAGTGACTTTAAAAATATGTGTATGTATGAAACATTGAATTGACACATTAAGAAAAAATCAATGATAAGACCAAGAAGACGAAAATGCTCGGAAGAAGCACAAGAAAACTAAAATTAGTTTTCAATAAGTTCTAATTCTATAATCATTATTATATTTGAACTTTTAGAAAAGTTTAAACTTTATTTGATTTTCATATGAGTTTGCAATATTGGGATTAATCAATGAATCTAAGTTATTTTAGTTTTTCATAACATAGTGTCTATAACTTTGGAACCAAGTTTAACCATAGTGTCTATACCTTTGTAATCAAGTACTTTTTCTATAAGCCACCATGCCAGCCAGCCCGCATGGGTCATGGCACGGCAGGCCACTGAGCCGAAATGGGATCCTGCCCTACACGAGCCTAGCCGGTCCGCATTTTTTATGTTACTAGAGTTTACCATCAAACTTCATCCTTATAAAGGTTATTTTTGTATATAAAGACTTGGTTATATTTGAATTCTTATGGCATCATGGGTATATTTTGGAAAACTATTATTTATCAGTTTAATTAAGACTCTTAATATAATTAATATCACATATTATGTATTTATGTTACCATATACGTCTTGATGTATAATATTGATGGTTCGTGGTTAATTAGGTTTAGGAATCAGACGATGATAGATGGAGAACAATCAAAAAACACCGGCTTTACGTGGTTCGACGAAGATGCCTACGTTCACGGGAAGGAAGAACACTCTTTTGTTATTAGGGTTGAAGGGAGATAACCGAGTACAAAATCTGCCGTTTAGGCTAGATTCTAAGTATTTATACATCAATGAATCCGTCACCCTAAACCCTAAATGCTTTCATCTTAATTAGATAACTGATTCCTCTTTATATGGTATACTGAGTCTTCGCATTCAATTGCTATGAACATTCGGGTGACGCCTCACGCTCGAACCGTTTGCGACTCCATCATAAGCTCTCTAGTTTTGAAGACCTTTGTAAAAGTTTTTCGAACTATCCCTTAGCTGGTAGTGTTCTCCTGCTTCAGGCTATTCTTTTGCCATAAAGTTGTCTTTGGTAGTTTTTGGAGTAAAGCGGATTTAGCGTTCTCCCCCGAAAGTACATTATAATGTCTCTTCAAGTCGTTCTCCTCAGGCTAGTTCCGATCGTTATTGATACGATTTAGGACCGTTCTCCCATTTCTTGTCATTTTTCTCTACGCGGACCATCAATCAATCAGCTTCCTGCCTTTTGATTTCTTGCAGCGTTTTTCCCATACAGGTCTTATCCTCAGTAGTGGATACTTGGCGTGTTTGCTGTTATGCTACTGGTACTCAGAGATCTGCGTAACCACCGAAGATATTTCCGAAAATTAGGTACGATTTTCATCATCACCGTCATAAATGTTGTTTACAGCCTCCCTTACGGTTACTTTTTCGACATTCACTGTTCATCTTCTTCCTTCGTCCTCTCGAATTCGTTTTTCTCGTGTTTCTTGCTTCTTCAGTCTTCTTCTTCGTTTGAGCTTGCTTCCATGGCGTCTTCTTCTCGTACTGAAGAAGAGATATCGGAGTTCCGCCGATCCAATCGTGTTCCAGCCGAAAATCTTGTCCGGCGACCGAGTACACCTGCTTCTCGGGCGGGGAAATTTTGCCTTTATGCTGGTTGTCTGCTGGCCGGCGTTGGTCTCCCGTTCTTTCCTTTCTTCACCCTATTACTCTACCGCTGCCACCTGGCTCCTGCCCAATTGATTTCAAACGCTCGAAGGGCCATTATCGGGTTCCTCGCTTTCTGCCGGTGGGTTGGCGCTGAACCTACCGTTGAATTCTTCCAGTATCTTTTTGACATCCGTTATGTTCACGTCGGCATACCATAGTTTCACTTCATTGTTCGCCACCTGGGTCGTACTATTGTTGTCGGGTATCCAACCAAGTACAAGAACTGGAGAGAGAAGTTCTTTTACCTCACCTCTATTCTAGTTGATGGTTGGGAGAATGTTCCTCGACAATGGGGTGAGCCCCCAGTTGATCTGGCGTCTCCTCCTGTTGGGGTGAATCACCAGTGGGATGAGATGATCAACAACTTCCGTGGCACTCCGCCCCTTCGCCAGATTGACGTCTCCAAGCTGAGATATCACTTCTTGCGCTTTCTTGGTCTGCTTCCTTGGGTCGATCCCAACGAGCAGGAGCCGAAGGTTGATGCCTAGTTCATCCCACCTGTTGGTCTTCTTGTCTCTATATCTGAAATCAGCAATCAAGTCTGACCCTGTTGAGGCCGAGTCTCCCGCCGAGTCGTCTCCTCCTTTAGCTTCACGGGAGGAAGCTCCATTCGATACCCTCGCTTTGCCTGCACCTCCAGATCCTTCAGACGTTCCAACAACTTCTGTTGTTGCTCCTGCTGCGACTTCCGAATAAGTTCCTCCTCCCCCTCTTGCGGTAAGTTGCGTTGAATTTCTCTTTCGGTGTTACTTCGACATATGTATTGAATGTTTATACTGTTTGTTACCTCTGTGTCCAAGGTTGAATTCCGCCAACTACGAAAGAGGAAGGACAGTGCCTCTCGCTAGCCGCAGCGTCGTCGGACGCGTTCTTCCTTTCAGAGGCCTTCCGTCCTTTCTCCTGCGATTTTATCGGAGCCTAGAAGCTCCATAGAGATCCGTTCCTCTTCCTCCTTCCCTGATCGGGAGGGTTCGGGTGAGCCCCGGAGGGGTCCTTTAGACGATCTTCCCCATCTCCTTGCCGACATTAATTCTTCTTCTTTTTCTCCCGGCATTGTTGCCAGTTCCTCCGCTCCGCCTTCTTCACCAGCTAGCGTGGGTTCGCCGGTCGCTCCTTCCCTTTTACCGACCACGGTTAGCGATTCAAAGGATATTTCTATTTCTCCCCTTTTTTTCCTCTTCTCCGTCCGGCTCTGCCCAGAACAACCTTGGAGCTTCCCTTCTGAGGGGCTTGAGTTTGGCTCCGTTGTCTTTTACTTCTTCTTCTTCTGCTTCGGTATCTTCTCTTTGATTTCCCCATCGCCTTTTATTTTTTCTTCTTCTGCTTTGGAGGAGTCAGTACCCGCCCCCGGCCAAACGCCCCAGACCGAGTCGGCCTTTCCTGCCGCTGCTGCTGAGGAGGTCGGTGCTGCTGTCCGCGGTAGCTTGTGATGGATTAAGGCGCAAGCGCTCGCTGCCTTAGCGTCTGGCGCCGATCGTCGGGTTGTCCAAGGCCTGCTTGGCACTGCTGAAGCGGTTAGTGGTCTCCCCCTTTATTTCTTGTGTTGGTACGATTGTTTTGTTTTGTTTATGTTAAGGTAGTAACATCCAATTGTTCTTTAGTCTATTGGATGGCTTCGGAAGTCGCAGGCGGTGTTGGCCCGAGGTCGTCTTCAACTGCAATCTGTGGAGATTGAACTAGCGAACGCTCTGAAGGAGAATGCTGCCATGCGAGGGCAGTTAGCTTCTAAGGATGAGCGTCTCCAATCTTTAGAGGCATCAGTTTCCGGACTGAAGGAGGGGAAAGTCACTGCGTGTGCCGAGATCAATCGCCTACAGGTGACTCTTGTGCTCTCCTCCTCCGCTCATGAAGCTGCTAAAGCGGCAGTGGAAGTATACGCCCAAAAGCTAACCGTTCAGTTAAAGGCAGTGATTGCGGAGCGAGACAATCTTCGGCAGAGCTTCAATCCGAGCGGTCTACCGCGGTCAGCCGTCAAACTGAATGGGAGCAGTCAAGGGAGCAATTAGACCAAGAGGTGGTCTCCCTGTACCTGAATACAGTGCGTCGGGTTTGGGCAGATCGGTTGATGTGATTCTAGCAAGTGCACTAGGTCGTCAAGTTATAATATGGATTTGAGTCCGATTATCGTTCCCTCGAGGATTGAATTGTTGAATACTAATCTAAGTTTAATACAGATTTTATTTAACTGACGAAATTGAAAAGGTAAGTAATTCAGCTTAAATTATCAAAATTTTAAAGCAGCGAGGAACATAATTTTTAGTTGATTTGATAATCTAAAATTAATTATCTAGTGTTCAGAAATAACTTTGATTTAATTTTCAGCAGTCCTCGTAGTTATTTAACATTATCTCTCGAAAAATATCAAGTCTATTTCTCTCTTATCAAACTTATATATCTCTACGTACGTTGATAAGAAAGAAACGCAATTTAGTTCAGGGACTTTAATGTTGCATGAGCTGTACGTAAATATCTCTATTTTACGAAAGTTCGTGGTATCTCTCATAAGATGCAATATAGCCTAGTGGTGGCCAAATCACTAGTATCTACTTGAACCTTATGAAACAGACAATAATAAATCATAGCTTGTTTCTAAATCACTTGATAATTAATTTTAGATTATCATAGCGGGACTAAAAATTATGTCCTCAAAAATAAAATTAGCTCATAGAAAAAAAAAAAAGATGAATCATCCATTATAAAAACGTTTTTTGTTACAAGAAATAAATACAAAAATTTTAAGAAGAAACTTTCTTAGCCAGAAAGTCTTTATTTATTCTAGAATCCACACCCTTCTTCTTCGTTTTCAACTCTATTTATATTGATGTTTAGCACTTAAAATTCTACATTTGTCTCTCATGCTTGCTATTTATGTTGTTTTCCTTTGATGTCCCACCATGCTTCATGATCAACCGTTGATTTTGTGCTCCAATTTCCTTATTTCAGCATCTTAAATCCTAGCCATCCATTTGTGTTTGAATTTCTTTTTCTATTTTAGATTTCCATTTGAATCTCCAAAATACATTTAACTCCAATTTAAGATTCTTAACCTGAAATTAATCAATAAATAATAGAATTAGTATGTAAAATATGCTAAATTTGTATGTAAAAATTAGACTTATCATCGGCTGCTCCGTCGATTCCCTGCTGTTGACCCTGAAGATGTTTTGGTGATGCCCCCAGTGATCGAGTTCGTTGAAGCCAGGCAATCGTCGGTCAGTAGTCCTTCTCCTCCTGCAGTGTAGTGACACATTTTATTGATTCGGCCCAGAGGCATTTATTTGAACAATTTGAATGTTGTTAGTTTTTTGTTCGACCCATTGGCGAACACTCTGGTGAAGGTTTCGTTCACATTTGCTAGAACTCTGATCCCCGGCGTGCGAGAAAATGACCTGATATTGTACATCCTGCTTTTTAGTATCTGTAATCACAAACGCAAGTTGATATTTTTGCTCTCCAGGCTTGCTACTGGTAGAACTTTTTCAAATTGCTCGTATGCCAAGTATGGGGAACGGTGGTCCCGTCCATGCGTTTGATTCTGTATGACCCTTAGCCTTTCACTTTGGCTACTTGGAAGGGTCCATCCAATTTGGGGTTTAGTTTCTTGTTCCCTGGATCTTGGACGACCAAGACTCTACGTAGCACCAGGTCTCCCTACTCGAATTCACGGGGCTTTACCTGTCTGTTATGGTATTTGGCCGTTTGGTGTTGGTATGCTTCCGTCCGTATACTAAGTTGAAAGGGGTTTCTTCTGTGGCCTTTCTATGGGTGGTTCTGTAGGCACACAGTACCGTTTGGAGCTGGTCATACAAACTTCCCCCTCTCTCTTTTAGGGTGGATCGCAATCCAAATATGATGGTGCGGTTAGCGTTCTCCACCAGCCAGTTTGTTTGAGGGTGGTATACCGATGAGAATCGGTGTTCTATTTTGTATTTTTCGCATTATTCTGCGAAGATTATGCTTTTAAATTAAGTGTTGTTGTCTGCAATCAGTACTCGAGGAAGTCCATACCTGCAAATGACATTTTTCTAAAAGAATTTCCAATAATTGTTACTTGTTATCCCGGGCAACGGCGCCAAAAACTTGATGTGATTCTAGCAAGTGCGCTGGGTCGTCAAGTTATAATATGGATTTGAGTCTGATTATCGTTCCCTCGAGATTGAATTGTTGAATACTAATCTAAGTTTAATACTGATTTTATTTAACTGGCAAAATTGAAAAGGTAAGTAATTCAGCTTAAATTTATCAAATTTTCAAAGCAGCGAGGTACATAATTTTTAGTTATTTTGATAATGTAAAATTAATTGTCTAGTGTCCAGAAATAACTTTGATTTAATTTTCAGCAGTCCTCGCAGGTATTTAATATTCTCTCTCGAAAAATATCAAGTCTATTTCTCCTTTATCAAACTTATATATCTCTACGTAAGTTGATAACAAAGTAACGAAATGTAGTTTAGGGACTTTAATACTGCACGAGCTGTACGTAAATATCTCTATTTTACGTAAGTTCGTGGTATCTCTCATAAGATGCAATAGCCTAGTGGTGGCCAAATCACTAGTATCTACTTGAACCTTATGAAACATACAATATTAAATCATAGCTTGTTTCTGAATCACTTGATAATTAATTTCAGATTATCATAGCGGGACTAAAAATTATGTCCTCAAAAATAGAATTAGCTCATAGAAAAAAAAAAAAAGTTAAATCATCCATTATAAAAACGTTTTTGGTTACAGGAAGTAAATACAAGAATTTTAAGAAGAAACTTTCTTAGCCTTCTAATCTTTATTTCTTCTAGCCTCCACACCATTCTCTTCGTTTTTATATTGATGTTTAGCACTTAAAATTCTACATTTGTCTCCCATACATGCTGTTTATGTTGCTTTCTTTTGATGTCCCACCATGCTTCATGATCAACCGTTGATTTTGTGCTCCAATTTTCTTATTTCAGCATCTCAAATCCTAGCCATCCATTTGTGTTTGAATTTCTTTTTCTGTTTTAGATTTCCATTTGAATCTCCAAAGTACATTTAACTCCAATTTAAGATTCTTAACTTGAAATTAACCAATAAATAATAGAATTAATATGTAAAATATGCTAAATTTGTATGTAAAAATTAGACTTATCAAATACCCCCAAACTTAGCGTTTTGCTTGTCCTCAAGCAAACCAAAACCAAAATATTGCTCAAACATGACCAACATGATGTCTATCAAATTGCATGAATTTTCATAACCATCTCCAAAGCATATTACGAAAAAGCGAAAGACAATTCACTAATTGCTAAATATGACAACATAACTCGAATATCATAGACAACATTTAAAATTCTCGATTGTGTGTGTGTGTGTGCAACACCATTCAAATCAAAGCACTCAGATTCATCTAGTTACAGTCACAATTATGAAAAAATTTGAGATCCATGTCTACATCAAGATTTTTCCCCTTTTCTTTCTTTTTTGTTTTTTTTTTTTTTTTTTTTTTTTTTTGAGAAAGCCTCATTAAGTTGTAAATTATCTTTGGACGCGAATACCGACATTGATGATGAAGGTGCCCTGTTACTCAATAAAATACTAACTCAAGGTGCTTTGCATACTCATGTCAAAAGTTACCGTTTGATGTAGAAGTAAACATGGGGTCCATGGATACTACTAGTTACTAAGTAATTCAAAACAGCGGAGTAGATTATGACATTCCACACTTTTTTTATTTAAAAAAACTTAATCTCAAAATCAAACCCAATCGTATCATGCAACTAGATTTCCTCCAAATAACAAGACGTAAATGATGTTGAGTGCTCAAAGTTTTTTTCAAGAATTCAAATGCATATTATGAGTAAAAGAGGTAAAAAATGAAATGACGAAACATAGATTGCCTCCCACGAAGCGCTCTTTTAGAGTCACTAGCTTGACTTTATACTCCCTACTTTTAAGGATTGGATAGGAATATCACAACAGCTGCTCTCTCGACTTCTCCTCCCATGTAATGCTTCAGTCTTTGCCCATTTACTGTAAATATACTATCCATCCCCTTGATTTTCATAGCTCCATAGGGAAATGCCTTTACCACGGTGAATGGTCCTGACCACTTTGACTTGAGCTTGCACGGAAATAGTTCAGCCGTGAGTTGTGGAGTAGTACCGTCTGGCCTGGCTCAAATGACCGCTTTAAGATCTTATTATTGAGTCGCTTAATAGCCCAAAATGCCTTGTGTTCCAACTCTACTGGTAGGTGGCATGCTTTTCCAAACACCATTTGGTATGGAGACATTCCGATTGGTGTCTTGTACGCTATTGTTCAGGCCCAAAGTGCTTCATCTAACTTAGCCGCCCAATCCTTCCTAGAAGGATTAACTGTCTTTGCAAGAATCTTCTTCACTGCTCTGTTAGAGACTTCCGCTTGGCCATTCGTCGGAGGATGATAGGCGGTAGCTAGTTTATGTCGTACACCATACTTAGCAAGCAACCCGCTCAACAGCTTGTTACAAAAATGAGAGCCCCCATCGCTTATAATTACTTGCGGTGTGCCAAAACAAGTGAGAACATTTTTCTTCAAAAACTTGATAACTACCCGTGCATCATTTTGTGGAGTTGCAACTGCCTCAATCCACTTGGACACATAATCTACAGCCAGCAGAATGTAACTGTTCCCAAAGGATGACGGAAATGGTCCCATAAAATCTATTCCCCATACATCAAATACTTTTACCTCTAAAATGTTGTTAAGCGGCATCTCATGTCTTTTACTTATACCTGCTGATCTCTGGCATTCATTGCATTGGACCACAAATTATGAGCATCTCTAAATAATGTTGGCCAATAAAATCCACATTGTAAAATCTTGGATGCTATCTTGCTACTTCCGAAATGGCCACCGTAAGGTGATGCATGACATTGCCATAATATATCTTTATAATCTTCTTCGGGGATGCATCTCCTAAAAACTTGATCTTTTCCTAACTTAAACAAATACGGCTCATCCCAAAAATATGATTTCACATTATGAAGGAACTTCTTCTTCTGTTGAAAAGATAAATCTGGCGGTAGTTCATTACTTACCAGATAGTTCACCAAATCTGCATACCATGGTGCCAATTGAACTGCCAGATAGTTCACCAAATCTGCATACCATGGTGCCAATTGAACTGCTAGCAGCTGCTCATCTGGGAAAGAATCATTAATAATGTATTCCTCCTCTTCTATTTTGTTTCGTTCTATTCTTGACAAATGATCTGCAACTTGATTTTCCGATCCTTTTCAATCTCGAATTTCCACATCAAATTCTTGAAGCAGAAGTATCCATCAGATCAACCTGGTTTTGCATCCTTCTTTGCCATCAAGTACCTGATTGTTGCATGATCTGTGTACACAACAACTTTTGTTCCTGGCATCTTCTCAATTACTTCAATTTTGGCCCTATCCATGATCCAGGAGGCTCTTGTACCAAGCCGAGGTTGGCATGCCCGAGGTGGGCAAGCCGAGGTCGAGGTGGTCCAAGCTGAGGTTGACATCGGCAGAGGCGTGACCAAGACCAAGGCTGGCATGACCGAGACCGACATCGGCAGAGGCGTGACCAAGTTCGAGGCTGGCGTGACCGAGACCGACATCGGCAGAGGCGTGACCAAGACCAAGGCTGGCATGACCGAGACCGACATCGGCAGAGGCCGACATCGGCAGAGGCGTGACCAAGTCCGAGGCTGGCGTGACCGAGACCGAGAGCGGCAGAGGCATGACCGAGTCCGAGGCAGGTGTGACCGATACCGAGAGTGGCAGAGGCATGACCGAGTCCGATGCAGGCATGGCCGAGACCGAGAGCGGCAGAGGCATGACCGAGTCTGAGGCAGGCATGGCCGAGACCGAGTGCGGCAGAGGCATGACCGAGTCTGAGCCAGGCATGGCTGAGACCGAGAGCGGCAGAGGCATGACCCAGTCTGAGGTGGGCATGGCCGAAAGTGAGGTGGGCATAGCTGAGACCGAGGTGCGCATGGCCGAGGCCGACGTGAGCAAAGCCGAGACCGACCCAGTTCGCAGGCACGTGGAAGGCTAAAGGTTGTGAGGCACGGAAGACGAAATGTCAGGCGTGGAGGACCAAGAGTCAAGCGCGGAAGACGAACAGTCGGTTCAATGAACCTGGACAAAGAGCCCATTGGAACCCTCACCGGGAATTCAATGCATCATTTATTGTAAAGTAGTTAATTAGCAATGTACTACAGTAAATGTATTTCAATTTGTCTATAAATACAAATGAGAAAAATCAGGGAAAGAAACCCCTTTCCATCAAAAATACTTTGTCTCTCTCTTTTCTCCTAAATCTGTAGTTGCATGGAACACGGCCAAGAGCCATAGCCATGGCCGACCACCCTTGGCCTCCCTCGATCCGAAATATTAATCCTACTTGTTCGCCGGATAAATCAACCGTGGGAGCAAGTCCGGTTCAATCCACCTCTAGCCCTTTTTCTGAAACCTTGTGTCTGAGAACAACTCCTTCATTCACCATAAAGTGACATTTCTCCCAATTTAACACAAGATTCGTCTGCTTGCATCTTTCAAAAACTAGTTGCAAGTTTAGCAAACAAGAGTCAAAGATGTCACCAAAAATTGGGAAGTCATCCATGAATACTTCGATTTGGTGCTCGACCATATCTAAAAAGATGGACATCATACATCTCTGAAATGTAGCAGGCACATTGCAAAGTCCGAATGGCATTCTCCTGAAGGCGAATGTCCTCTATGGGCAAGTGAACATTGTCTTTTCTTGGTCCTCTGGAGCTACCATGATCTAATTGTATCCTGAATATCCGTCAAGGAAGCAATAAAAGCTATGGCCAGATAATCTTTCCAGCATTTGATCGATGAATGGTAAGGGAAAATGATCTTTCTTTGTGGCATTGTTCAGCTTCCTATAGTCCATACAAACTCTCCATCCAGTCACAGTTTGGGTTAGAATTAGCTCATTCTTATCATTTGCTACCACTGTCATACCTCCTTTCTTTGGCACGTATTGGACTGGACTCACCCACTGACTATCAGAGATTGGGTAGATGATGCCTATATCCATCCACTTAAGAACTTCCTTCTTAACGACTTCCTTCATTATAGGGTTGAGCCTCCTCTGCATCTCCACTGTAGGTTTGCATCCCTCTTCCAGTCTAATTTTATGCATGCAAAATTGAAGGGCTAATTCCCTTGATATCAGCTAATGTCCATCCGATAGCCTCCTTGTGTTCGCGCAGCACTCTCAATAGTTTTTCCTCCTGCACAGAATTAGGAAAAGCAGAAATTACTACTGGGTCTCAGAATTACCTAGAAAACATATTTCAAATGAGATGGTAAAGGTTTAAGCTCAAGATATGGTGGTTCTTGTATGGATGGCTGTTGTAGACTAGGTAAACAAGAAGGATATAAACTAAAAGAATTAATTACTTATTTTCTTCCATGCAACTACAATAGTTTTGGTCCTTCTTATAGACCAGAGAAGAACTACAAATAGGAAAGAATTTCGAATTAGAATCCCTATAGGATTCCCTTCCTAAATACGTGCCGATTACAGATATCATATTTAGGTAATCTTTGACTAACATCAATTGCTTGGGCTTGCAGGAATCACGATGTGGGCTTGGGCCTTCTGCTATAGGTCTTTAACAGAGGCGTTGATCTGGCCTGGTTAGTCTCTATTTCTCCGTTGTTCCTGTTCATAACATTCCCCTCCTCTGCAATAGCAACCTTGTCCGCAAGGTTGAATTTTTGCTGAAATGTGTATTGGTCTTCCCAGGTAGATTCGGACGCTGGAAGGCTGCCCCATTGCACCAGAAGCTCCTGTACTTGTCGACCTTGGCGGCGCACAAGTCTGGATGCCAGTATTGCGGCAGGTTGTAAGTTGAGGCGGCCAGAGTCAGAGAAGGGTGGAAAAGGCATTGTGATTGCTGAAGAGGCCCTGTTAGCATCCTTAAGTTGGGAAACATGGAAAACATTATGAATACGCGCTGCTGCAGGAAGGTCCAGGCGGTAGGCCACTGAACCAATGCGCTCCAGAACGACGAATGGGCCGTAGAAACGAAATCGTAGCTTATGATTTTTACGATCTGTAATTGATCCTTGTCGATATGGTTGTAATTTGAGAAAAACTTTATCACCAATGGAATATTCTTTATCTCGATGCCCCTTGTCATATATTTGCTTCATACGATTTTGAGCATTTAATAAGTGATGGCGTAGATCGCGAAGCACTGCATCCCGTTCTTGTAACTCTCGACCTACTGCATCCACCTTGATCGGACCAGAGGCATAAGAAACCAGTGTAGGTGGCGATCTTCCATACAACACTTGGAAAGGGGTCATGCGTGTAGCCGTGTGGTAGCTAGTGTTGTAGGAAAATTCTGCCCAATGCAAATACTTCATCCATTGTCTTGGATTTTCACCGACAAAACAACGTAAATATGTCTCGAGGCATCGATTCAACACTTCGGTTTGGCCATCGGATTGGGGATGATATGCCGTGCTGTGATGCAGGCTGGTGCCGTGGAGGCGATGCAGTTCCGTCCAAAAGCGGCTTACGAAAATCTTGTCTCGATCAGAGACAATCGTGGTGGGAAATCCATGCAAGCGAACGATCTCCCGAGCAAAGGTATCAGCAATTACTGGTGCCGTATAAGGGTGTTTGAAAGGAATGAAGTGACCGTACTTGGACAAACGATCTACAACTACCAGGATAACGTTTTTGCCTTCAGACGTTGGCAAGCCCTCCACAAAATCCATGGAAATATCGGACCAAACTTCGAAGGGAATTGGTAGTGGCTGGAGAAGACCAGCAGGCCGTAGTGCCTCTGTTTTGGAGCGGAGGCAAATATCGCATGCCCTAACATAGCGTTGTACGTCTTGCTTAATGCCCTTCCAGTAGAAGGTGGAGGATAGTCGCTTATACGTACGAAATTGCCCTACATGTCCCCCAACAGTAGTGTTGTGATGCTCATAGATAACAGATTTCGGAGGGTCTTATCGGCTGTGTACCATAATGGTGGTTGTTTTGTAAAACACCAAGCCATCATGCATGGTATAAGAAGTTCCTCCAGCAGGGTTGTTGCTGGAAAATAAGGTGCTGGAGCTCCTTATCCTGCAAGGTGGCCTTGCGAATGTCATCCAACAAAGATGGTTTCGACGAGCATAGAGAGAGGGAACAAAGGGTAGTTGCTTCCGATGGATTTTCTGAGGCAAGTCCTTGCTGGTACTTACGGGATAATGCATCAGCTGCTTTTTGTCAATCCCAGCGCGATATTCAATAGAGAAATCAAAGCCCATTAATTTGATCAACCATTTTTGTTGAGCTGGTGTGGAGATGCGTTGTTCCAAAAGATGCTTCAAACTTCTTTGATCTGTTTTGATAGTGAAATGACGGCCTAATAAATAAGGGCGCCATTTTGTACTGCGAGAACGAGTGCCATAAGTTCTTTTTCATAGGTGGAGCGATCCAGAGAACGACCCGAGAGTGCTTTGCTGTAATATGCGATTGGTCGTTGTGTTTGGGAGAGGACAGCACCAACGCCATTGCCAGATGCATCTGTCTCGACGGTAAAAGGCTTGGAAAAGTCCGGAACAACCAACACAGGTGCGGATACCATTGCCTTTTGGAGAGCTACAAACGCATCCATGGCCTTCGTAGACCAAGCAAAGGAATCTTTCTTGAGTAAGTCAGTCAAAGGTGCAGCCAACTGACCATAATGTTGTATAAACCGCCGGTAGTAGCCCGTGAGACCTAAAAAACCCCGAAGTGCTGTTGTCGAAGACGGAACAGGCCAATCCAAAACAGCTTGTACTTTAAAGGGTGATCCAGGAGGCTCTTGGGTCAAGGCAAAGACAACAAAGATGGTGGCATGACTTGGCCAAGCACGGGCATGGGTGGACCTGATCAGTGCGGGCGCGCGGAAGGCTAAGTGGTGCAGGCCGTGTGCGGGGCGCGGGGCGCGGGGCGCGGGCGCAAGGCTGCGGACGCGGGCGCGAGCGCAAGGCTGCGGGCGCGGGCGCGAGCGCAAGGCTGCGGGCGCGGGCGCGAGCGCAAGGCTGCGGGCGCGGGCGCAAGGCTGCGGGCGCGGGCGCGAGGCAGGCCAGATGAAAGGGCGCGTCCAGGCCAAGAGGCTGGGGCGTGGCTAGACCAAGGGACCGTGGCTAGGCCAAAGGGCACGGTAGTGGGATAGTCCAAGAGGCGTCTGTTTCATCTAATTATTGTTGTCTTTATTTCTCTCTTTACTATGTATCAATGCTTGTAACTTCCTTTGACCGGGTAGGCAAAGGGGCTTGGGACTGTCCAAGCGATTGTACTTAGGAGCCCACGGCTTGTGTGAGGCACTAAGGAGTGTGTAGTGGTTTTTGGAGGAAAGGCACGGGTGTGAGGGCTTGCTGGCCGAACATCCTTTCCACTAAGCACTTGTTATACTTTTTGCTTGCTCTCTTCCTAGATCTTATTATAGTCATCCGAGCATTGCATAGCCTGGTTGTGAGGCTTGTAGGCGTGCGGATCAAGTTGGTATCAGAGCTTTGAACGGGTTGAGAGCAAGGGATGGCGGTGACACGGCAAGGGACTGTCACGGCACCGCAAGAAGATGAAGAGGAGACTCGGCGCTCGGAGGGATCGCCGTCCATGCAAGAGCAGTCCGGCCAAGAGGGGACCCAGGGAGAGCAGATAAGGCTTCTAGGAGAGGGCCTAGCTCAGTTGAGGGGACTGGTGGAGCGGATGCTGGCGGGACAGATCCAAGGAGCGAGCGTGCAACCTCAGCCTACCACGGGCCCATGGCGCGCGCGGGGGCAACGGTCATGGAGGCCGTGAGGGAGCATGCCGAACCCTCTCATCGACACGTACAAGTTGAAAGCCAAGTCTTGAGACGGGAGGTGGCTCGGGAGGAGCCAGAGGTATCCGTAGCCGCACGGTCGGAACAAGGGTGGGCGGTTGGCCTAGCCCCTATTCGGGTTGATGCGAAGTTGGAGCTTCCGGTCTTCGAAGGCGAGGTCGATGGGGAGAAGCTGGACGGCTGGATAGATCAGTTGGAGTCCTATTTCTCTCTATATGGGCATGATGATGCTCAGCGCATAGGGTTTGCAAGGCTTAAGCTTGCTTCCCACGCATTGGTGTGGTGGAATTCACACCTACGCACGAGAGGCGCCGCGGGAGTCACTTGGGCCACGTTCAAGACGCTCTTGAGGGAGCAATTCTACCCGGTAGGGTATGACGAGGAGCGATGGAGGAAGTGGCTGTACTTGCGCCAAGGCAACGAGCAAGGTGTACAGGAGTATACCACGGAGTTCCGAAGGCGTGCTTTGGCCCTCGGCGTTGATTTAGAGGACCGTGAGGTGCTACGCAAGTACCTCGCGGGGTTGCATGAAGACCTCCGGGCGGAGGTGGATCTATACCCTATAGTTGATGTAGGGGATGCTTGCAAGAAGGCCATGGTGTTCGAAAAGCTCAACCGTACGCGCGGACGAGGCAAGGGCAAGCAAGGCGCGGGCGCGGTCAAGGGCAAGGGCAAGGGCAAAGGCAAGCAGGGCGCGGCCCAAGAGGGGGCTGCAGATGCGGCCAAGCACAAGGACACGATATGTGACCATTGCAAGAAGAAGGGCCACATCAAGAAGAGTTGCTGGAAGCTACATCCCGAGCTGGCCCCTAAGAAGAAAGGTGCTGAGAAGGGCAAGGCGACGTTGGTAGCGACCGCGGACGCGGGCGCGGAGGGCGCGCCACTGGCCATGCACGAGGCGGACCCGACATTGTCATTGATGGTGCGCGCCAAGGGAGCCAGCAAGGAGGCCGTGGACAGCAAGGGCAAGGCGGTGCAGGCCGAGCCGTGCATAGGTGCAAGGGAACGTGAGGAGCTCTTCCAACTTCGGATCCAAGTGAAGCAAAGCCTAGTGGATGCCATCATTGATCCCGGGAGCCAGAAGAACCTGATTTCCGAGAGCCTAGTGCAGAAGGGGTTGGTGACTACCCCGCACCCTAGGCCTTATGCCTTGGGGTGGCTCAAGAAGGACACGGAGCTGAAAATCACCAAGCAGTGCAAGTTCAAATTTGCGGTGACGGCGAAGTTCATCGACGAGGTATTATGTGAGGTAGTACCCTTGGACATTTGCCAAGTTATTTTGGGTAACCCCTATCTTTGGGATAGGGATGCTGTTTACTACAGGAGGGCACAACAGTACGTGGTCATGAAGGATAATGAGAGGTACGTGCTAGAGGGGACCTCGGGCGCCGAGGCGACACAACTTGCCACGGTCGCGCAAGCCAAGCGCATGGTGAATGCGGGCGGGCGCACATGATGCTGATGGTTCGGGAGGCCCGGCCAGGGCAGGCCTTGGAAGAGGTGGTCTCGGGACACCTAGCCAAGGAGCAAAGGCAAGAGGCGGTGGCGCTCATCCGAAGGTATGGAGTGCTGTTCCAGGAGCCGCGCGGGCTACCCCGCGCCGAGACGTGGAGCATGGCATCACATTGGTGGAAGGCGCGCCATTACCCAACGCGTGCCTATACCGCCATTCGCTGTTGGAGAGTGAGGAAATCAAGCGCCAAGTACAAGAGCTCATGGAGCAAGGGGTGATCAAGCCGAGCAGCTCACCGTGCGGCTCCCCTATTGTCATGGTGCCAAAGAAGGACGGGGGATGGAGAATGTGCGTGGACTACCGAGCCTTGAACAAGATCACGGTGAAGAATAGGTACCCATTGCCGAGGATAGAAGATTTGATCGATCAACTCCAATCCGCCAAGTTCTTCACCAAGCTGGACCTCAAGTCCGGGTATCATCAAGTAAGGGTGACCGAGGAGGATACGTGGAAGACGGCGTTCAAGACCAAGCAAGGGCTCTTTGAGTGGATGGTGATGCCCTTTGGGTTGTGTAATGCCCCGGCCACGTTCATGCGGTTAATGAACGATGTTCTTAGGCCTTTTATTGATGATTTTGTGATTGTGTATCTAGATGACATCCTTGTTTTTAGCCAGGAATGGACTAGTCATATGGAGCACCTTGGCAAGGTGTTTGCCATACTTGAGGAGCACGGCCTCAAGTTGAATCTGAAGAAGTGCGAGGTGGGGTATACGCCTCAGGGCCCTTTTGATCTGGTGTTCTCTAGCCAACCCGAGCATGATACATTGAAGGAGACGAGCGAGGCAAGCAAGGCGCGTAAGTTTCTGGAGCATATACGCAAGGTGCACGGGGAGGTGGAGCCACGGCTCAAGAGGACTCAAGAGAAGTACAAGGCACGGCATGACCGAGCTCGGGTTCCATGCACGTTCCAAGTGGGGGACCAAGTGGTTGCACCTCGGCAAGGAGCGTTTCGAAGGGGAAGGACGCAAGCTCAAGGCTTTGCGTTATGGTCCGTTCAAGATACTCAAGAAGCATGGTGACAACGCATTCCAACTGGATTTGCCACCATTCATGAGCATATATTCTGTTGTGAACGCGGACAAGCTCAAGTTGTTCGAGCCCTCTATGCTAGATGAAGATCAACCCTTAACATTGCCTTCTATGGATGAATTGGACTTGGGCCGAGAGGATCCCTTGACCAAAGACAGCATTGTGGAGCGGAAGGTCATTACTACAAGGAGTGGGGAGCAGCTGAGGTTCCGGATTGGACTAAAGGGGAGCTTGCCCTCAAGGTCCAAATGGTTTACTTTGGAGGAAGGCCGGAAGGCTTTTCCTCATTTGGAGTTCTAGGTGACTCATTGCGGAGCAATGATACATATGGTGGGGAGGCTTGATCCAGGAGGCTCTTGGGTCAAGGCAAAGACAACAAAGATGGTGGCATGACTTGGCCAAGCACGGGCATGGGTGGACCTGATCAGTGTGGGCGCGCGGATGTGCGCGCGGAAGGCTAAGTGGTGCAGGCCGTGTGCGGGGCGCGGGCGCGGGCGCAAGGCTGCGGACGCAGGCGCGAGCGCAAGGCTGCGGGCGCGGGCGCGAGCGCAAGGCTGCGGGCGCGGGCGCAAGGCTGCGGGCGCGGGCGCAAGGCTGCGGGCGCGGGCGCGAGGCAGGCCAGATGAAAGGGCGCGTCCAGGCCAAGAGGCTGGGGCGTGGCTAGACCAAGGGACCGTGGCTAGGCCAAAGGGCACGGTAGTGGGATAGTCCAAGAGGCGTCGGTTTCATCTAATTATTGTTGTCTTTATTTCTCTCTTTACTATGTATCAATGCTTGTAACTTCCTTTGACCGGGTAGGCAAAGGGGCTTGGGACTGTCCAAGCGATTGTACTTAGGAGCCCACGGCTTGTGTGAGGCACTAAGGAGTGTGTAGTGGTTTTTGGAGGAAAGGCACGGGTGTGAGGGCTTGCTGGCCGAACATCCTTTCCACTAAGCACTTGTTATACTTTTTGCTTGCTCTCTTCCTAGATCTTATTATAGTCATCCGAGCATTGCATAGCCTGGTTGTGAGGCTTGTAGGCGTGCGGATCAGAGGATCCGCTGCCACCCCTTCTGTCGAAATAATATGCCCTAAATATTCCATGGATGTCCTACCGAATGAGCATTTGCTTCGGTTAGCTCGAAGACTCTCGCGTTGAAGGGCAGCAAGGACCGTGGCCAAGTGGGATAAATGGTCAGACCATGTTTTGCTATAGATGAGAATATCATCAAAGAAAACAAGCACAAATTTCCGAAGAAAGGGGCGAAATACCTCGTTCATTACGGCTTGGAAGGTTGCGGGAGCATTGGTGAGGCCAAACGGCATGACCAAAAATTCATAATGTCCTTCATGCGTGCGAAAAGCCGTCTTGTGGGTATCTGTTGTATGCACACGAATTTGATGATAGCCCGACTTAAGATCTAGTTTGGAAAAATATTGTGCCCCATGTAATTCATCCAAGAGCTCGTCAATAACCGGTATTGGAAATTTGTCTTTAACGGTGATGTTGTTGAGAGCCCTATAGTCGACGCAGAACCTCCATGAGCCGTCTTTTTTCTTGACCAAAATCACTGGGGAGGAGAAAGCTGATGTACTGCGACGAATTATTCCAGATGCTAGCATATCCTGCACCGTGCGTTCTATTTCATCTTTCTGGACATGCGGGTAGCATAAGGTCGCACATGTACATTGGTCGTCGGTAGGAACCCCAGCAATGACAGGCTGCTAGATAAGCCACTGGGATAACCGGAGCTTACGTACAATGTGCGTAGGTAGTCCGTAAGCCCAGCCATTATAGGTACCCATATTTATACCCTACCGACATGTAGACCAATGATAAAAATAAATGAAAATATATATATATATATATATATATATATATATATATATATATATATATATGGCTAATATTGTGGATGTGATGCATCTTTTTGCATGATTTTTTTTACTCTGCTTAATATTTGAGTTTACACTGATAACTAATTCATAGCCACGTTACTTATTTACAAAAATTGCTTTTGTATATATGCGTTCTTTCTTCCAAATCAATCCCCATATTTTTAATTCAGCTATCATCTGCCAATATTACAACATTCATACATATCACATATAAACACATATGCACATAACACACATCTCACATCAAATCAAATCTACTCTCTTCCATACTTGTGCATACATTGTTTCCAAATTAAGTTTTTGCATATTTCGCTAGTTCATGACATACTTTTCGATGAGTTTGTGATATATCATCTCTCTCCAAGACATAGCTGATCCCAAGGAGACAATATCTTCAAGTCATGAGTAGCCCCAACGACATACAGAACAAGCCCAATGAGCAAGCCTTAAAAGAAGAGATCCAGTTGCTAAGACGACAAAATGAAGATCTATCACAACAACTCCGTGCATTGCTACTATTACAACTACCATATCAACCGCCAACGCTATGTGAGCCGGGATCCGGTTCAACATATATATCGGAGCAACAACCTCCACGAGAGCTACAAGAGCCTGATTTACAAGCGGCTGACACATCAGTCACAATCTCAACTGCCCCAACTACAATGACAACTCAAGCAACTGATAAGCAGATGTTGAACCAGATGGAGCACATACTCAAAAGAATTAAGATACTTGAAGGAAATAAGGGAAGTGAAGATCCCGCCCAATTCTGCATTGTCACAGACATAGAAATTCCAAAAGATTTTGAAGTCCCAAAGTTCGAGAAGTACGACGGGACAACAGATCCGCATATACACATACAGATGTATTGCAGCAAAATGGGCGCCTATTTGAAAAATAAAAAGCTGATGATGTATTACTTCCAGGAGAGCTTAAAAGGCCCCGCGATTAGGTGGTACCTCAACCTTGATAAGAAGGAAGTTCATACTTGGGGCGATCTAGCCGGCGCCTTCCTTAAGCACTACAAACACAATGCTGACTTCGCCCCAGACAAATCATCATTGAAGAAGCTCACAATGAATGAAGACGAAGATTTCTGCTCATTCGCGTTGAGATGGAGGAACCAAGCTGCACAAATAGCGCCACCAATGACAGAGAAAGAACTGGTCGATACCTTTATTGAAGTAGAATGTTTAGACCAGCAATATAAACTCTATTGCGCTAACGCAATTGATTTCG
Organism: Xerophyta viscosa; assembly: GCA_002076135.1. Taxonomy (NCBI): domain Eukaryota; kingdom Viridiplantae; phylum Streptophyta; class Magnoliopsida; order Pandanales; family Velloziaceae; genus Xerophyta; species Xerophyta viscosa. The sequence goes on from MJHO01000158.1 coordinate 418,995, forward strand.
CCCATTTGGTCCGTATTGGCGTAAGGGTCGAGAAGGCGCTTGAGGATAGCAAGCACGGGTGTAATAAAGACGATATCTTGGAGAGCCGTGACAGCAACAATTCAACAATTGACCAAGGGCAACAAGAATGAGACTATTGATACTATAGACGAACCTCCAACGAGACCACACTTTGATTGTAACACCATCTGATCATATTTTGGGACGTTTAGAGTCAATTGTACTTTTACCGCTTGACTCTTTCGAATGAATTGCTACGATGTAACAAAATTGTTCACACTTTATATTATGTTTCGAATACATTCTCATTACTTATTGCAAATAATGTAGCCCTACTACCAAACTACAAATATCCTTACACATATATTTCTAATCACTTATTCGCTTCAGTAGCTTATGTTTAAGTTAACGAATTTACATACGAAAGATATCTGGCATGAAGCTTGGAATTGACTCTATCATGAATTGTCATAAGCTATCAAATCCAATTGTTATCAACTTATATACTCATTCTAAAACAACCCGAACATGCATAGCTCCTAACCAATCAGCAGCATAACACAATTAAACATGACTTTTCAAAATTGAAAATAGTCTAAGATTGACGTGAAACTATTGCATGTCTGCAAGATCACTCCGATCATGACAAATACCATGAAGGCTACGCAAGGACTTACAACAACATCCGACATAATAATAACACATGGAGATCGCGGTGCACATACACTTATGTAAGTCCATATATTTCTTCCCAGAAATTGAGAAAAATATGAGAGGACAGAAATTCAAGGTAAATCCATCCTTCGGCAGTCCTAAAAAAAAAAAAAAGGGGACAAAAAGAAGAAAGAAGGAAAGAAAAAGAATAGAAAATAAGAGAAGAAGAAAAAGAAAGCAAACGAACAATAGAAAAGAACAAACAAAATGAAAGGACGCCGAGAATGGATACCAGTCCTCATAAATCATCTTCGGACGACCAAAAGAACAGGCACACATGCACCCAAGTGAAGTGCGCAGCACCCACAAGAAGAAAAGAAAAATATGATGCATCAATGTAGACCAAATTGCGGAGAAGTGCAAATCAAAGGGATTGCGATAGCTTCACTTTAATCGTAAGCTATTATTCAAATTTGAAATATCTGTTTAATTGTAATAATGCTGCTGCCCACCCATATATATACATATACCAATTTTCACTCGATACATGAAATAACCATGCTACAAATATGCTCTTCATCCACTATATCCTCAATAACCAAATAGACCCATGAAATAGCAAATATGGCAATTCATGATAAGATTCAAACAAATAACATCCATGATATCTTTTAAATGTAAATTTGCTCTCTCGAATAAGAAGCGACTGAGGCCAACAAGTAAAAATCCCCATAGCTCCACAAAGAAAAAATAAACGAACCATAACCCTGACGTATGTACGCCCACAGATAAAACACTAATAGATAAATATCCCAGTTTTGCAATAGCCCACCTTCCAAACAAAGCTCTACACTACCAAATGAAACCAATAGGCCCAAAGCTCCACAATTACCAAATTGGCCAATATATTACCCAAATCTCAAACTGGGATACAAATAGTATTGTGAATATATTTACGACATGATATAAATGTGAATTCTTTTGTTACGCATGCATGAAATTCGAATGAAAGTTAAAGCGAATCAGTACGACTGACTCAATTTCCTGGTCGTATGTGCAGACCAAATCTTGCAATCAAACTGGGACAATGTGAACGATGATGACACCGACATATGATATAAGACTGGGGCAAATTTTTCTGGTGAAAAATTTGACAAATATGCATAAGCAGCACACTGAGGGAAACTATTACGATGAAAATTTAGACAAGCGAACTGGGGCAATTTTGACCCCCATCCAATGAAACGCAATGCTACTCATGACAACCGATAACAAGCACATGGTGGAACGATATATCAATGACAGAATGGATACGAGATGACATAAATCCAAACTTCATTGAAAAGTATTCTTAAACTACGTGGCAGAAATATCAATAACTTTCTCTCCACTCATAACCACTCTAATATCCTCGAATGGCCCCTAAGCAACATATTCCCTTCTCAGATAGCTTTCTCACAATATCTTCAATCCTCCATCACATGGACTTCCTCAATCTCAAATGTACACATGTCATAATACAAGCTCAGACTACACATAGCCAAACCCACTTTCAAGCAAACCATACCAGATAATCTATTCATACAATATCATTGCGAATTGCATAGCTCCCAAGTCGAACGATAACTCTTCAATATCCTCTATACGTCCATTGGGCCCACTACCGTTTTCTAATATCTCCGAACAGGGTCCATGGGGCTACTGCTTCATAACCTACGATACGGTCCATAGGGCCGCTACCTATCCATGTATAAACCAATCTTGGTCCACGGCGACCATGCTTCATAATTCAAGACAAGATCCATGGAGTTCATAACCCTAACCTCATATATCGAATTTTGGTCCACGGCGGCCATTTCTTCATAAACCAAAGCATGATCCACGGTGTTCATAGCCTTGTCTCATATCTCAAAGCATGGTCCACGACGACCATTGCTTCATAACCCCAAGGCATGATCCACGGTGTTCATGACCTTGTCTCATATCTCAGAGCATGGTCCACGGCGACCATTGCTTCGTAACCCTAAGGCATGATCCACGGTGTTCATGATCTTATCTTATATAACCAAGCATGGCCCACGGCGGCCATTGCTTTACAACCAAAGGCACGATCCACGGCGTTCATGACCTTATCTCATTCATTGCTTTATAATCTCGAGTCATGATCCACGGCATTCATGACCTAGTCTCATATCTCAAAGCACGGTCCACGGCGGCCGTTCCTTCATAACCTTAAGGCATGATCCACGGAGTTCATGTCCTTATATCATATCTCAAAGCATGGTCCAGGGCGGCATTACTTCATAATCTAAGGTATGATCCACGTGTTAATGACCTTACTTCATATATCAAATCTCGGTCCACGGTGCCATTCGTTTATAATCCAAAACATGATTCACAGAGTTCATTACCTAATTTTAAGGCGTGATCCACAGTGTTCATGACCCTATTTCATATAAACAGGCATGACCCACGGCGGCCATTCCTTTATAACACCTAAGGCATGATCACGGTGCTCATGACCTTATCATATCTCAAAGCATGGTCCACGGCGACCCTTACTTCATAACCCAAATTCACGATATTTATTACCTCTCCTCGTATATCAAAAACTGGTACATGGGACCAAGTTTTATAATCCGAGGACATGATCCATGACATTCGTGACCTTAATCACCTATCAGCATGGTCCAAGGGGCCATCGCTATATAATGCATAGAGAACGGTCAATGTGGCCACCACCTTCCAGATACCTTCCAGCGTGGTCCATGGGCCATCGCTTTATAACTCTTAGGGTACGGTCCTTGCAAACGTTGCCTTCTCATAACCCATTTAAGCAAAAATGGGAACCAAAGCAAAAAGACACAATTATATAGAACTTCAAATTAATAAATTACTCTCTATGGGTGTGCGATATTTGTATCGATATTCACAAGTGGGAGGAATATAGTTTTTCCTTACACACTGTGCGTGGTTATTTTTTTTTCTACGCGCGGCGGCGGCGCGAGGGAGAGAGGAGACCGCGCGCAGCAGAAGAAGGACACCCTATATATGCGCAGGCGATCGCTAACTCTCATAACTTCCAACC